>JACEFZ010027104.1:7500-132500 GCA_014155875.1 Cepaea nemoralis | reverse complement strand
AGGTGTTACAACCTTACCTCTAACACACTTTGTCTTCATAGTTGTTACAATGTCTTCCCAGTTGTTACAACCTTCCCTCTAAAGTTCTCTCTCTCTTCCTAGTTGATACAATCTTTCCTCTATCACACGTTGTCTTCCTTTTGTTACTATCTTTCCTCTAACACACTCTGTCTTCCCCTTTGTTAAACCTATCCTCTAACATACGCTGTCTTCCTAGTTGTTACAATCCTTCCTTTAACACACTCTATCTTCCTAGTTGTTACAATCCTTCCTTTAACACACTCTATCTTCCTAGTTGTTACAAGCTTTCCTCTAACACACTCTATCTTCCTAGTTGTTACAAGCTTTCCTCCAACACACTCTATCTTCCTAGTTGTTACAAGCTTTCCTCCAACACACTCTATCTTCCTAGTTGTTACAAGCTTTCCTCCAACACACTCTATCTTCCTAGTTGTTACAAGCTTTCCTCCAACACACTCTATCTTCCTAGTTGTTACAAGCTTTCCTCCAACACACTTTGTCTTCCTAGTTGTTACAAGCTTTCCTCCAACACACTTTGTCTTCCTAGTTGTTACAAGCTTTCCTCCAACACACTTTGTCTTCCTAGTTGTTACAAGCTTTCCTCCAACACACTTTGTCTTCCTAGTTGTTACAAGCTTTCCTCTAACACACTCTATCTTCCTAGTTGTTACAAGCTTTCCTCCAACACACTCTATCTTCCTAGTTGTTACAAGCTTTCCTCCAACACACTCTATCTTCCTAGTTGTTACAAGCTTTCCTCCAACACACTCTATCTTCCTAGTTGTTACAAGCTTTCCTCCAACACACTCTATCTTCCTAGTTGTTACAAGCTTTCCTCCAACACACTTTGTCTTCCTAGTTGTTACAAGCTTTCCTCCAACACACTTTGTCTTCCTAGTTGTTACAAGCTTTCCTCCAACACACTTTGTCTTCCTAGTTGTTACAAGCTTTCCTCCAACACACTTTGTCTTCCTAGTTGTTACAAGCTTTCCTCCAACACACTTTGTCTTCCTAGTTGTTACAAGCTTTCCTCCAACACACTTTGTCTTCCTAGTTGTTACAAGCTTTCCTCCAACACACTTTGTCTTCCTAGTTGTTACAAGCTTTCCTCCAACACACTTTGTCTTCCTAGTTGTTACAAGCTTTCCTCCAACACACTTTGTCTTCCTAGTTGTTACAAGCTTTCCTCCAACACACTTTGTCTTCCTAGTTGTTACAAGCTTTCCTCCAACACACTCTATCTTCCTAGTTGTTACAAGCTTTCCTCCAACACACTCTATCTTCCTAGTTGTTACAAGCTTTCCTCCAACACACTCTATCTTCCTAGTTGTTACAAGCTTTCCTCCAACACACTCTATCTTCCTAGTTGTTACAAGCTTTCCTCCAACACACTCTATCTTCCTAGTTGTTACAAGCTTTCCTCCAACACACTCTATCTTCCTAGTTGTTACAAGCTTTCCTCCAACACACTCTATCTTCCTAGTTGTTACAAGCTTTCCTCCAACACACTCTATCTTCCTAGTTGTTACAAGCTTTCCTCCAACACACTCTATCTTCCTAGTTGTTACAAGCTTTCCTCCAACACACTCTATCTTCCTAGTTGTTACAAGCTTTCCTCCAACACACTCTATCTTCCTAGTTGTTACAAGCTTTCCTCCAACACACTCTATCTTCCTAGTTGTTACAAGCTTTCCTCCAACACACTCTATCTTCCTTGTTGTTACAAGCTTTCCTCCAACACACTCTATCTTCCTAGTTGTTACAAGCTTTCCTCCAACACACTTTGTCTTCCTAGTTGTTACAAGCTTTCCTCCAACACACTTTGTCTTCCTAGTTGTTACAAGCTTTCCTCCAACACACTTTGTCTTCCTAGTTGTTACAAGCTTTCCTCCAACACACTTTGTCTTCCTAGTTGTTACAAGCTTTCCTCCAACACACTCTATCTTCCTAGTTGTTACAAGCTTTCCTCCAACACACTCTATCTTCCTAGTTGTTACAAGCTTTCCTCCAACACACTCTATCTTCCTAGTTGTTACAAGCTTTCCTCCAACACACTCTATCTTCCTAGTTGTTACAAGCTTTCCTCCAACACACTCTATCTTCCTAGTTGTTACAAGCTTTCCTCCAACACACTCTATCTTCCTAGTTGTTACAAGCTTTCCTCCAACACACTCTATCTTCCTAGTTGTTACAAGCTTTCCACCAACACACTCTATCTTCCTAGTTGTTACAAGCTTTCCTCCAACACACTCTATCTTCCTAGTTGTTACAAGCTTTCCTCCAACACACTCTATCTTCCTAGTTGTTACAAGCTTTCCTCCAACACACTCTATCTTCCTAGTTGTTACAAGCTTTCCTCCAACACACTCTATCTTCCTAGTTGTTAAAAGCTTTCCTCCAACACACTCTGTCTTCCTAGTTGTTACAAGCTTTCCTCCAACACACTCTATCTTCCTAGTTGTTACAAGCTTTCCTCCAACACACTCTATCTTCCTAGTTGTTACAAGCTTTCCTCCAACACACTCTGTCTTCCTAGTTGTTACAAGCTTTCCTCCAACACACTCTATCTTCCTAGTTGTTACAAGCTTTCCTCCAACACACTCTGTCTTCCTAGTTGTTACAAGCTTTCCTCCAACACACACTATTTATCAGTATATTTAGTGGACAATCAGATATGTTACCCTGTGTTTAAATAGAAGAATGTCTATATACGGCTACATAAAAGACACCGGATAGAAAATACACCAAGGAACATATTACTTATAAGTTAGGAACAGTACGAGGGTCGTTCAGAAAATAATGCACCACATCATTTTTCTCAACTATTAATGAAGTTAGAAGCGGACAATTTTGCACACTTCAACTATAGCATGTACCACTTATGTGCACCAAATTGCAATCCAAACGGTCAAATAATGTGGCTGCTATAAATTGTTTAAATGCAGCGTGTTAGTAACTTGCGTTATAAGCAGCGAATTGTGATAGAATTTCTCGTTGCGGTGGAGAGATAAAATACATACAGACCTACAAGCACTTGGAATCAACGACTGGCAAGAGAAGGTCCACCAGAGAGATGAATGGAGACAGATTGTATTTGCAGCAAAGAACCTCAATGGCTCGGAATGCTGAAGAAGAAGAAGAAGAAGACGAAGAAGAGAAAACTGTTGTAAACATTCACAAGTGACTAAGTGATGTGTATGGAAGTTTTGCAGTTGACGGGAGTATAGTCAGTCGTTTGGTTTAGAGAATCAAAGAATCAGGAAGTGGAGATAGGAGCATATTGAATGGTAACCTACTTGCATGGCCAAAACATTTGACTTGCTGCTTTCTAATAAAATCTAGTGCTGCTGTAACCCCCACTTTAGTCCTGATTTCTTAATTTCTGATCTTATATCTTCTTGATACTTTGAGTATTTTTCTCAGGAATCTCATTACTGTTGTAATTTTTCTTTTCTCTTTTTCTGTCATTGTCCAGGTTTGGCATTGTTAGCCCAGAGTTGGTAGGAAGATTGTGTTGTAAAGTGCTTTCTTAGTTGTTATTGATACATGTTTGTACTTTAGTATTGGTGCCATTTGTCCAATGAGTTGGTTTGCCTTATTGTATCTATTTTCAATCTCGTCTTCTGATCTGCCATTTGATGATATTATACTTCCTAGGTACTTGAAACTCTTTACTGTTTCAAGGGATGTTCGTTTAGGTGAATTGTTGTTGTTTATTCTTCTTTAGTTATAGTCATTACCTCTGTTTTGATTGTGCTAATTTTCATGTTATGTTCCCTACACATTTCGTTTAGAGACTATTCATGTGGTCTTGTAATTCAGCTTCTGGTTTTGCTATTAGTGCTTGGTCGTCCGCAGACAGGAGTTCTCTAATGGTGTAATTTGCAGATGGTTCTTCTTCTGTGTTCTCGTCATGCGGTATTCTTGCGGTCTCTGTTTGGCTGGTTTCTTTACATATGTTGTCTATATATGTTATGAACAAGAGAGGGGACAGGACACAACCTTGTCGTACTCCGGATTTTATGGTGAAGGGTTCTGAGTGACTTCCAGTTGCTCTCACCATGCATTCACTTTTGTTGCTGATCTATCTCGTAGTCAGTTAACATTGCCGGGTCGATATCCGTTTGGGTCAGTCCGTTTATACTTCTTAGTTTTTCTACTAGCAATATGAATATCCCCTGCCGGCTTGCTAGGCCAGTCGCAGGTTTAGGACACAAATATGACCACAGTGAGTCCATCCCTTATGGCGAGCCATAGCCCCGTTAGCCCATGACCTCGCGGTCATTGTTTCCTAGTCTGCACCACGTGGAGGTGGGGGTTGACTTGTGTAGTCCGCGGGTCATCGGCAGGCTACTAATTTTCACTTTCCACCCCTCCTAGGAGAGGCTAGCCAATCCTAACCCTGCTGGCTGCAGGGCCAGGCACATTCTACTCCATGCAGACCTGTCTTTTCTCTTTCTTCTTGAATTTTTGATAGAGTTTCGTCAGTCTCTGCTTTTATAGCAGCCATTCGAGCTATATCCTGCTAAATCTTCTGCTGAACTTGTTTCAGTTTGTCCGGGATGCGCTGAACGGCTCTTGTCTGTGTTTCTTGCGTCTTATCTTTTTCTTCTTCCATGCTGTTGAACTTTGCTCTCAGGTCCTTCAGTTGGCTTTCCAGTTGCGCTTTGTCACTTTTTGTGAGTCGATTGGTGGCCTCGTACTGCCTCCTAGCCTCTGTATAGGGCAGATTAGTTTTGATGGCTATCTTCATTGCTTCCTTGCTATCTTGGTGGCAGGGGCAGCCGAGGTACCTGGTTCTATGGTTGCCGAGGCAGTTGGCGCACTTTCTGTTAGTGTTAGGCCTCCTGAAGTCCTTGTCGATCTTTGCATGCTGGCACTGACTGTATGGATGGGGTCCAGAGCAGTATCTATATACCTCCATCTCACTCTTGCAGGTGGCACGGGTGTGCCAAAATTTCTGGCTCTTATAACACTGCAGCAGTCTTGGTATGTAGTGCTCTGGAACTTGATCTTTCTTGTCCCATCTAATGTATTGGGGATCATTCGGTCCTCCGATGTTACGATGACGACTGTGGACTGTATGTTATTCTTGCCAATGATCCTCTCGGCACTGGTGATCTTGAGTTTCCTATTCTCTCTTGTCAGCATCTCTCTGATCTGGTCGTTGGTGAGATGGGTCTTGACTCGTTTAATGACCTATCGTTTACTTGTGCGGTGCCGGGTGGCTTCCAATAAGATGCCGTGGTGAAGCTCGATGTCGGCTTTCTCTTCTTGTGCAATCTTCTGCGTTGCCGTGGTCTTCGGGTTTTTGATGATGTTTCTTCCCAGCTCATTTTCCAGCAGACTGAGTATCTTGTCTGTTGGTAGCGCCGACATTTTGGCTTCTCCAACACTTGTCTGTCTTTAGCAGTATTTTGCCGGTGAAATCATCTGTTGTTGTTGTTGTTTCCTCCTGTGTGGGGGTATATTGAACTGGGCTGTATAACCTTGATGCTGTTGACAACTTCACGGCTGCTGCTAGCTTCAGTTGTGGTTTCTTCAGCTAAGGGGGCGGTTTCAGCTGGTGTAGGAGCCGGACTGATGTGTGTAGATATGGGCTCAGCAGTAGCCGCGGCCTTCTTCGCCTCTGCCTTCTTCTTCCCGGCTGCATATAGTGCATGTCTCTGCGCAGCACTTCTAACGCGAGGCATCCTCTGCGTTCTCCGATCGTAATCTGTCCTCGATAGAACGAGCGAGTCTGCCAGTCCATGGTATTTGCATATTTATCAGAAATGTTCATTACTGTTAGATATTGATTAGCTTGTCTGAATATTGTCCATGCTTGACTTTCTGCTAACAGGGAGTCTCCGTGGCGAAGTAGTTGCGCCGAGCCATGTGGAATGAAACCCCGTGCAGTGAAGTCTATCCTCGTGCCTTTTATCCCTCTTTTTTTTTTCCTGTAATAGAATAGGTTCTCCATGGCACTTTTAACGCTTGTTTCTCACTGTAATTGATAGCTTTTCATTAGTATGTTTTCCGTCTTGGCTACCTGGTCTAATCTATGCAATGCATCTTATGTTAGATGTTATGACTGTCATAAGATAGACGTACCGATTCACCTGTTTAGGATTTTTCCTGTTTACTGGATTATTACAATGTAGTATTTCTTTCTTCTTGGGGGTCGACGATATGTTTTCCCCTTATAGCTTAATTCCAACCCTATTTTCTTACAATATGCAGTAACATCATCCACTAAACGTTATAGATCCTGTTTATTGTGTGCAATCAATACTCCGTTTTAGGCCTACTTACTGTAAAATACATACACTGTATCTTTGTGTTAATTCAACCTCTGCGTGTTTCCACTAAGTTGCCGACTGGCTCCATTCTCCGTGGAGTTAATTATTGAATTATTTACGGTAGATGAAGATCGGACTTTGTTTACCGTGGGCTGTGGTTCCACATTTTATTGACATTTGTTGCTCATTGTCAACGTTCATTACAACTCACTTTGCGTTCTATTACTGTTTGCGTGTTCTAACTACAATTTCCCTGCTTGAAATAAAGCTACTCATAACGTTGTTTTGCGAACTGTCATAAATTTAACATAAGTTTTAACAAATTAACACAGTTTCGAAATCGGTTCTCTTTTTGGCCGCATTTGATTTCTCTACAGCACAGAAATAACACGGTAGTGAGAAATAAAGTGAGAAGATGAAGTTCGAAAAGCACACCTAACAACAGACATATCAGTAAGATGCAGGCATTTTTCCAAATTATAGAAAAGCTTCGCGGACTCTTCAAGCGTTAAAGTAACTTCACTGCTTCAGTGAGACATTTAGGAATCTTTCGATTCTGTCTTCTAATATCTACTTCTACTCTAATATTTAGTTCTCCTCTAATATCTACTTCTTCGAGCATGTAAAAAAAGTCCTTTACTTACTTATTAATATTTTTAACAGACTTATAACAACTAAACCAGTTTGCCAGTAAACTGGGCAGGCCGAGAGAGGGATCACGATGCACAAGCAACCCATGGTATCTGTAAATTCAGCCCAGGCTTTGTGCTGTGCAGAGGTATAACTCCATCCCTAGTCTCACCGCCATGGTTTGTAATTAGTATGCCGTTTTTGAAGCACATTGTAACAGAATACCATCTATCAAGACAACCAGGTGCCAGTGAGTGAATTCTTGCCAGCATAGGTTGCTAACGGGACTTCTTATTTTAACTCTATTGTTATTTTCATTTTCATTTCGTTAAGCGCAAATTTACAATGTCATAGTTGAAATTAACATTTCATATTCTCAACTGCCTATTGAATGTTCTTCTTCTTTTGCCTTTAATCCCCTATTAGGGCATAACCCCCCCCCCCCCCCCCTTCCCAACAACTCACATCAATCTGATCTATCTGTATCTTGCCGCCTTTGCTCATGTTCTCCCCATATTATTCATCTCTGTGTTTATTTCTTTTCTCAATGTGTTAGAAATTATATTTGAAAATTATAATATGCAATGCAAAGTAGAGACCTTTTCTTAAGAAGTCAGAAATGTGTAATGTTATGTGCCGTTCGTATTATAAATTGAAATAAGTCTCACGCAGTCCTCATTTCCACGAGTATCAGCACGCAGAGAACAGTGGAGTCATATTACCTATAGTGGACTTAAGACTTGACTTCTCATGCAGGAAGCAATGACACACTGCTGAAAATAAAACTGTCTAGACCATCATCATGGGGTTGGTCGCAGCGTCCTGTAAAGAATATAGTAAACAAATTAAATAAAGATTTCTTTAACATATCATAAACGAATTGAGCAGATGTTGCTAGAACCTTATCTTTAAAATCTTCCCAACCTAACCTGGGTACCAGAAAATGTTTAGGAAGTAAGGCGGCCAGCGTGATACTGACCAAAATCACCCACGAGTTCCGATGGGTCTATAAAATGGTTGTTCTGCAAAGGACATGCAACATTTTTATCTAAAACAGTGTTTCCCAACATGGGGCCCAAGCTCCACAGGGGGGCAATTCGATTGTTAAGGGGGGCAATTCGAAAAAGGAAAGAAGATTTATGGAATTATTTGATACTCTTAGTGATTTTTTAAGCGAAAAACCTGAAATGAGAAATCTGTTAATCTGTAAGGCATTTGTGAGTTATTTAGCCGATATCTTTGAAAAACTAAATATATTAAATAAACAACTTCAAGGAACAAACAAAACTCTTGTCGATGCAAAAACGAAGATATTTGGTTTCATTACCTTTATTGAATTATAACAGACATATATTTACAACAACAATCTTGAAAAGTTTCACTGGGTCTAAGAATGTGAAGTGACTGATACCGCTATATATGTTATTGTCGATCATCTGAAAATTGTATCAGCTGATTTAAAAGAAAGATTTTCTGATTTGAAACAACTTGATTTCCCAACTTGGATAATGCAGCCAATGTTAGTGGATTTGTCTGATATTTCAAATATGCAGTAAGAAGAACTCGCAGAAATGCAAAATGATGAATCAATTAAATCTTTATTTAATATAAAAGGAGCGATGGCATGACTTTGTGAGGAAACCGAAATCAAATATCCAAATGCAACCAAATGTGCAAGAGAACTATTGTTACCGTTTCCATCTTCATATTTAGCTGAATGCGGATTTAGTGCCATAAATTATTTGCTGCTAAAAAAAAAACAATTTAAAAAGACATCGGCTGGATACAACAAAACGGGGAGACTTGAGACTGAAGTTAACTAAATTTGAACCTGACATAAAATCTCTTTGCAGCAAGCATCAAGCGCAAGGATCTCATTAAATTTAAATAATAAATAATTACTAATAATTAAAATAATATAGAAACATCTTTCATTAAAATTATTTTGTAGTTGAATTTCAGTTCTCCTTTATATGTTTTGAAAATGTACTTACTGTTTGCACAATAATTTCCTAGTAATGTCTTCCTAAAACCTATCATTCAAATTTCTTTAGTGAACATTTCAAGTTTTGAATATTAAAAATTATATATATATATATATTGGTAGGGGGGGGGGGGGGGGTGATAAGAATTTTAGAAAGGCTTTGGTGGGGCATAGCACAAAAAAGGTTGGGAAACACTGATCTAACATCATTTTTTAGAAAAGAATTTTGTTCCAAGGGAAACAACCCCGTGAAATAGCGTTATATTATACCAAGAACCAGAGTTGCCTAACTCTTTCAGTCCATGGCCGACATTATGTTAACTCTTTAAATATCAGACTACCAACCATGTGTTTATTGTTAACTCTATATATTAATCCTAGCCTGTCAACAACCAAGGTTTCAGGCATCATAGGATTACTTCTCCCGCACCACACAAGAAACTTGCAAGTCGTGTGAGAGGAAATGAATGGTACATTTTATTGCCGTTGGCTCTTTACATTTACAAAACAGTCGCTATCAAATCACACACAAAGCCACAGAATTGCCTATCTCTAGTTTCCTAACCCTATTGCTAATCTCTATCTAATTGGCTACAAAAAACTCCTATCGACACTAAACGATCTGCTCTCTACGAAGTCAGTCCCCAGTCTGACTTTTCCTACTCGCGTGGCTACACAGCACGCGGAAGGACCTTGTTGCGTCCTTCGGCTTTTTGCGTGCTGTTACACTTAGCACGCTTGTAGCAGCCGTTCTCCTATTGAGTGGCACTCTTCTCCGTGGCTATCACGTAGACGTGATTCTGTCGTGACCAGAGTACTAACTATCTGGTCGATGCCTCCGTGTCTCATGAGGGAACTAGTTAATAGTCCCCCTTTCTATCACCTACCCTGCCCTTATATCGGGGCACTATGTTACCTCTAATCTACTTGAGGTTGACCACTATTCCCGGTGGTCTTCTATCTTGAGCCAGACCTCTTTCCTGTATGTTTCAGTCTTTGACACTCTCCTTAACTTATCTGTCCTATTCTTCTGTTATGCTAATCCATTCTATTCCAATTGTTACTTTATCTCGTTTTGCCCCAAAGTTACATAATTGTAACTTATTAAAATTCAGATATTGTTACTATGAATTACACAGTTTTTGGGGTAACAAGTGTTGAAGTAACAACTGTCTAAGAATGAAGGAGACAAAACGGTCAGTCTTAAGAGACTGCTACTTTAAACCAAGAAATGATTGAATCTGATTAAAATACCACAGCAAGGCATATGTAGTTGATAGCCACGGCTAGAGCAACGGCTGGCAACGCATTGTCTGACGGCCAGGTAGGTGTGTGTTCGAATCTCCATCGAGACTGGGTATTTTGTTTCAACGACCAGAGCTTCCAGCTCGACCCAGCCTAAAACTGATGCCAGCAAATTTCTTGGGAAGTAAAAGCAGCCACTTGATATCTATAACATCACCCAGCGAGAGTCGACTGGTCCATAAAAATATGCGGCTTGCACCATATACCCGTTTACCCGCTGTAGCGTAGTGGTTGGGCGCTCGCCTGCAAATCCATGGGCTGAGCTCGCATCGGAGTGGGTTCGAATGTTTAAGACTGAACCTCGGCTCAGCATAAAATAGGTACCAAGAACTGTCTTCGGGAGTAAAGGTGATTGGTTTTATACTGACCACGTGACCCGCCGAGCGCCGATTGGTCTATAAAAATATGTCTGACAACATATGCCCCTTGTGCCGTAAGACGTGAAAAAAAGTGTCCTTTACTTTTTGCTTTCTCTTTTTTCTCCTTTTATTTTAGCTATGGCCGAGTTGCTAAGAACTCCGGGTTCTTCTCCGGGAGAGCCAGGTTTGAATCCTCGGTAAGGTGTGGAGTTTTTTTCTGTCGGGGGCAAAAAGAAATCCTAACCCGCCCAGTTCGCGGCGACTGCACTAGCCAGGCGGCCTTAATTCCTCAGGCTCAAGACCCCCCTGCCCTTACTGCAAGGTACTCTGGGCAGTAGAGACAGTGTGTTTTTTTTTTTTTTTAGACAGTTTTTAACCATAAACCCAATACAACTCATAGCATGAAAATATGTTCTTTACTGTTGTGTAACAGATGTAGTTAAAACAGTTTAGTTTAGTCAAAGGATCAACATCACGGCACGGGTGTAACCCATAAGTGCTCCGTTTAACTCCTACCTTAAGCCTGAGTCTGGAGAATCTCAGCTGAGTGCACGAACTCGGTAGCACCGGCGAGGGTCCTGAAATACTTTGGGTAGATTTTTAACTCGAAATTTTACCCGGACAACGCCATTAGGGTACTCTTTCTCGATTTCCAAATGCCAAGTAATGTTTTAGGTCCACAACAATACACACGGGCGTCCGATCTCACTACCCAGAGACCAGCGGAAATTTTGATACTAGAAGTCCGCGCGAAAAAATCCCGGCCCTCACCGAGGCTTGAACCTGGGACCTCCAGCACTCGAGGCGGACACCATACCTCGAGATCATTTTATAGTTAAAACAATCGGTAGAAAGTGGGTTCGTGTAAAAACTGCATGGAACACAACTTTAGGAAAGAATGTGATATCAGGAGTATCTGATAAACACAAGTAGCTTAGACAAGCATATCATGTAAGGAGTAAATGGTAGTTTAGACAAGTGAATCCATCATCAAGTGAATCACAATTGAATCTTCTCTACAAGTGAATAATGTAACGGAATAACTGGTAGTTTAGACAAGTATATCATACATGGTGTAAGCGATAAACGCACGGTGAATTACTTGGTGCATGATTGTAAGAGATTTCTTACACGCAGTTGTAAACTGGAAAAGGTCACAGTTCACATGTGGCTGCGGATAATATTTTCAGGACAGTAGGTTCAGATGAGCCGGTAATGTCACACTTCATCTCCGGGGAGTAGTGAATAGGGGATCTAGACTTATTGAGCAATGATAAACGTGCAGATTTTACCTGTGGTCATCGTTAACCACAATTCGGTAGCTGAAGATAGTAATTAGTATGTCGTAACGACACTCCTTTGGCAAGATTTCCAAATCAGAAAACATGACCAAGAGATCAAATGTATAGCATTCAGCAGCGTACTCGCCGGGATGTCAACTTGCCCAGTGGCAAGTGGGTCCAGTGGGACTCTAATGTAGTGGGTCACATTTTAGAAAATATATTAAAAATAGTAATGTTCTGTTAATATCTTTGTCTCGGCAACCAATATTTGTGGACCCAATTCTCCACTGGTAGACGGTATGGAGTTTAGTATACATACATTGAGATTCTCACCAGTACTACTGAGTCACTTCACTGAGCTGAGACACGTCTGGTATGATCTGGAGGATAACTTGAATAGCTCCGCTGTGCTATGAAAATGATCTTCAGGCAAACCATTCCAGTGATCGGCCATGGTTAAATAATCTTCCAACGCAAAGATATTCCTTTTCGAACCATTTGACAGAACTTAACGAAACCATATGACAGGACTTAACAAAACCATATAAAAGGACTTAACAAAACCATGTGACAGGACTTAACGAAACCATGTAACAGAACTTAACAAAACCATGTGACAGGGCTTAACTAAACCACGTTACCGGATTTAACGACACTGGAACTCAACGGGCTGGTGATAGTCTGTTCGAATCGCCATCGAGGAAATATTCTAACAAGAACCAGGGCTTCCAGTGCGACACAATCTTTCGCCCTATTTCCCTTACGCCAGTCTCTCTGGCGAAGGATTTAAGGATGTTGTTCATAATCCCGTATACTCACGTACGAAACACCGCTGCGCGAAATTCGGCAGCGGATCTCGTCGCGCTGGTTACTTACGGAGGTATGTGAGCCGGTGTTTCAGAAAGCAATGGCAAACTACTGAATGTAAATATTGCCAAGACATCAACAGCAGCTGAAAAATGTTGGTCTTAAGTGCAATGTCTGCGTTTAATGTCTCTAATCAGTTTACGATCTTCGTTTGTTTCTTGAAGGACCTGTTCATTGGTCTTTCTGGCTGTCCATGGTATTCTTTGCATTTTACTCAGAAACCACATTTCTACAGCCATCAGATGTTTTTCAGCTTGACTGCTCATTGTGCCCGTATACTCACAAAACACAGCTGCGGGAGATTCGGTTGCGGATCGCGTCGCGCTGGTTACTTACGGAGGTATGTGAGCCGGTCGTTCAGAAAGCAATGGCAAACTACTGAAAGTAAGTAAAACTTGTCCTGCAATGATATGCGAAAAAAAGTTAACACACGGACGAGCCAAACAGCAAAAGTAGCCAACAATTAGGATTAACTATGGTCACGTGATATGTAAATTTAACCATGAGTTAACCTTATCACCTTTGAACCCTCGCTTCGGAATTCAATACAAACAAATGTTGACTAGAACTTCAATTGCAAAATGGAGATCTGTGGACTTGGTTCACTTGAGGTAGGACGACTAGTGTCATCTACAGGCTGACTACTTACTTTCATCTCTTGCGTGCACAAATTCACCGTTAAGCAGCAAGTACCGTATCTAGGCATTCATTAAGATATGATCATTAAAGTTGTATGGAATAAACTAGTATGTATGTAGTTGAAGTTCAAAAAGAAAGTGGGGTTTGAATGAAAAGAAGAAGGGAGAATAATAGTTTTCTTAAGCCAGTCGACGGCGGTAGTAAACGTCGTGTGACCAGCCGTTTGCGAATAATGTCCGTACATTAATAGCAAATGTTTGCTTATAAAGTCTCCCTTTTTGTAAACAATTGGCACTCAATGGGTGATGTGGTCAATAGCGCACACTTCGCCTTTACTTTCCAGAACATTTCATGGTGCTTAGTTTTGGCTAACCCGGGAGCAATAGTGGGGATTTAATTGCATGATCTACGGGCTAAACATTCGCTATAGCGCTCTCGATTAAGGGGAAACAAATACCTCTTTTTCACGGGAACATAATATTCATTTTATTGTTTGCAAGAGAGATAACTCCCCAATGTTTTTCTAAAGAAGCAATTAGTTACATTAATTGTTAAAGGTTTAAAATAATGACATCACTGTTAACACAATAATTTGACATCCTAAAGTTTGAATTACGTTGTCTGCTAAAAGTGAATAAAATGTACTTGTTAATGCAATATATACAATGTTTGAACACTGCAAGTTCCGTGCACGATGTTAATGACTGTTCCCCCCCCCCACCCCCACCCCACCCCCCAATGAACAGTGCTACCTTGGTTTCTCTTCACAACGTATAAATCTTTCGCTTTTTTTATCGTTACAGTCGTCTGTGTACGAACTGTCGTACGTTCGCTGGAATTTTTGCTTGGAGTTTGTTATTCAAGTGTGTTATTCTAAAGGATATCTGGTGCTAGGCCCATCCTACAGACCAGTGGTCGTTATCTCGTATTTAGCATATGGTACTATGCCCATCTTACATACCAAAGGTCGTTATCTCGTATTTACCATCTGGTGCTAGGCCCATCTTACAGACCAATGGTTTTTATCTCGCCAGCCGTTTTTATTTCCCCGCGACATCTCCTGGTACCAACTTTAGGCTGGATCCAACTGGAAGTCGAGATCAATTTTTAAAATGCTCATCAATGAACAATCGACCAATCCTACTTGTTTCGAACAAATGACACTGGAGCCAGAGTTGAGCGTCCAGCAACCACTCTATCGCACCCAGTCCAAAGTTTTCGCAACCACACGGCAGGAAAGTGGCTTGTTAATTAAAAACAGACATTGCGTCCTAGTTCTATATCTCACTTTAGGTGATAACAATGTTAGCTGCGTGTTCTTTTTTTTTTTTATGTTGCAAATCCCTTACATGACGCTGAAGTCAACACCAGCATTTTACAGCTGCTTTTGATGTACTAGGCAAGTTTTTACGTTCAGTAGTTTGCCATTGCTTTCTGAACGACCGGCTCCCGTACCATCACGTTATAACGCAACGCGACACGGTCTGCTGCACAAATCGGTCGCGGCTGAGTTTCGAACGCCTGGTAAGCGACTTACGAACCGCATTCGCAAGCCTTTGACCAGGGAGACCTGCGTGTTCTTTACAGGATGATAAGTCAACCCCAGCATTTATTGGCCTTTTGTGATTTACTGGGAATTAGTTTAGTAGTTTGCCATTGATTTCTGAACGGGTACTCCGCATACCAATGATCGCAACATAAATCTGTCTGGCTCTAAATCCCCCACCAAATCTTTCATTATCCTTTAAGTGACAGCTCCGGTTCACTTTAGGAAACGACTTAATAATGTCATCCTACCATAAATGTTTATATGGTAAATTACAGTTCTGTATACAGCGGTTTTCTCGCTGGAAATCACTCTCCAACTACGTTTTATCCATGTGTCAGTAATAGCAATGTAATTTTACGATGTCCGAGAAACATATTCCCAACACAACTACGTCAAGGGAAAACTACCACAATCTCGGGCAGTCAATGTTAATTATACATCTTGCCTAAAGGCCACGTGATCTACAATATTACTACTAACAATTAAAACTGGATCACTACAGCCTTCGGGATAGAATGATAGATACTAAGGCCAGGACAGGTATGCCGTTTAACTGACCACGCCTAGTGTTGAAATTGACACCATTAGAGTTGTCAGCAGTGTGATGTGACTGGCCCGTGGTCAATGGTTTCTTTCACTGCGTCAGTCGTTATTCTCTTGTGTACATTTAATCGCTTGTTCCCCTGACGTCTGTGTTTGGGAATCAGTTGTTAACGGCTGGGTGAAAGATGACGTGGGCTATACAGGATGATGGTCTCAATGTTTGTTTATGGCCAGCCGCATGTATTACTGGGCTAGTTGGTGATTCAGGTCAATTGGGTGTGTAGGTGGGGAGAAGGAAGGAGAACGGAGTGATTATAAGCAAACATTTGCTAATAATGTAGGGGCATTATTCGCAAACGGCTGGTGACGTGACATATTCGCAAATGCCTCGTGACGTGACCTATTCGCAAACGGCCGGTCACGTGGCCTAGTTTTGACCACATTATTAATGTGCATATATAAATTAAAAGAATATAATAATAAAAATAAGTATAATGCATATATAAATATTGAGCATAGCCTACGATGGGTTACGTAATATTCTGTTATGACAATTTGGCCTGTCCAGCGTGTGACGCGTGGTTACACACCCGCTTCACACACCAGTGATCCGGGGCTTGTTTCCGGATCCGGTCAAGGATATGCACTACTGACGAGCTCAAACGAGAGCGAAACTCGAGTATAGTGCTTCCATATTGACGTGGATAGGCCTTAGGTTCGTACCAGAATACGATCAGCGTTGCCAGTAGTGGGTTGTGCTCAATATTTACATTATTAATGTTTGTGGAAATATAACTGTGTCCTCGGTTGTGTAGTGGTTAATATCTCCGCCTCTCATGCGGGAGATTAGGGTTAGACTCCACACAGGAAATTATTATTATTATTTTTTTTTTTTTTGGTTTAATTGAGTTCAAATACCCTTATCGGTGAGTTCAAATGCCCTTGTTTGTGGACACCCAAAAAATTGCAAACCCTGTCATTATTGTATTCCTCCCCCACCTTCCTCTCTCCAGTTGTATGGACAGATAGACACCTCCTACGTCAAGCATGGTAGATTACAGTGTGACTATCTATAGGTGCCAGTAACACACAGTCGTCTCCCTGGCGAAGGTGTTAAGGACTTTGATCCTAATCCCGTATCCATGCATCCATCCATCATGTGCCATGCCGGTAAACGTGGGCGGTCATGTTTTGCCATCTCACTCGATCACCAGAGTCGTGGATCAGTTCCGTGTTTCTGTCTCGACCATGCCACGAGGTCAAGCCATCCAGGTATTTGCTTCTAGGTCTTCCTCTTGGTCTGTTCCCTTCGATCTTACCAGTTGTCACCAGGTTCACCAATCCATTTCTTCTCATAACATGCCCAAAAAATTTTGATTGTCTGCATCTAATGTCTCTAATCAGTTTACGATCATCGTTTGTTTCTTGAAGGACCTGTTCATTGGTCTTTCTGGCTGTCCATGGTATTCTTTGCATTTTCCTCAGAAACCACATTTCTGCAGCCATCAGATGTTTTTCAGCTTGACTGCTCATTGTGCCCGTATACTCACGTACAAAACACAGCTGCGGGAGATTCGGTTGCGGATCCCGTCGCGCTAGTTACTTACGGAGTTATGAGAGCCGGTCGTTTAGAAAGCAATGGCACACTACTGAAAGTAAGTAAAACTTGTCCTGTAATGATATGCTCAGAAAGCAATGGCAAACTACTGAGCGTAATCTTGCCAAGAGATCAACAGACAGCTGAAAGATGCAGGTGTTGACAGCTAAGTCCTGTAAAGGATATACTACCTAAAAAAAAAAAAAAAAATGATATGCGAAAAAAAAAGGTAACACACGGACCAGCCAAACAGCAAGAGTAACCAACAATTAGGATTAACTATGGTCACGTGATATGTAAATTTAACCATGTGTTAACTTTATCACCTTTGAACCCTCTCTTCGGAATTCATAACAACAAATGTTGACTAGAACTTCAATTGCAAAGTGGAGGTCTGTCGACTTGGTTAACTTGAGATAGAATAGGGCGTTTAGTGTCATCTACAGGCTTACTTTCATCTCGTGCGTGCGCGAATTCACCGTTAAGCAGCAAGTACCGTATCTGGGCATTCATTAAGATATGATCATTAAAGTTGTATGGAATAAATTAATATGTATGTAGTTGAAGTTCAGAAAGAAATTGGGGTTTGAATGAAAAGAAGAAGGGAGAATAATAGTTTTCTTAAGATAGTCGACGGCGGTAGTAAACGTCGTGTGACCAGCCGTTTGCGAATAATGTCCGGACATTAATAGCAAATGTTTGCTTATAAAATCTCCCTTTTTGTAAACAATTGGCACTCAATGGGTGATTTGGCCAATAGAGCACACTTCGTCTTTACTTTCCAGAACATTTCATGGTGCTTAGTTTTGGCTGAGTCAACCCGGGAGCAATAGTGGGGATTCAATTACAT
This sequence comes from Cepaea nemoralis, assembly GCA_014155875.1. NCBI lineage: Eukaryota > Metazoa > Mollusca > Gastropoda > Stylommatophora > Helicidae > Cepaea > Cepaea nemoralis. Next base: position 114,592 of record JACEFZ010027104.1, on the reverse strand, counting down.
GATCTACGGGCTAACCATTCGCTTTAGCGCTCTCGACAGCCTGTGCACTTGTTAAGCGAAATTTAAGGGGAAACAAATACCGCTTGTTCGCGGAACATAATATAAATTTTATTCTTTGCAAGGGACATAACTCGCCAACGTTTTTCAAAAGAAGCAATTAGTTACATTAATTGTTAAATGTTTAAAATAATGACACCACTGTTAACACAACAATTTAACGTCCTAAAGTTTGAAATATTTTGACTGCTAAAAGTGAATAAAATTTACTTGTTAAGCAATATATACAATGTTTCAACACTGCAAGCTCCGTGCAAGATGTTAACGACTGTCTCCCAATGGACGACCTGACATGTTACCCTGGTTTCTCTTCACAGCGTATAAATGTTTCGCTTTTCCCCTCTTCATTTTCAATTAGTTTGAATATTCGTGGAATGACAATGAAATTACAGCATATAGTAACACTCATACACAAACACAAACCCGATTTTATTTTACTACAAGAAACAAACATTAAAACAGACTTTCAAGCAGCAGAACTTGTAACACGTCTAGGATTAAGAAATTCGTATTTCAGTTTGGCCAAACATAACGTAGGATCAGGGACAGCCATTCTTCAAATTTCCGACACGTGGACTATTTTTAGAACACACACAGACCCACATGGTAGAATTTCCGCAGTTCAAGTTAAAAACGACACACACTCCTTTGTCATAGTCAACATACACGCACCACCTAACTACAATTATAAACATCTTTTTTATGAACATTTAGACGACTTACTAACACAGACATACAGAGGACAAAATATTGTTCTTGACGGTGATTACAATTGTGTTCTTGAAGATTTAGACTTGGTGGGTGGGGAGGTGAAAAAACAGCTGAGGAGAGCCGGCAGGGACAGCTTACATCAACTTGACACACTACGAAATATCATCGACACACACAACCTCACAGACGCATTCAGGCATACACACCCCGACAGTAGAGAAACGACATACACAAACAAAACACACAACAGATCATCTAGATTAGACCGGATTTATACGCCCGCAACACATCACATCATACAAACCAAACACCTACGGGAAACTTTAGATTACACAGACCACAAAGCAATACTAGCACACATCAGCACAAACAGCACAAACACGCAGCCAAACAAAACGTCACCTCACTGGAAGTACAATAATTCACTATTGGAACACTCAGAATATGTAAAATATATGACACAGCTCATACACACGTACACAGACAATATACCGACTGAGAACATCACACAATACTGGGACTTATTGAAAAACACCATACGAAGCAGAACACAACATCTAGCAACCATGATCCACAAAGACAGACTAAGACAGGAGCGCATCATACAGACAGCCATACGACTAACAAAACAAACAGACAGAGACGCACATCACTTACACACATTAGAAGCACAACTAGAAGAACACCAACAACACAGATATCTGGGTGCTCTTCTCAGAACAAAACTCAACACAATTACACAAGAGTCAGCTACGAGGCAATATTTAGCAATAGAACAGAACGTACAACGTAACAGACAAATAAGCAAAATATCAGACATGCAAGGAAACATGCAGACAGAAACACCACACATAGAGACTGCTTTCCAACAACACTACACACAACTATTCACAGCAGAGACAGTCGACACACAGATACAAGACAACTTCTTACAGTACACAAAGAAATTATCTGACACAGACAAAGACACACTGGACACAGAACTGACACTGACAGACATAGCACAGGCACTAAGCACACTAAACAAAGACAAAACTCCAGGACCAGACGGTTTGACAGTAGAATTCTACCAACACTTCTTTCCTATTCTAGGCAATCTTCTCCTCAAAGTCTATCAGGAAGCCTTTGACAAAAAAAATCTTCCGGACAGCTGCAACATGTCTTACATTACACTCATATGCAAGGATAAAACTGACAAAACACAACTGAAGAACTACAGACCAATTTCCTTACTCAACACAGACTACAAGATACTCGCCAAATCACTCACCAACAAACTTAAACCTTTCATGCCAACACTAATACACCCAGACCAACAGTGCAGAGTCAAATACAGAAATATACACAACCACACACACCTCATTAGAGACATTATTAACTATACACATGGAAAAGACTGTCCATCCTCCATCTTATCCTTGGATCAAGAGAAGGCCTTCGACAGAATTTCCCACACTTACCTACATAGGACACTAGAACACTGTAACATAGGAGAGTACTACAGGCAGTGGATACAGATCTTGTACAAAAATCCTGAGAGCAGAGTGTTGGTGAACCATTCACTGACAGCTAGCTTCAGGCTCACGAGATCTGTAAGACAAGGATGTCCCTTATCACCACTCCTGTATGTGCTCACTCTAGAACCTTTATTAGAGAAGATAAGGCAAGACACTAGTATTAAAGGAACCTTCCTGCATGGGATAGGAGAGCAGAAGCTCATCGCCTATGCAGATGACACTGCCTTCTTTCCCACCAGCAACACATCAATAAGGAATATACTCCACACCTTTACCCATTTTGGAAAAGGCAGTGGAGCCAAAATTAATGTACAGAAATCACAGATAATGGGCCTGGGAAAGTGGAAACAAAAGGCTGATTTCCCTCCAGATCTGAAACACATAGACACCATGAAGCTGTATGGGATCACATTTCCATGCGATCCCACAGAAACACACAGACAGACATGGCACGCACTGACCGAACAGATCACAGACATGTTACACAGGTATAGGTACAAGACATCCACAATATTTGGTAGAAGCACAATAGTCAACACATACATATTACCCAAAATAATATATTTAGCGACAGTACTGGACCCTCCTAAACAGACCGTCACAAACATAAACAAACAAATCAGACGCTTCATCTTCACCAACACGATACACAGCATTAAACACAAAACTCTCATACAAGACAGGAAACAAGGCGGAATTGGATTACAAGACATCCAGACAAAAATACTGTCACTTAGGATTAGTTACATAGGTAAAATCATCAGACACCCAGAACAGAACAGACTAGCACTATACTACATAGGCCACAACATCAAACATCTCACACCTCTTAACAATGCAACTGCACACTACCAGGGAAGACTGCCAACATTCTATCAGACATGCATACAGGCAATAAAAGGACATGAACAGTTAATACAGCAAACAACACACACAATATACAAACATTTAGTTAGAAAACAAGCACCATCACTAAGACTTAGGATTAAAAGAGGACACAAATACTTCATGACTGACTTCACATGCACCTTTTCAAACCTACACAACAAACACATAACACCAAAAGCTAGGGAGATCACATATAGACTGTTATACAGTATCTTCTTCTTCTTCTTTGCGTTCATCCGGAGTGATTTTTTCAGATGCGATTGCGGTGTGTCTGGTTAGGCACCCTCGGGTCGAAACCCTCAGGCCAACACATCCGACTTTTAGCGTGCATTTTTGACCAGGTTAGCAATCCTGGGAGACTCTCACTTTTGTGGTACCGTCCACATCTCAACTGGTCAAGTTGGAACAGTCGAAGACTACACGGTCATCCCTCAAGTGAAGGCAGGGACAATCCATAGCATTTTCCGCCATCCTGGGTGGCTTCCATAATTGCAGAGCCGGCACATAACGCTCTGGTGCTGGGTTTACCGAGGGAATCGTCACGTCCTGCTCATGGCTGTTTTAATTCCTCACTTCAATATATTGGGCATTTCGCTCGCCCTGGGCCGTTCCTGCACAAACCAGTCAGCTCTGCGGTTGGTTTCCACTAAGCGAGTTTTCGGACATGTGCTTGTCCCTGTACCCATCAGAGCTGTTCCAGGCACGGCGGACATTCGGAAAACTACCTAGTCAGAGCTGTTCCGAACAAGAGCGGCATTCGGAAACTAGGTAGTCAGAGCTGTTTCTAGCACGGGAGACATTCGGACGAGACATTTCACTCGGACGTAAATGCGTAGTGTCAATTTTTAGTTTGCCACCCGTAGGACGACACTTCCGACTTCCGGCGGGCATTTTTTAGTGAGGTTAGCCTTCCTCTGGTTTCGAGACACGTTAGACTGTTGTAATGTCACCCACATCTAAGCTGGTCAAGATAGAACGATCAACGATATCGTGGTCTGCCCTCAAGGGAAGGCAGGGGCAGACCATGGGCATTATATCTCGCTATCCAAGGAGGCTTCCATAATTGCAGAGCCGGCACATATTGCTCTGAGACTGGGCTCACCCAAGGAGTTTTCACGTCCTGCTCATGGCTGCTTTAGTTCCTCACTTCCATGTGTTGGGCATCCCACTTGCCACTGATCGCTCAATCACACACCAGGAGCGGTCAGACTGCGAGTGACATCCACTCGGTAGGCTTTTGCTTGTGACTTCAGACCACGCAATAGGTTCGCTCGCCGTGCGTTCCATTTCGCGTTGATGAGACATTATTCCACTTTTGTCTACACTCTCTATGAGTTAGATACAGACAGTTTCCGTAACCCTTCGACTGGGGCACTTTTCTAACTTTTTTGTCCTCGCTCACGAGGTAGGCTACATGTGCTGCCGGCTCAGCACCTTACCTTCGTGCAGCAGTGAACGGGAAACGGCCAGGCCCCTTCATCTGGGAAACTCTCATATCCCCCAGCTGGGAGCCTTCGAACATGTATCAGACCTGAGCATGTAGCTTGCTCAGTATCATGTTTCTATTTTCCGGTAGACGGGTATCAGCCTGGCTCTAAGATCCGAGGGTTTGTGGCTTAGAGGCGTTCAGCCACAGCCCTCGACAGGGAGCCTTAAGAGTTTTGTCCGGACCAAGAAATTCTGCCTTTGTGCACCTCATTTAAATTTTGACTGCTATCCTCAGTCTATGCCTGCAGAGCAGCAGGTTGTGTCTCTCTTAGTCTGGTCCCTATCCCATAAGCTGTCCTATTGTAATTTTTCACCCATCGACAAGCAAATGGGGTCTATGGGACACGCAAGCTCCCCCACCACGTCAAGGTGGAGACACATCGGGGGAGGTTATACAGTATGACCCCCACAACACAGGTAGAAGCATACATATTCAAACAATGTCAATTATGTAGAAACAACACACAAGAGACAGAGGAACACATTTATTATACGTGTCCAACAATTACTGCCACACGCGCAACACTCAAACACCTCATACAAACACACACAGGCAAACAAACCGACATATATAAAGCAAATTTTCTCAATACTATACCAATGACATCTAAGGACATACATAAAAACTACTTGTAGCACTTTCTTACTACAGACAACTTATATGGACCTGCAGAAATTTTGCCAGATACAAACACCACACATATAACACACATTTAGTTTCCTTCATGTACACGCACAAAATATCACAACTCTTTCCAGAGTTGGTATAAATGGTATACCAACTCTGGCAATTTTGGGAATTTTTTGGAAAGTTTGGTATACATGAGAGAGAGAAAAAAAGAAGAAACTGTGAATGAATGGTGAGTGGATGATTAAATAAATCACATATGGTCAAAAGACCAATGGAAAATCCCTTATGTAAAGAATAGTGGAAGTATAAATGCTTGTTTTACTTGTTTCAAAATGATGGTTTCACCCTTATAGACAAGAGGGAAAAGAAAAAAGGAGAAAAGAAAATTAAACTCCTCCCATTCTAATGTACTATTTATGGAATGTTTGGCTTTGAATGCACTTGTTGTGCTATACTACCACCACTACTAAGATTATCACTTTAGTAAATAAACTCACATATTTGTTATACTATTATCATTATTATTATCATTATTATTTTATTATTATTGTTTATTATAATGATTATCATCATTATTATTATTATGACTATCTTTATTCTACCTTTACTATCCTTAGTAATTTTAATGTTATAAGTATTATTGATATCATCATTATCATTTTACAATTTCATCTCCCCCCCCCCCTTTGCTTACAGTTTGTTGCCTTTGCTACTAACCCCACTGGTTGGTTCAAACTTTTGTCCTGCCTGTGCCATCATTACTAGAGTGGTCAGGAGAGCATTGATGGAATTGAACAATTAGTGGGAGGGTAGCGCGGGAAACAAAAATGTAAAGATTTCCCTTTCGCTTAGTCACCCCCTTTGAATCATGTGAGTGAGTGTTGAATGAATGAATAAATATAAAAACACATATGGTTATCAAACCAATAATACTGTAAGAACTCATGCAAATACAAATATTTGGTTAATTTTCATTTTAAAAAAAAGAAAGAGAGAGCAAAGAGGGAAATATGAATGAACCCCTACATTTAGGAAAACAAAACAAGGAGGAAAATATAACCCACTCCTTTACTCCAAGTATTATTAAAACTGCAGTTTGCATGTGTATGTACCTGCTAGGCTATGTTTAACACCATTACAAAGAAAATCATCCTAGCAAATGGAATCACATATTGTAAATGTTATCATTTTCATAACTATTATCACCATTGCTGTTTTTTTAATAATTGCTGTCATTACCCCCAGTATGTCTCTTCTTGTCATTACTACTATTGCCATCATTAGGAATAAAACAAAAACCCCTTTCCCATGTACCCCCCTCCCCTCGCTCATGGTTGTTGTTGCCTTTGCTGGTACCCACACCGGTTTGGTTCAAATATTTATCCTGCCTTTACCATCATCGCCCAGAGAGGGGGTAATGGCATTGGTGGAGTGGAACCAAATTGGTGAGAGGGTGGCAAGGGAAACAAAGATGTAAAGATTGTAAAAATTTGTGCTAATACTGATGCTTGTTTACTTTCTACAATAAGTTTTTTTTTTTTTTTTTTTTTTTTTTTTTTTTTTTTTAAAAAGGAAGGGAAAAAAATGAATGAACCCTTACAAATAAGACCAAAAGGAAAAAAAAAAAGAAACAAGGAGAAAAAGATAACCAACTCCTTTTAATTCTACTATTATTGAACATGCATGTTGCAAGTATATGTAAAAAAAAAAAAAAAATATAAGCAAGGAGAAACAAAAAAGATTATCAACTCCTTTTTACACCTACTATATTATTAAACAGTGCAGGATGCAATTGTTATTGTATGTACCAGCCATATTTTAACACCATTTCTAAGAAAATCATTTTAGCAAATGGAATCACAGTTTTGGAAAATGTGATCATTATCAAAACAAATCCTACCATTGTGTTTTATTAACATTAGCATTGCTGTCATCACCCTTAGTAGTTTTTATTCCTTGTCAGTATTATTATAAGATGTATTTCATGTAAACACCATTCCTAAGGTAATCAATTTAGCACATAAAATCACATGTTAAAACTATTATTTATTATCATTGAGTCTATCACTAGTCTCAGCACTGTTGTTATTCCTTGTCACTATGATATTTATTTATGTATTTGGTTGTTACTTTGCATTATTATCATTGTAATCACTATTAATAAATATATATGGCTTTGTAAACGCGTATACTAACACATCCCCCTCTCCCACCCTTTTGATACTGTGATTGTTGTCTCTGCTGCCACCCTCACCGTTTTGTTTCATTTCTGCACCGCCATGTTTATCATCACCGAGGGTGATGGTACTTGGTAGGAGTTTTTGGAGCTGACAGGAGAGCGGGGCGGCAGGGGGAAAATAACAGCCCGATACCATCATGCTTTGGATTTAAAATATTTCCTTACAACAATGTCAATGGAGAAATGTTTAAATGTATAAAATATTTGTAATTTTTGCGCATATGTCATCTACACGCCCACATGCAACGCTCTGTAAAAACACGCACACAAATACTGAACACACAGTACGCATGTAACAACACAAACAATACAAATGCAACAACTACCATTCCTGCATTGTAAACTAGGATACTCCTCGACAACCCCCCCCCCCCCCTTCCCCCCACCTTTTCGATACTGTTGGTTTTGATGCTGCTGCTACCTTCACCGGTCGGTTCTAACAAGTTTTTACTGCCATTTTCCTCATTACCAAGTGGTGATGATGGTATTGGTGGGGTTGGAGCTGACAGGTGAAAGGGCGGCAGAGGGAAAATAATGGTATACTATCGCCTTGTTGTTGTTTGTACTCGTTCTTCGTTACCCCCCATTTCAAATGTAAAAAGGTTGAAACAAATGTTGTAAAAATTTGCGCATATGTCACCTACACTTCCACATGCAACGCTCTGTAACAACACGAACAATACAAATGCAAATGTTTCTTAACACTCAATAAACGTTTAAAAAAAAAAAAAAAAATTTCCCCTCTTCATTTTCAGGAGGGTGAACACCGGTTACAGCGTGCTCGTAAACACGGAGCCCACTGCACTTCAACAGGCCTCAAACACCTCTGCCAAAGTGCCTACAGCAAACGATTTCTCCGCAGTCGAAGATGTCTCCTTCAATCTCTTGAGAAGGTCCTGAACAAAGGAAGTGAAGAATGGAAGAAAATTTTCCCCTCCCATAATCCTGGCCATGACAGGAAGTACATCGCCAGCAGACTCGATGAGCATGCTGTCAAACTCAACTTCATCTTCCGTCTCGTCGTCCTGGTCTTGGCACGCCACCTGGTGAGTAAAAATCTCCTTCATGGCGGTCAGAATTGCATCAGTAGCCCCGGTGATGCTCAAAACTATCTGGCCTATGTTGTCCAGCATCTTCTGCAGGGAATCCACGGCCGCCATCACCACGGTGCGGTCCATTTCTGATTTAATGGCCTCCAGATATCTGGGCACAACACCCAGGATCGTGGTCTTCAGGGCTTCATATGCCTCGGTAGACTGGGTTGCCTTGTGTGCCTCGTGCACGCACAGACACAGCTGACACAGTGTGCTGAAGGCTGCCTTCTTGATGCCCACCGCTGGGTAACTGACCAGATCCACCACAGCTGAAGAATGTTTCCTCTGATGTTATTTTTAGTATTTTCATCGAGGTGGGTCCATTGCTTTAACTTATGTATTTTCCGCCGGATCAAGACCGCAGCATATTGACGAATCTGAGGCTGCGATGAGGTGCCCAGAATGTGACACAAGTTCTGCAATGTGTCCTGGTTTTTTAAAGCTTCCTTCAGGTCTTGTGTGGCCTTTTGAATGACATCACTATCCGGCTCCAGAAGCCGAGACAGTATTCCCTCCAACGAGGCAGCCATGCTGATTGACAGAATAAGTTATACTGCCATGTTCATCATTACCGAGTGGTGGTGATGGTATTGGTGGGGTTGGAGCTGACAGGTGAGGGATGTGGCAGGGGAAATAATAACGGTGTACTATCATCTTGCTGTTATTTATAATGTTTCCTTACAACAATTTCAATGAAGAAATGTTCCAATGTATAAAATGCTTGTAAATTTGCGCATATGTCACCTATACGTCCACATGCACAGCTCTGTAAAAACACTATCAATACACTTTGCAAAATAATTCCCATATGTATGGCACATTACACCAACGTTGGGTATTTATAATGCCCATGTTAAACATTGCCTCAACGAGTCATGTATTATTGATTATTTTTCATGCGGTTTAATGCTTATTGTTCTTTTATTGTCAAAGAATTGCTTCATAAGAGATGTTGAATGAAAGAATGTATGAGAGAAAATAGATAAGAAGGGCAGAATGTAGGACGGGCCTGCGTGCCCAATTCTTAACTCTTTGAAAATAAAGAATTTCATTCGTTTAAAAAAAAAATTTTATTAGATCTATAATGTCATATTATCATAAGTGTATATGTATGTATTTGTTTTATTAATGCATATGACACTTAACACTAACAAACGGCAACGCTCTGTAAATTACACAAACAAAAGAAACATGCATTACACTTTGTAAATATACATTACTTTGTATGAAATAAACGTTTGGAGGAGAAAAATAAAATTTACTTCGCTACAGTCCCATACCTTCCTGTAAGTTTTCTTTTCCTTTTATTTTGACGAATGAAAAGGAACAAGTCGTCATCCTCATAACACATAAAGTAACGGCTGTTCCTGCGCCTATGTATCCTTCCTTCTCAGCATTCCTTTAGCCACGGCCTTCCTGGTCTGGGTGTAAAATTCCAGACGGCTGACATATGCAGGAAGTTTATTATGAAATACCCTACGAGGTCCATGAACGTATGTCAACTCTGCCAAGTATTTCCAGCAGAGACTTCATAACCTCCAGTACTTCAGCACTGGAAGCTGCAGATTTGATTGCACATATCCTCCTGCTGCAGATGTTGATGGCACATATCCTGCTGCCGCTGTGATGTCTTGAATGAGGCTGGAGATTATGTGTGATTTGACGCTGCTGATGTCACGTAAGTTGTAGAGGAACTTGAGGAACTTCGTGCTTTCCTGGCAACTGCTGGCTTTCGTTCATTTGATGGATAACTTGATGCAGGGTCATTCACCATGGTGAGCTTATCCTTCTTACTACTGGCCTGGACTGAAGAAGACTATTGAGAATGTTTAGATGCCACCTCTGGCCTTTCATCAAATCCAAATGCTACAGCTGGTGTACCGTTGTGTTCCTTTCTTTCATCAGATCTTTCAGCAATCTCCTTGGCTTTAACTGTCAGCTTATTGTCAGTAGCAAGAGTTTCTGTCCTATCAGCCGAGACTTTCTTTTGGTCAGATGCAACATCTGAAGAAGATGCCAGAGAGGGGCTCTGACTTTGTCCTGATTACAGCCTGGTCAGGTGTGATAAGCTGTCAGAAATAATTCTTGCATCTTGCCAAGGAGTTTTCTATGCGAACGCGGTTCGTGAGCCGGGGTACCAGGCGGTCGAAGCTCAGCTGCGACCGATTTGTGCAGCAGACCGTGTCGCGTTGCTGTAATAACGTGCTGGTATGGGAGCCGGTCGTTCAGATAGCAATGGTAAACTACTGAACGTAACACTTGCCTAGTACATCAACAGCAGCTGAAAAATGCTGCTGTTGACTGCAGCGTCCCGTAAGGGATACGCAACAACAACAAAATTAATTATTGGTTCCTCTTTCAGAAATTTTTCTTCCATTGTTAACATCATTAGTTCTGCATCCACGACATGTTTCATATATGTCTCTGAATTGGCCTTTCAGATCAGTCAGAGCTTTCATGACATTGTTCAGCAGACGTGAGATTCCTTCAATGTCACCCATGTTGACCCGGCATTGTTTTGAAATGACATCTGACCTTAGCTCTTCAACATTGGCTTCAAGATCTCCAAGATCCTTGTCAATTTTCTGTTTACTACTAATGTATCTGCTGTTGGTGATTGTTGCCTCTGTTCGTTTCTGAAAGTTGGCTTGATTTTCTGCTTCAGGGAAAGACATTAACACCTTCGGAATCTGTGATCAAGTGGCCGCAAACTCATCTTGCATGGCCTCCATGTTTAGCATTTGCTGTTTTCGAAGTACATGGAGGTCAGATTTGAGTTGGGCCAGTTTTGCATTAATTTCTGCTTGAGCACTGAGTGGAGTAGACTCCCTTGAACTTAATCCAGATGACCTCTGACCAGAGGAAGCACCGTGGAATGTCCGGAAGACTGCTTGCAGAAGATGCTGGGAAGGTGTCGGAGCTGTCAGGTGTGGCTCTGCCTATACTTCTGGGCGCTGGCATTGGCTAATGCTTTGTGCCATCTTTTTGATAATGTACCCAAGCTGTCAGGTTGGCTAACTGTTTCTCCATTTTCTCAATTCGGTTTCTTGCTGTATCATCGGTTGGTGTAACAGAATGTGAACGGGATAAATCCTTAGCTCCTCTATCTGTTGGGGGAATACGGTAACTCTGTGTACGCTGAAAACCAGCATCTGTCTGCATAAAATTGTGACCTGCATTAACTCCCCTTGCTGGGTCTCTTATGATATCAAAGCCTGGACCACTAGCCCTCTGTGAGTATGCCATGCCTGGTGCTCTGGTGCTGCATGCAATGTAAGTCTGCTGAGCTGGGATGGGTGGTGCAGTGGGATAACCCATATAAGGAACAAGGGAATCATAAATACCAGACGGGTGCTGTCCCCTACTCATTCCTGGACCCACATTCTCATAGTAGTTACCATGATCCTGGTATCCAAGAGGTATCTGTCTGTTCTCTGGAATTGGGTTCAAGGGAATCCTATCTGGCGTGGGTAGCCGGTCAGGTGAATGTGAGAACCTTTGCCTAGAAGCGGATCCTGCTGACAGTGATCTTTGTGACCGGTCGGCACTTTCTGGAGTCCTTGACCTTGACTGTCTCTCCAGCTCCCAGTGGCTGCGCTGGTCATGCATCAGGTCTTGGTAGGTGTTGGCCCCAGGCTGTGGCAAGGAATGGGATTTCATCAACATTTCATTATGTACTGGAGGAGTCTCCCCATACGCTGGCCTAGACTGAGACCTTGGCATTGGCATCTGCACAGTCCGACCCCTGATTTCTTGCCTCTCTTTCACCTTCTGCGGCTGGTCATTGACAGTTTCATGTATTTTCAGCACTGAGCGGTCCTTGATGTCCGCAAGGTCCTCCAGCGGGAAGTAAATATCGGTAGCAGGGTCAAGGAGATATATCTTCTTCCGAGGGTTTTCCAGCTGATCCAAGCTAAGGTCCGGGAAGGCTCTGACAAACAAGGCTCGGACTGTGTCCAGAGTTGTTATTTCATTCGGCAGCAAGGACTTCTTAGTCTGATCTCCATAAACCAGGAACAACAAACTCAGGGGTCTCTCGAGTGACGTAGATGCACTGCGAACGATTGGCAAGCTCGTCCGTGAAAAACACCCTCTCTGGGAGGAAGGCACTTCAAGGTCAGTCATTGCACCCAGGTCATCGTAGTCCAGGCTGCTTCCTGTCAGGTTTGGGTTGTACGTCACCAGGGCCGTACGTCGTCTCTGGCCTTCGCGAGAACGTGTGGGCTTGTCCGGCTGCAGGGGTTGGGCGGTGCCCGGTCCCCCCGCCCCCCACCCCCTGGATCCTGTCCGCGTACTGAGGGTATTTCTGGGCCAGCAGCTGCACGAAGGCCTCCCTCCTTCTGTCGGTCTCCCAATCCTTGCTGTCCATCCTTTTGCCGGGACCCCCTACGATGTGACGTCTGGGTATCGGTCTCTTCTCAGGCCCAACTCTGTACTGCTCCACCCCATAAGCAGCCCGAAGACCAGCAGCCATAGTCTGGCTTGGTCTCGTAATTCCTCGGAATACTCCCAAAACTAGATTGGCCCGGCCTCACCATGACATAAGCACCGGAATCCGATTCATACCCCAGGGCCAAGCTGCCGGCCCTCAGACCGCCATGGTATCTCCCATTCTCGTTATCACTGACGAACTGGGTAGATGAACTGCCATTTCGGATCACGCTATAGAAGGAGCTCTGAGAGTCGGTACCAGATGGTGCTCTGTGAATGTTATACTTACTGCCGACTCCATAGCTGTTACTGCTGTAGCCAGCCGTACCGTAGTTACTCTTATTATAATTTACCGTTGCATAGTTGCTTCTCCCGATGCTGGGATCTCTGTCTTTATTGCTCACCGAGAACCCTAAATGAGATTCTGCTTTCCGGGCTAGAGATCCAAAATCTTGAGGGTCGTTGTAAAAGACGCCCTGTTGCTTTGGGGTGCTAATGTTGGATATTCGTGCGAAGGAACCGTATTTGTAAGAGTTGTCTGGAGTTGTTGACCTGGAGTTTCGAGGCAGTGATCCGTGGGAGTCTTCAAAAGATTTTGCAGCGGTTCCGCGCAGGGAAGCAGCTCTGGACGGCCGGTGACTGCTGCAGGTGTAAGAATAGTCTCTCGGGTGCGAATCAGTAGAGCTGTAGTTATGGTTTAAATTGTTCTGTTGTATCATACTAGCACCAGATGTTGATCCGTTGTTGCCGCTGTCCTTAAGAATACCGTGAAGTGGTTGCTGCCCGGACTGTTGGTGGTCGATTCTCTGGCTTTCATGCTTACGGGCCTGATCAGGCGACTCTACTCTTTGCTCAGTTGATTGTCCCGATTTACCAGAAACATCTTGCGCTTCTGGATCACGGCTGACTTTCTCTTCGACGCTTAGTGGTTGACTAGATACAGCACTTACAGCTGGTGATGATGATACTGCAGTCGTCGATGGTGACAACTTGTTGTCTTCTTTTGCAGCAAGAACGTTCTTTAGCATGTTTTTCCATCGGTATGCCCGTTCTGTTTAGCCGGATCTTTAAGACTTGCCATTTTGTCTACAGCTGTTGTATTCTTCTCGCTGTCCACCTTCTGGCTATACTTCACAGCTACATTCTCGCTCTTTTGCTTTTCTTTGGAGGACTTTTTGCTAGAAGACTTGGGCTTGGGGACGGGTCGAGCGTCCTGCATTTGGAGAACTTTACTGGAAGACCTTCCTGTGCATCCATACTTGCAGCCTTTTTTCAGAGAGGTTCCTGGAATCCTCGATGTTGTTCTTGGCGAGCTAGCGATGTTGGTGGTGCTGCTACTTACTGCTCCCAACAGCGATGGTAGCGCTGGTAGCTGTTACAACACCAGTGGTGGAAGTTACTAAGTTCTCTCTACCATCATCTTCGATGTCTTTCGTGTCTTGGTCACTCCGTGGTTGCTCCGATACAGGAAGGTCAGGCAAAGATGCTTTGTCTCTAACTGTTGGCTTAGGGAGTTTGGTGCACTGTTTTTTCTTTCAGCTAACCAGCGCTTGAACACGTTTCATTCTTCCTGAAGGTAATCTATTTAAGTCTTGGTGACCCTTCAGATATCACATTCCTCGAATCATGTCACATTCTGCTAAAATGTGACACAACGTTCACTAGTTTCTTAAGTCACATTACACACAACTAATTATAATTATAGTACCGGACATTGATCGTCCATGTTTCTTGTGGTTACAGTTGTTTAGAAACACGTGTAGAGAGTAGCATACATTTGCCTGCTCTTCCCTTCCTTAACATAATAAAACTGCATCCATGGTCAGAGAAACTAAACTACGCGATTATAAACAGCTACTTCCTCATCTATTTTATGTTGATTTATTTCTTGTATGACCTTGAGTATCTTAGTTATGTGGCTCATTGAGCTAATAGTTCTGTAATCCTCACACTCAACAGCTCTTGGCTTCTTCGGAAGTGTGATGAAAGTGGATGTTTTCAAGTCCTTGGGGATGCACCCAGTATTATATATATATATATATATATATATATATATATATATATATATATATATATATATATATATATATATATATATATATATATATATATATATATATATATATATATATATATATATATATATATATCATTACATAATTCTGTGGTAGTTTCAATGTCAAAGCTTGATAAGGATTTTATCATCTCTGTTGTTATCTTGTCAGGACCTGCAGCATTTCCTTCTTTCATCTTTTTAATATCCTTTTCTATTCAGCCGATAGTATTTTTGGTCCATCTTGAGTATTATACAATGTTGGTCTATTGACCCTGTTGTTCCAGAATAAATCCCATCACAGATAACAACTTTGCGTGTGAATCTATATAGTTATTATATCTTATTTATGTGTTTTTACTTAAATTACAATGACTAGTGATTTAATTATTATTACTTTAAACATTTGTGGTATACATACAAAATTACAACACATTATCACACTAATAAACAAACACAAACCAGACTTTATACTACTATAAGAAACAAATATATGTTCAAAAACATTCGCACAACATATCACCACACAGCTAGGCCTCAAACATTCATGCTTTAGTTTAGGCATACACAAAATCGGGTCAGGAACAGCTATTCTGCAGACATCAGACAGGTGGGATAAAATTAGAACACACACGGATAACCAGGGATGAATCTCCATAATACAGGTAGAAAACACTATACAGGCATACACCATAGTAAACATACATGAACCACTAAATTACAATCATCAACCAAATTTTTACCAAGAATTAGACATCCTACTTACACAAATATACAGAGGGCAAAATGCTATCCTTGCATGTTGATTTCAATTTTGTACTCTCAGATTTGGATATAGTAGGGGGGGGGGGAAGCAGGAATCAAGACACAATTAAGAAGAATTGACAGGAATGGAATATACTAACTGGATGTACTACAGAATACCTTAGACACACACAATTTAGCAGACGCTTTCAGACACAGACACCCTAATAACATTGCAACAACACAAAAAATAGGGCTTACAATAGATCGGCCAGACTAGACAGAATATACACACATTCAACACATCACATAATACACACAAAACATCTACAAGAGACATTAGAATACACAAATCACAAAGCAGTACTAGCACATATCACTACAGACACTACAAATGCAAGGTCATAAAAACGATCACCACATTGGAAATTCAACAACACACTACTCTAAAACACAGGTTATGTACAACACATGACACACCTTATTCTAACATACACTAACAGCGCACCCACCAACAACATAGCACAAATTTGGGATCTACTAAAGAATACAATACGTTATAGAACACAACAATTAGCATCCATCATACACAAAGACACACTACAACAAGAACATATCATACAAACAGCAATACAACTCACAAAACAGACTGACAGGAATGCACTACACCTACACACATTAGAATCACAATTAGAACAACACCAGCAACACAAATTCTGTGGTGCACTCCTTCGAAATAAACTTACTACCATATCAGAAGAAAGTCCCTGCAGACAGCACCTGGCAGTAGAACAAAATGATTAATTGATTGATTGATTTAGGAACCGACATCACAGCATTCGGGGCATTCCCATAAGCGCTCCGTCCCCATCCTCAGCAGCCAGCGAAGAGTTCCAACATTAATAGTGTAGTTGAAGTTCAAAAAGAAAGTGGGGTTTGAATGAAAAGAAGGGAGAATAATAGTTTTCTTAAGCAAATCGACGGCGGTAGTAAACGTCACGTGACCAGAGATAGCGGTCCTTGGTGTTCTGGATAATTTCTGTGGATGATTTTCATTCTTGCCACCATCTTAATCTATTCAGCATCATTGTTCGGTATGGATTTAAGAGGATCTACTCTAGCCACGCTTTCACAGGAGCCGGAATAAAATACAAAATATGACTGAGAAGTTTGTAGCTCTGCGTGGCAGAATGGATAACAGAGCTTGTTTTTAAACATCCGGTGTGCTGATACTGATGCCGAGGTAGCTAGTTCAATCACTACACCGGTCAGTTGGGCTAAAATGTTGACTTCTCGTCATTGACTTGGGGACGCAAATTACAGGTACCTCTGAAGTCGAAGTAGCATGATGGCAAGGGATAGTGTTAATAGGGAAAAGTAATCCAAGAGCCAAGTGCTGCTGGACACATGTGTGCTTGAGGTCAAAGCTAGCGAAGAGCAACAACAACAACAACAAAAACAACAACAACATCAGCAACAACAACAACAGCAACAATGACAGCAACAGCAATAACAAACAACAACAACAACAAAAGAAAACAACAACAACAAAAACAGCAAAAGCAAACAACAACAACAACAAAAAACAGCAAAAACAACAACAGCAACAACATCAATAACAACAACAACAACAACAACAATAACAGCAACAACAGCAACAACAACAGTACCAACAACAGCAGAAATATCAACAGCAATATCAACAGCAACAGCAGCAACAGCAGCCGCAACAACTGCAGCAGCAACAACAACAGCAGCAGCAACAACAGCAGCAGAAACAACAACAACGACGACAGTAACAATAACAACAACAACAACAACAACAACGACATATGCAAATACACGCAGATACAAGCGTTTCCATCGAAGTCTTTTTGACGGAATAACAAAAATAAAACTATAAAAAATATATTTGTTCTTTAAACTTTTTAGACGAATAACACAGTCGAAGAGATTGGCATATTGAAAACAGACCACATTACAAGAGAGATCATTTCTCTCGGTCCGGTCTGCCTTTGTATAGACAAATCCGGACTCGGTGTGGGATGTGGTTGGTATGACATAGGCCGCATTTACTTTCAATAACATTATTGGTACCCGTGTTAAGCTGTGTCGACCTGGTGGCCTAGATATTTTTTTTAACATCCGAATTCGCTCAACTGCGACTCGAACTCATTTAGTATATCATGCACCATATGAAGTTACCCCCAAATACATCGTGCCACATTTACCAAACGGCATTTAGACGCCCTGCTTGTTGAGACTGTATGAGTCAAGACTTAATAAAACTCGAATACATATACTTCTATAGCTACATCTATCCCAGAATTGCTACCAGTCTCTTCTGGTATTATGTGTGTTATCAGGTAGCTTTGAGTCAGTATAAAGAATGTAGATGCAATCACTATAACACCCGATGACCTGACTTTACCAAAGGCGGATGTAGAGGGTTTTAACAAAGTCGTCAGGTTTATACTAAGTAAATCAGAAATAGCTAAATAATGAAATGATTAATTGTGACATTTATGTAAACACGTGCAACTAACTTAACACTAAGTAAAAAGTAAAAAATAAAAAAAACGTCAGTTACATATCCTTTGCGTTGCAGTCGACACCATCAATTGTTGCTGTTGTGATCTCTTGGCAAGTTTACGTTCAGTACTTTGCCATTGCTTTCTGAACGACCGGCACTCATATCATTTCGTAAAAGACCAACGCAACGCGGTCTGCTGCCAAATCGCGCGTAGCTGTGTTTCGAATGCGGTGATGCAGGATCACGAATTGCGTCGGTAACTCCTTCGCAATGTAGCAGGCTAGTAAACAGTAAAGGAGACGTCTTCTCGGCTGTGGTATGTTGGACTACTCCAATATTCTGATACACCAATCGGCACTCGATGAGAGATGTTCTCAATATGTTATGGGCTGCCTTTACTTCCCATACTTCCAGCCAGATATTTTAGGCTGGATCCACCTGGCAACCCAGGTAATTTGTTAACCCGCCCCCCCCCCGCCCCCCCCCCCCCAATATATTATCCCACGTGACAACCAGGCCTGCAGGCAAGCGAGCCATCAGCATATCCAAACTCTGGTATTTGATGACCACCGATATTTAGGGCATCATATTGCCCCTTGCTTATACCATCTCTGACATTTCTCATTATATTTTCGGCGTGCATGTTAAACAAAAAGGGGGACAGCACACAGCCCTGACGGACTCCTTGCTTGATGTCAATCCAATAAAATGTCTCGCCATCTATTCTTACCGCTGCTTGTTGGTCTAGATAGAGCATTTTTATGAGTTGTTAGTTAGTTAGTTAGTTAGTCAGTCAGTCAGTCAGTCAGTCAGTCAGTCAGTCAGTCAGTCAGTCAGTCAGTTAATTAGTTAGTTAGTTAGTTAGTTAGTTAGTTAGTTAGTTAGTTAGTTAGTTAGTTAGTTAGTTAGTTAGTTAGTTAGTTAGTTAGTTAGTTAGTTAGTTAGTTAGTTAGTTAGTCGACAGATCATCCTCATTGCACATCGAACCATTCAGTCCATAAGTGCTCGGATCCCCTCCTCAGCAAATCCCGCAGCGTGTAGCGGCTAACGACACCAGTTCTGTGTTGGTTTATCAATCTTCTTTGGCTTCCTGCGTAGTGTTCTTGTTTGGCCACACCTCTTTTAATTTGCTGTTCTCGCAGTCTGACCATGGTTGTAGATTCGCAGTCATCACTTGGTTCTCGCAAAAGTCTTACTTCTCGTAGAGCATTCAGAATGTCAGCCTGGTCCATGGCGCGTCCGCCCTCCACATTAGCCTTACCTGCGAGCTTGTCAGCCCGCTCATTTCCTTGTACTCCCGCATGCCCTGGTACGAAGATGAAACTATTCTTCGTCAGCCGAGATCGCCCCAGAGACAGCAACCATTCTCTTCGGATCCATCCCATCTCTATCCTCTTGAGCATGCTCATTGAGTCGCTAAGGAAACATGCCCTAGTGAATGTCTGTGTCTCGAGCCATGTTATTGCTTTACTTACTGCCATGACTTCCATAGTCAGGCTACTTGTGGTCTCAACAAAAGCACCAGAGTCCTCCTTCACAATTCTCCCTCCGGCCCGCGCCGTAAAGGCCCATGAGCTTCTCACATGTCGGACGACCGACCCATCTGTGTAAATGACAGCATCACCGTCTAACGAATTCTCGAAAATCAACGCTTGTACTTCCGCCTCCACAGCAGCCGGATTTTCTTGTCTGCATTTTCTGTCTAGGTGGATGCAAACTGAAAAGGACGTACAGAAATCTGTTGGCACTTGTACCCACTCCTCGCCAGGTTCTAAGTCCTCCAGTGAACACACTTGTTGAAGAATGTCTTCGGCTTGACCCATCCACGACCTTCCTCTTTTTAACCTGCTGCCTTTTACTCTTCCTAATTTCACTATGCAGTGGATGTTGTAGGTTTGCATTAACTCTGAGGTAGGCACGTGCTCTGCAAATTTGTCGTCTGTCTTCAATGGTTGGAAAATCAAAAAGGTAGCGCATCGCCCTGAATGCTGTATCTCTTGTACATCCAAGAATAATGCGCATAGCTTCGTTCTGTATCCTTTCCATCCTTTCTATCTGCTTACGGCTGAGAGTCAGGATCGCCATCGCATACTCAAAAACAGACATGACCAGCCCCTCATATAGGAAGCATAGATGGCGCTGCTTACAGTTTGCTGCCGCCATCATCCGCATCGCAGCCAAACCCCGCTTGGCCTTTGTTATCACCTGGTCTATGTGCTCATTATAAGCAAGGCTTCGATCAAAACGTTGCCTGCGTTCTTTCCACAGTCTCTGAACACAGATTAACAGTTGGTGTTGGAGTGTTGACAATATGATTATTCAAAGAGAACCATGTCACTGCTGTCTTTTTTTGGTTGACCATTGCCCCAGCTTCAGCACACCAAGTACTTATGCGATTGAGTTCGGCTTGCAGTTCCACAGCAACCTGATCTCTATCCTGACCCTGACGATACACTAAAACATCATCGGCATATGACAATTTCATCCCCGGCCCAGTGATCTGCTCGCTGGTGATTCTCACTGTGTAGGCGTTGAACAGCACCGGAGAAAGTGGTAATCTCTGTGGTAGACCAGGATATATTGTTGTTGGTTCTGAAGTCCAACTGCCACATCTAAAAACTACTTTCCGTTGAAAGAGGGCTGCAGCGATCAAACTAAGGAGGAACGGACTTATCTTGAGTTCAAGATGAGTTTATATATTTTTTATTACTATTATATTATTTCTATTACTATTATATTACTTATAATATTTAAATTATTTCAGCAATAATATACTCAGCAATTACGTATAATATTTACATATTATATTACTACTATATATATTATTACTTATTTATGAGTTGTACTACATGTGATGGAAAGCCCATTTTCCTCATGATTTCCCAAAGTTTCTGATGTTATGCACAGTTAAATGCCTTTGAATAATTCACAAAACATGGGAATAGGTTTACATTAAATTCTGTACACTTCTCTATCATTACCTGCTCACTAAGAGATGAAATAATTATCACTATATTGTATTATCTCACTCTGCTGTCTCCATCTTGCAGTGACACGGGAGCTTACTGGTTTTCTCGGTGTGTGTCCAATCCAATCCCCGCGCATTTTCCCTCGCACCTACACAAAAAGTTCAATCTTCCAATATTGTTATAAAGTGTTTACGGTAACTAATCAAGGTAACTAATAACACCTTTCTAGCGTACACGTTTCCCCCCTCTGAACGAATGGATTGAGCACGTGTTCCGTGCTTTCACGTATTTCAAGTTTTTAGTCGACAGGTAGAAATTGTTAAAGTTCTTAACATCTAATGAGGCGGAAACGTAAAAACATGTCAGCGAAACAGGTAGGGTGTGCTGACTGCTGTCTCCCTAAATTGACTGTCACTTGATGAAAATGGCCAGGATTAAAAGACAGCAATGGTGAGGAGGTAGACAAAAACGGCACGGACGTGGGATGGATATTTTCGAAGCGCAATACCTCCATGGCCGAGAGGTTAGCAGCTTTCTCCGCTAACCCCGAATACTCTCGTCACGTCACGCGACGAGAATTAGCAGTGGTTCGAATCGCAAAAGTGACTTATGAGAGTATGGAGCCGGTCGCTCAGAAAGTCGTGGCGTACTGATGAGCGTAATCTAGCCTAGGAATCAACATACAGCTGAAAGATGCTGTGTGATGACCGCAATATCCTGAAACAGGATGGAAACGCGGAAAATAAAAATATACCTATTTAGATCTGACATGCGCAGTAGCTTCTTTCATTCTTTATCCTCGATTGAGGCATAGTCCCTCAACCAACTCACGGTGGTTCTTGATTCAACTCAACTCAAGCAGGTCAGCATGGCTGAATGGATAAGAACGAAAGATTTTAAATAGCCGGTGTGCTGATGCCGAGGTAAGGGGTTCAACCACTACACCGGACAGTTGGAAAAAAATTTTGACCTACCGCCCTTGGCTTGGGGACGTAAATTACTAGTACATCTGAAGTCGGAGTGGGTTCGCCTGATAGCGAGGGACACTGTTAATAGCGAAAGCTAATCCACTAGCAAAAC
Organism: Cepaea nemoralis; assembly: GCA_014155875.1. Taxonomy (NCBI): domain Eukaryota; kingdom Metazoa; phylum Mollusca; class Gastropoda; order Stylommatophora; family Helicidae; genus Cepaea; species Cepaea nemoralis. The sequence continues at coordinate 92,157 of JACEFZ010027104.1, read as the reverse complement.
TCAGTCCAGTGCTACTAGAAGTAGTGTGTATGGACTACGCTTGAGTTCAAAAGCGAGCGAGAGACAAAAAAAAGTCAACTCACCACAATCACCACCATCATCATTATTAGAGTAATGTGAAATATCAATATGTGCATGAACAAGGCAAATAGTTTGAAGACTGTGAAAAACTGCCAGATTAAGACATAATAACAACACATGCAACAGCATATTAAAGGATCCTTGAGTTTCGATTTAAGTGTACGTCCAGCAAGGTAGGTCGCCTGAGTGGACGAATCAGACCTGTGTAAAACCAGTGTGTTGCAGGTACCATCATCATCATCGTGTGTTGAGTAGACGGAGCATCTATGCTTTTATCCGGAGTGTTATGATATCAATTCTGTGTGTGTGTGTGTGTGGGGGGGGGGGGGGGGGGGTCATTACCATCATGCGCTTCGTCAAATGAATAGACATTCACGTATGTGCAGAAATCTTGGTCATGAATGTTTTGGAACAGTACTAACAATAATATTCTACCATGCCATCGTCATATCCCTCAAGCATCACATCTACATAAATATCAAGAAAACATTCGTCCTCTTTTTCTGTTGTCCTACTGCCTTTGCCTTCAAATGTCGCAGAGATGAGGTAGACGTATTTTTTCTCATCATCATCCAGTGCCTTGCCGACGATCATGCCTCTCCACAAATTACCATCTCCGATGTCATGGATCAATTCGTGAGTTGACTCAATTCCATGACATGACACAAGACTGTCAAGAATCTTCTCACGCTGTCTTCTTATATCTTTCTTTCCACAAATCTTACCGGTTGTCACAACATGTTTTAGCTTTTGTTTTCTCATAACGTGGCCAAAAAACGATGACTGCCTCTTTCTTATCTTTGTGACAGGTTGTCTTTGCGACTCAGCTTCCCTTGAAACGTCCTAATTGTTCATTTTGGCTGTCCAATTAATTTTCAGCATTCTTATACAAAACCAATTCTCAAAGGCTTCCAGTTTACGCTTGTATACCAATCGTCCATGATTTACAACTGTTAAAACTGGTTCTATGTAACATGTAAGAACTCATTTTCTATATTTCAAGAGCAGTGACTTATTGCATAAAACTTTATTTTCTGTGTTTCGCTTGTATCAAAGTCACATTTGATTTCTTCAATGTCTCTTTTGCTCCTTCTAGCTAGCTTTTCCTTGGTCGTTCTCTGGCCTTGTATCCCGGTATTCTCTCGTAGAACACTCCATCCGCTGGATGAAATAATCCATTTATATTTCAAATTGATTTCTCCTTATAAAACTTTCCAAACATCGTGATTGTCTACATCTAATGTCTGTAATCAATTTTCCGTCTTCATCTCCTTCATGAAGGGCTGTCTCATTTGCATGTCAACTGGTAACAAATGGTTTACGGAAGATCCCTCTCATCACAGCTCGCCTAGAGGTCAGTGTGGCTGAATTGATAAGAACGCTGGCTCATAAACTTCCGGTGTTCTGATGTCGTGGTAGTGGGTTACACCCCATACACTGATACGTTGACCTAAAATGTTAACTTCTCGTCCTTGACTTGGGGTATGTAAACTACAAGAACCTCAAATGTCGGAGTGGGTTCGCCTGATGGCTAGGGAAACTAGTAATAGGAAAGGCTAATCCACACGCACAAATCAGTTCAATGCACAGGAAGTAGAAGCACGCGGATGGATTATTATCTTCGAGTTTAGAGCGAGCTCAAAAACACCAACAAACATCAGAAAGTCTCTCGAGGATTCGTCACTTTCTCTGCCTCGTACATTTGATTGCCCAGGGCATCTTTGCTGCCCGGTGTCCATCGATGTGTTGTCCAGCCCCTGTTCGTCTTCCCGAAACTATGACTTCCGTCACTGTTCTGTCTACACTGCTATTGTGTTCGTGAGTCGTGCTGGCATAGTGGTTTGTGCGTTTGTCTGTGAAGTCAGTGGTACAGGTTCAATCTTCAGCAGTCAGAATTACGTCTTTCCGAACTGTACGGCTCTTTGATCGATCTGTTAATGTTTGTTGCATATCCTTTACAGGACGTCACAGTCAGCCCCAGCATTTTTGGCTGTTTGTGATTTCTTGGCAAGTTTACGTTCAGTGGTTTATCATTGTTTTCTGAACGACCGGCACTCATTACATTTTATAAAAAGCAACGAAAGACACGCTGCCAAATCGCCCGCATCTGTATTCAGAACACGGTATACGGGATTACGAATTGCGTCCGCAACTTCTACGCCACAAATCCATCCAGCCTCATAAAAATGGCTTGTTGTTGTTGCTGTTGTTGTTGTTATTGTTGTTGTTTTTGCTGCTGCTGCTGTTGTTGTTGTTGTTGTTGTTGTTGTTATTATTATTATTGTTATTGTTGTTGTTGCTGCTGTTGTTGTTATTATTATTGTTGTTGTTATTGTTGCTGTTGTTATTATTGTTGTTGTTGCTGTTGTTATTATTATTATTGTTGTTGTTGCTGTTGTTGTTGCTGCTGCTGTTGCTGCTGCTGTTGCTGCTGCTGTTGTTGTTGTTGTTGCTGCTGCTGTTGTTGTTATTGTTGTTGATGTTGATGTTGTTGTTGTTGTTGTTGTTGTTGTTGTTGTTGTTGTTGTTGTTGTTGTTGTTGTTGTTGTTGTTGTTGTTGTTGTTGTTGTTGTTGTTGTTGTTGTTGTCTTCCACTTATGTCGTTATGCATCGTGCAGCTGGCTGCGCTCTTCATTGTCAGAAATGTTATGAGAACTTTCTGGGCGCGAAATGCGACGAGGATGTGAACTGGCCTCCCCATCTCATATGTGGGGACCTAGAATGTATGAAGGCCAAATACGTCCCACCTCAACAAAAGTATATGCTATGAGATTATGGTTGCCATGTGTATAACGTGGTCACAGTATTTCAGGAGCCGCGACGGTACAGAAGTAGACGGTCGTGTCATGGCTAGAACACTACACTGACAATAGTATGAGCGAGTTCGGATGAGGGTTCCATGTTTGTCCTCGTCGCTCGCTACGTGAGGCAAAGAATGACCCACTTATCCTTCCTTCCAGACAGGCCTGCCACATGTGATGATCCTACCACTTGAGATACCCAAAAACAGGTGGTATAGTAGTAAGTACGCCTGCTTACTAAGACAGCGATCTACTTTCGATCCCCAGCAATGAAGGGATTATTTGTGCTACTAGTTCGACACAGGGGTCTAACCAACCTCGCACAAAGGGTAGTAAGTCCAGTCAAGAACTCTGTTTCATGCATTAAGGCGCACTAGTTATGTTATATGATTCTAGCCCCATATTTGTATAGATCAATGTTCGCTCAGTGGGTGAAGCGGTCAGTATCAAACCTGACGCCTTTACTTCCCATGTCAATTCCTGGTACCCACGTTGGCCTGCATCGACCTGAGAGCACAGGCCAGTGTTAGAAATGCTAACCCGCTCCGATGCAGCTCGAACCGATGACCATCGGGCCGGCAGCTAAGAACCTGGCCACTAGGTTACGGCAGCTCCCGGAGCTAACATGGCACTAGGACATGTGTGTATGTCTTCAGAAAATAAGACACTACCGCACCTAGCATATTAAACTAGCAGGACATCAATCACAACAACAGAAATTAGATTCTCGAGAAGAATACTCAACGCTTCAAGAAGAGAGAAAATCAGACATGAAGACATTGGGACTAAATTGGGGGTTATACAGCGCTATATTTCATCATAAAACAGCAAGTTAAATGGTTTGGCAATGTAACTAGATTACCAACTAACAGTATACCACAACAAGCACGACCACGGATGGCCACGAAAACGATGGACAGATGAAATTGCAGAGTCATTGGAAATCTCGATACATGAAACCCATAAACGGGCACTCTCCCGGTGTTTATGCTTCACCCCAACACCGCAAGGTACAAGAGGAACAAGATGAGATGAGATGGGACGACATCAATCATTCTATATGAATTAGAACCATGTAGAAGGACTGAAACAATTGCTAGAAAACTGCAAAGATGCATTAATTGATGTCTGTGCAGAATGTAAGGACTAATATGGTAGGGCAGAGTGACTAATGCGGAACTTAGATAACTGGGCAGATTCCAGCCAATCAACAAATGTGGTAAGGACACTGGTGCTGGATGGCATACGGAGAAAATCTACATTGTATAAATAGAAACAACTGTCCGGAACCCACAGAGTAAATGTAATATGTAGACAGCTACCCACACACAGAGAAGATAATTAGAGGAATCGATGTGTGGTTTAGACGAAACAACAGATCCACCCGTAGTAAATGAGCGTTTATTTGCAGAGGATCAGTGCCTGTTTTACAGCGACTGTGGTAGACTGCAAATCATATTAATGAGTTCAATATGCAGCAGATTCAATATGAATATACATACAACACAAACTGGTATATTGCAGGTTAGCATACCACATGGTCCACTCTGTATATAGATACCTCCATCTCCCTCTCTCTCTCTCTCTCTCTCTCTCTCTCTCTCTCTCTCTCTCTCTCTCTCTCTCTCTCTCTCTTTCTTTCTCTCTTGTTTCACTCTCTTTATTCTCTCTCTATACCTCTATCCCCCTTTCTGAAACAAATTAAAGAATTTAAATATCTAGAAAGTATTATCACAGAAGATGGCAGAATACACAGAGAAATCGAAATCAGATGTCAAAAAGCAAGTTCTCTTATTTATCAACTATTGTCCACGCTGAAACAGCCAAATATACCCATATCCGCAAAACGACAGATAGTAAATAGCATATTCACACCAACCCCATGCCACCAATGTTAAACCTGGATACTATCCAAATCAAACTTACACAAACTCAACACCTGCGGGATGAGATGCCTGAGAAGATGTGACAACCGTGACCGAGTAAGAAATAATTTATCTGGAAGACAATGGGATCAACACCTTGTGTTAATTATATTGAAAATATTAAGAACAAATGTTTCGGCCATATCATTATAATGCAACACCATCAACTACCAGCACTGGTACTACATTAAAGAAGAATTGATACGAGAGCACGATGACGACAGAGAAGAAAATGGACTGACATCTAAGAAACCGTGCATTCAAACGGAATGACACTATCCATTGCCACCCATCGGGCGCTGGAACGTCAATTATGCCTCCCAACGACGCTTGAAGCAAAAGTGGAAGATAATGATGATGATGATGATGGTTATGAATAGTATGGAGAAAACATGCAGGAGATAGCAAAATGGCGGCTTGGTGTAAGTTGATTGAGAACCTATGTCCAAAGGGAGGTAACGGACAGAAGACGGTAAATTCAGTCCACAATGATAGTTAATGATACAATAATATCTCTTCTACCAGTTCATCTTCCATTTGCAAGGACCCTTTTATACAGGCTTATTAAAGTGTCAGTTCTGTTTTCAATTAATATTGATCTTCCCTGTGTCAGTTGGAGTAAAAACATTCCGTTAGAAATAAAGTCACTGTTCATTTCTCAGCGCTGTTATAGTTATACTTACATTCGAACTGTCAAAATTACCATACAGCCAACAGCTAATTCACATCTCCAACAACTAAGAGTTGTGTCTTCATTTAGGAATCCCGAGGATCTTCTAAACATGTCAACACCATACTCCCTATTCATAAAGATAAATAACCCCTTGACCTGTTTTACCAAAGAGCAGATAAACATGTAGCAGTGGTTTGACCAATACGAAATCACACCTCGTTTCTGATGATGTTTTCCTGTCCAGCTTGAACTGGGACACGACGGTCGGGTGTTAGTGAGTCAATATTGACATATCTCCGCTGATTTGTCGTTGTCTCTGTGACGTCTGCTGTTTGACACTTGTGTTAGCCTGTCGTGGTTTAGTAAGGAGGTTGAAGAAATCGGGGGAAATCTTGAGGTCATCAAAGTACTTAAGATTAATATATGTATATGTGTTGGTCGACTGGCGTAACAGACATAGGACGTTAAACATATATCTCAATACACAATAGGAAATGGGAACAAATATACTTGTAAGTAAAATGAGGTTTTGGAGTCGGAATTTCTAATAGCCATATCATGTTGAATCACAAAAATAACAGTTGTTGATGACTTTTTGAGGTTATTGAAACCCCATAAGAAATAAATTCACTGGTACTCATTAGCACAATAATAAGTAAGAATTAGAGGACAGACTGAACAATATAACAATTTGAATGCTATAGTCATAACGCGGGGATTTCAGCCTCTCGCCTTAAAGTCTCTGAATAGGTACTTGAAGTGTCATGAATAAGGCATAACTATAAGGCTCATGCACGTAGGCATTAATGTCAATGATTAGACAAACCTCCTGATGTGGTATGTATATCAGAATCACAACTACCAGAGTATACTATAACTCTAGATGACTAATAGAAGTCAATCAATCAATCATGTGCCATGCCGGAAAGTGTGGGCGGTCATGACTCGCCATTTCACTCGATCACTAGAGTCGTGGATCAGCTCAGTGTTCCTGTCTCGTCCATGCCACGTGGCCAAGCCATCCAGGTATTTTCCTCTCGATCTTCCTCTTGGTCTGTTCCCCCCTCGATCTTGCCAGTTGTCAATAAGTTCTCCAATCCATTTCTTCCCATAACATGTCCAAAAAATTTTGACTGTCTTCGTCTAATTTCTTTAATCAGTCTACGATTTTCATTTGTCTCCTGTAGTACTTGGTCATTGGTTTTTCTATATGTCCATGGTACTCTGTGCATTTTCCTCAGAAACCACATTTCTGTAGCCATCAAATGTTTTTCAGCTTGACTGCACATTGTCCAAGTTTCACATCCATACAAAAGGACAGGCTCTATGTACCCCCTCAACACTCTTTTTCTCGTTTCAATTGACATCTTTTTATTGGTCAGAATGTTTTTCATCTTGCGAAAGGCTACTTTCGCCATGGCGATTCTTGTTCTAATCTCTTCAAGGCATCTCCCATAAGATGTTATGACTGTTCCGAGATAATTGTATCGATTCACTTGTTGAAGAGGAGGCACGAAGTAGGCACGATTAATAAGGATGCAGCAAACGACTTGAAGTGGCACGTATATCAGACTCAACAGTGCCAGACATAATAACTCTGTTTGTTTCATACAAGCAAATATACACACTAAAAATAACTCTGTTTGGTTCATACAAGCAAATATACACACTAAAAACTATTTGCACTTTATGTCAGAGACAATCGTAACGTTAAACCACTCTCTTCGAGTTGGAAAGTTAAGCAAGACAGGCGATCTGGCTGCGGCGCCACAACTGTACTCCTCTATAGGATTACCTTTATTTTGTTTGTTTTGTTGCATATCCTATTTACAGAACATCGCTGTCAACACCAGCATTGCTGTTGTTGATGTCTTGGCAAGTTTGCGTTCAGTAGTTTGCCATTGCTTTCTGAACGACAGGCTCCCATACCATCACGTCAAAACCCAACACGACACGGTCTGCTGCCAAATCGCTCGCAGCTGTGTTTCGAACGCAGGTAAGCGGCATTACGAACAGCGCCTAAAGCTTCACGGCAAGTTCCTGTGTGGTAGATTACGTAAAGACAAGGGAAAGGTGCTCGTGCGCCTGTTGGACCAGGTGGAGAAGGTGGAGGTTGAGATTGAGATCCCTTATGTGGAAAGGGTGAGATTGAGGGGGATTGGCAGGGGTTGTGGTAGAATCTCAAAACTGAGAGGGGAAACCAGGAGAACTTTCAATCAGACAGCGGTGGGAACGATTACTGGTGTGACTCTTCGCTGGCTGTTGAATGAGGGCGCGGAGCGCGTATGGGAATATACTGAGTGCAGTGATGTCAGCTCTTAGCTCAACTCAGCTCAACTCCTGCTAGGGAACCTCATTTTTATTTATATTATTATTTCAGTGTGTAAACATGGCGCTAGAAGAGTTGTTAATATACGCATACAATTGACCAAGATCATCATGAATAAGCTAGCTAGTTGCACGGCCTTTACAGGATAGCGCAGTCTGATTTCTGATTTCTTAGCAAGCTTACGTTCAGTAGTTTGCCGTTGCTTTCTAGACGACCAGCACCCAAGCCATTGTATGAAAGGCAACGGAATGCGGTCTGCTGGCAAATCGCCCGCAGCTGTTTCAAACGCGGTATGCGGGATTACGAATTTTTTCGTCATCCCTTCGCCTCAGAGCCGGCAATCATCAGTAACACTGGAAATTTGTGGAAGCCAGCATAAGTTAACATGAGGGGCCGGCAATCATCAGTAATACTGGTATTTGTGGAAGCCAGCATAAGTTAACATGAGGGGCCGGCAATCATCAGTAACACTGGAAATTTGTGGAAGCCAGCATATGTTAACATGAGGGGCCGCCAATCATCAGTAACACTGGAAATTTGTGGAAGCCAGCATAAATTAACATGAGGGGCCGGCAATCATCAGTAATACTGGTATTTGTGGAAGCCAGCATAAGTTAACATGAGGGGCCGGCAATCATCAATAACACTGGAAATTTGTGGAAGCCAGCATAAGTTAACATGAGGGGCCGGCAATCATCAGTAACACTGGAAATTTGTGGAAGCCAGCATAAGTTAACATGAGGGGCCGGCAATCATCAGTAACACTGGAAATTTGTGGAAGCCAGCATAAGTTAACATGAGGGGCCGGCAATTATCAGTAACACTGGAAATTTGTGGAAGCCAGCATAAGTTAACATGAGGGGCCGGCAATCATCAGTAACACTGGAAATTTGTGGAAACCAGCATAAGTTAACATGAGGGTCCGGCATCATCAATAACACTGGAAATTTGTGGAAGCCAGCATAAGTTAACATGAGGGGCCGGCAATCATCAGTAACACTGGAAATTTGTGGAAGCCAGCATAAGTTAACATGAGGGGCCGGCATCATCAATAACACTGGAAATTTGTGGAAGCCAGCATAAGTTAACATGAGGGGCCGGCAATCATCAGTAACACTGGAAATTTGTGGAAGCCAGCATAAGTTAATATGAGGCGCCGGCAATAATCAGTAACACTGGAAATTTGTGGAAGCCAGCACAAGTTAACATGAGGGGCCATCAGTAACACTGGAAATTTGTGGAAGCCAGCATAAGTTAACATGAGGGGCCGGCAATCATCAGTAACACTGGAAATTTGTGGAAGTCAGCATAAGTTAACATGAGGGGCCGGCAATCATCAGTAACACTGGAAATTTGTGGAAGCCAGCATAAGTTAACATGAGGGGCCGGCAATCATCAGTAACACTGGAAATTTGTGGAAGCCAGCATAAGTTAACATGAGGGGCCGGCAATCATCAATAACACTGGAAATTTGTGGAAGCCAGCATAAGTTAACATGAGGGGCCGGCATCATCAATAACACTGGAAATTTGTGGAAGCCAGCATATGTTAACATGAGGGGCCGGCAATCATCAATAACACTGTAAATTTGTGGAAGCCAGCATAAGTTAACATGAGGGGCCGGCAATCATCAGTAACACTGGAAATTTGTGGAAGCCAGCATAAGTTAACATGAGGGGCCGGCATCATCAATAACACTGGAAATTTGTGGAAGCCAGCATATGTTAACATGAGGGGCCGGCAATCATCAGTAACACTGGAAATTTGTGGAAGCCAGCATATGTTAACATGAGGGGCCGGCATCATCAATAACACTGGAAATTTGTGGAAGCCAGCATATGTTAACATGAGGGGCCGGCAATCATCAGTAACACTGGAAATTTGTGGAAGCCAGCATAAGTTAACATGAGGGGCCGGCAATCATCAGTAACACTGAAAATTTGTGGAAGCCATCATAAGTTAACATGAGGGGCCGGCAATCATCAGTAACACTGAAAATTTGTGGAAGCCATCATAACTTAACATGAGGACCACATTTTGAATAAACAACATGAAATCAGTGACGCTGCCTAGATCAGTAACATGGAGAACAACTACATCAATTACTAGTAAACTACAATCATTCATCAAGTGGTATCTGCACAGAATAGAAGAACTAACATGTTATGACAGAATTACCAACGGAGAACTTAGGGAGAGAGATAGACAGATTTCAGCAAATCAGGAGGAAAGGAATAGGCAGTGATGCTGCGTGGGGCATATACGGAAAAGTATCTGATGAGAGTATAACCAGAAAGGGCTTTCTGTGAACCGACAGGGTACTTGAAATCGGTGGCGTCCTTGCAACGCACGGGGAAGAACATTATTGAGAATGACGATGTGGAAAGGGGGAAGGTGCTGGAGGTTGCAAATTTAGAGCCAATATTCTAATAGGAGATAAAAGACAAGAGGAGAATAATTCAGTCTGCAATGATACAACAATATTTCTTCTATTATTCCTATCTCTCATTTTCAACCACCATTTTACACAGGCTTATTAAAGTGTCAGTTCTGTTTTCAATTAATATTGATCTTCCCTTTGTCCGTTAAGGGGAAAACATCCCGTTAGAAATAAAATCACTGTTCATTTTTCCGTTCTGTGCATTAGAACTGTCACAATTACGATACAGCCAACAGCTAATTCACATCTCTAACAACAAAAGGTCGTTTCTTCGTTTAGGAATCCCTAAGATCTTCTAAACATGTCAACACCATACTCTTTTTCTTAATAAAGATAAATAACTCCTTGACCTGTTTTACCAAAGAGCAGATAAACATGCAGCAGTGGTTTGACCAAAAACGAAATCACACCTCGTATCTGATGATGTTTTCCTGTCCAGCTTCACATGGGACACGACGGTCGGGTGTTGGTGAGTCAATATTGACTGACATACCTCCGCTGATTTGTCGTTGTTTCTGTGACGACTGCTGTTTGACACTTGTGATAGTTTTTCATGATTTAGTAGGAGGTTGAAGAAATCTAGGAAGGGAACGGGGGTTGCGAGGATGGGGTGGGGGGGGTGGGGGGGGGGGGGGGGGGGGTGGGGGGGGGGGGGTTGCTGAGGTAATCGCTAACATTAATATATTTATATGTGCTGATACAAGAAATGATCTAGGTATCTCTGGACATATTAGACAAGAGACAAAATGTACTAGTAAATAAAATATGATTTTCGGACTGTCATCTCTGAACAAACAAGTTAATGTCCTTTGCAGGACGTTGCAATAAACCTCAGGATGATTTTACAGGCAATTTTAACTTCAGTAGTTTGCCATTGTTTTCTGAGCGACGAGTTAACGGTTAAGCCCAACTGAAGGGTGTGAGGATTGTACCCACTACCACACACAGGAAGTTTAAGCGCGAACGGGATAGATCCATCGACCACGCTGACCTCTTCTGGAATGTACGGTCATGAAATATTTCCGCCTTTTTTATGTTGCATATCCATTGCAGGACGTTGCAGTCAACACCAGCATTTTTAAGCTGCGGTTGATGTACTAGGCAAATGTTCAGTAATTTGCCATTGGTTTCTGAACGACCGGCTCCCATACCAACAAGTTATAACACAAAGCGACACGGTCTGCTGCACAAATCAGTCGCGGCTGCGTTTCGGACGCCTGGTAAGGGGCTCATAACCCGCGTTTGAAGATACTCAAACCCACGAACCCAGGACCGACGGGCCAGTGTGTTATCAACAGCGCTGACTGTAGTATACCCACAGCGGTGGTCCATTACCATACCGTGGGCAGATCTGCTAATAATTTTTATTCTCTTTATTGCCACATATTGAACAACAAATTTTCATGTAAAGAATAAAGAATGACAAAAACCTCAACAATAGAATGTAAAAAAGCCAATGTTCTGGAGAAATCTACACAATTTGCCGAAAACTTCAGCCATTTACAGCAATAATGATGACAATCGTTACAAGCATCAATTTTGTATTGGAATAAATCCATGCCATTCCCCGGTGATTTGTATTTACTTTTTATTGCATTGGACACTCACAACAATAACTGAGAATAAATATCTGTGGCAATATTAACTGTTGTAATTCTCTGGCGACACCGCCCACAAAAAGTTTCGTGAATGATGACACAAGAAATGTTCAATTTTGCCTGAATATGTTCACAGTCCAGGCAGTAAATTTCCAGAAGTTATGAGCGCTACCAGTATCCCGTTCACAATGCACCTCTATAAGAATGTGACAAAATTAAGTGCGCGAACCGATTTCATGAAAACCCATAGGTTGAACTTTTCCCCTTTGGTTCATTCTTTTCCTTTCCCTTACGGTAATTTTCTTTGGGAGGAGCGGCTGGGGGGCTTCTGTGGCTTGTTTTGCTTGAGACAGGCGAGAGCCCGAGACAAAAGACTGAAAATATCGTGTGATAAATGACTGAGAACTTGTCTCATTTCCTCCGAATCTAATTCCAAATAGCCGTAATCAGTCCCCTGTCGGCGACCCCTATACAAACGCATTTGGCTCGAGTTATCGAATTAACAACTCAGGCAAGCGAGACACTTTTATTGGTTGCTCGCTTGACGGGTCACACTGGGGGAGATGTCCACTGGGCTCGGTGATTGAAGGAAATATAGCTTTAACTCCGCCCACTGGTTGTCTCCCTGACAGCGTGTGGACATTGAAATATCTTCAAAATGAAGATGTAATCAAGCTACGTATAGTTACCCAAAGTGATGTGCGCTATTCCAAATTCGAAAGACGAGCCACTCTGCTCCTAAGATTATATTGGACTACATCAAGAAGATCTTGCCTACAAGATTTTCAATTTGTCAAGTGAGTTGCATCTCCAACATTTGAGACTGAAATTTATTAACGGATCAAGTTGTTATTCTGCTTTCATCATGTGTTAGTGGATTCATTTCAGACATGCCGATGCAAGGAAATTGAAGCTGTGGTCAGTTTAGCATAATCGTGAGTAAATCTGCAGGAAATTTAAATATTAAAGTGTTCATTTATTAAACTACTAGAGACAAGTGAAATAACATCCAGATACATTTCAGTATTTTCGGCGTAATATTGGTAATTCATAATGCAGCAGAATCCATCTTGCCCTGACATGGAATCACCTTATATGTTGTGGCAATATGTCAAACTAATGGCGCCTTTCAAACACTCAGACTGCAATATCCATCCAGCCTTCACTCATATGTCTCCACATACGATCCAATCCATGGCACATGTCCAGGATCAATGCTTGAACAACGGGAACTATCCAGTCAATCAGCCTCTGTATCAACATCATCCACATAGCCAACAGCATCCGAACAACCATCTGCTGTATAATGGATATCAAGCCCCAAGGAACTCCAACTATTTGCCACCGAATGAAAATCTAATCACCAACAAACCAACAAAGACTTATACAGCAAAAGTCAATCACAAAGCCAAACTCTGTCACATAGCAAATCCAGCGGAGGCTCTACAAGTTCCAACTTGTATTTCTCCAAAGAAGAAGTCTTCGTTTACCATAGAAGAGATCTTAAGAAAGGGAGACGACAGAAAACCTCGAAATGGATCTTCACCAGTGCCAACACCTGTAACTAACCTGGACAAGCATATATCAGAAACAATTAGCAGCTCAGTTACATCTGCTGCTTTAACGCAGCAAAAGGCAGAACCATGTTCTCCGTTACATGTGCAGTACAACATCCCACCGCCACTTATGCACAGCACGCCAATATCTTACCATCCTCGAGTAGCAGCGGGAAGGCAGGGTCGCTTCATGAATGTCGCCCATCCTTATTTCATTCAACAATACGAAGGCGTGGATAAACATCACCAACATATTCCTCAGTCGTTCCAACCTCATCCGTGTATATTATCATCGTCACAGGTCACGTCGTCGTCTTCCTCTGCATCTTCATCGGGTTCATCTTCAGCAATATCTTCAGCTTCCACCTCGCCCGAGTCCACGTCGATGCCCCGGAACGGTATGTCTTCATTTACTAACGATTGTGTATTTATTGTGTCAGTTAATGTGAGTACAGTAAATAAAGTAAGTAATGCAATTAATGTAAGTAAAGTAAGTAAAGTAAGTAAAGTATCCATTGCCAAGCCTTTAGACAAATTTAGTGTAGGTGCTAGTCCCATATTTGTATAGACCTAACAGCTCTGTCACGACTGGGGTATGAATGCAACTCGTATTCCCGCTTAATTTGTTCGAAACACGGCTGCAGGAGATTTGGCAGCAGACAGCCTTGCGTTGGTACAAAGGCATAAGTGCCGGTGGTTCTGAAAGCAACGGCAAACTTATGAACGTAAACTTGCCAAGAAATCACAGACAGCCCCAACAGAAAAAAAAAACGCTTGGGTTGACTGCCACGTCCTGTAAAGGGCATGCTGCTAACTTTTATTAACGGCACACAATTGGCGATGTGGTCAAATCACACAGGCCGCCTTCACTTTGTAGAACATGTCGTGGTACCCACTTTAGGCCTGGTTGTCTTGGAACCCGGATCAATGTTTAAAACATGGCGCCACAATGGAGATTCAAACACACGGCCGCCGAGCCGGCAGCCAAGAGGAACAAACCAGTATAAGACTATTCTGCACTCCTAGGGCGCACTGGACATATGGTGCGGACTCATTTTTGGTATTTACGGCACTCGGTGACTGATGTGGGCAGTTTCACACAGGCCTTCTCAATTTTCCCAAGACATGTCCTGGTATCTATTTAAGACTGGGTAGATCTAGGAGCCCAGGTCAATTGTTTTAATTCCCATGCGTTTTAATCTAGTTGTATGTCCTTTGCATGACGTTGCAGTCAATCCCAGCATTTATTGGCTGTTTGTGATTTACTAGGCAATGCTAGTTCAGTAGTTTGCCATTGCTTTCTGAACCAACGACGCCTCTGGCCACTGAAATTAACACAAAGCGGTCTACTTCCAAATCTCCCGGAGCTGGTTTCAAACCCTCGACTCGGTATGACGGGGAATGATGAAACTACACGTCTCATTATCCCCTTAGCCACAGAGCCGGTGGTTCTGTCTGTGTCTGTGTGCGAGCGCGCGCATTGTCATGTATTCCGAACACAAGCCAGAAGTATCTCTTAGAAATGGCGAGTCATGACCGCCCACGCTTTCCGGCATGGCACATGATTGATTGAATAATTGCACAGCTATGAAAGGTCATATACAGGCGCAGTTGCATACGTCAATTAAGCAAATATCTCTAGCCCAATAGTTGTGGGGACTATATGGCATTCGTGGGTGTGCTGTGGTCATATCAAACCAGTGGCTTTTACTTCCCTTATATATCTGTGAGCCCAGGTCTCGGCGGGAGGGAATCATCCTACCACGACTGGGGATTGAACTTGGACGATTGTCTCCACAAGCAAACACACTAGCCACTATGGCACTTCGGCTTCATCAGTATATAATTAGACGTATGAACTGCCGAGGAACCCCCGCTGTCATTAAACAAATGTAGGGAAGACGCTCACTCATAGAAGTGTGTGTGTGTGGGGGGGGGGGGGGGGGAGGGGTGGGGCTGAATGAGTAGGTACACTAGGTAGGGTGTCCAGCTGGGCCGCGAGTCGAAACACACTTGTTCTTGCAGAGTGGCGCTGTCCTTATTTGGAGACCGGTTCGAACCCCGCTATGCTTTAAGCTTTTAATGTATTATACTGTATAATATCAGGTTCCTGCTGCGGGATATTTTTTTTTGATAATGTGTGGTTTGGGAGCCGGTTGTACAGTGGTTACGACGTTAGCCTTCCGGCTCGGTAGTCCTGTTTTCAAATCCTCACCGTAAGGGTTTTAAACTTGTCTTGGGCTCCCAGCTCGACACGGTCTAAGATAATAGATTGATTGATTGATTTAAGAACCGACATCACAGCATTCGGGACATTCCCATAAGCGCTCCGTCCCCATTGTCAGCAGCCAGCGAAGAGCCCCAACACCAATAGTAAGATAAATAAAAAAGTAAAGCCCCCCTTTTCAAATCCCTATGATGCATGTTGGGTATATGGTGCTATCCCATGTGTCAATTGATTTTGTTTCATTTTATTTTTTATTTATTTGATTTATTTGGTTGTTTCGGGATTTGAGATTTAAAGATTGAGCACAACCCACTACTGGCAACGCTGATCGTATTCCGGCACGAAACTTAAGCCTTGTCCACGTCAGATTGGAAGAACTAGACTCGAGTTTCGCTCTTGTTTGAGCTCGTCAGTAGTGCTTATCCCTGACTGGACCTGGGATCGAACTCCGGATCACTGACGTGTGAGGCTGGTATGCAACCACTGACCACGAGACTCACGCTGGACGCGACCAGTTATCATACTAGAATATCACAACGTCACCCATTGTAGGCTGTATTTATTGTCATATCGCGCTGGACTCCCCACGCCCATTTGCATTTTCTAAGAATCGTTTTAGACGTGGGAGCCTAGGTCCGTTTTAAAACCTCCGCTTCGATGTTGATTCGAACACAGGACAATCTAGTCGACAGCCAGGTGTGCTAGCCACGCTGTACCACGCGATCTCTCTGGAAGGTACGAACAAACTTTATTTTCAAAGGGGTAAGAATTGGGCAAGCACGCCCGTCTAACATTCTGTCCTGTTTGCTGGTGAAGGCTAATCGCCGTAACGTCCTGTATGTGTCTTAATTCTGTTATGTAAAGCTGCACTACTTTGTGTCATTTTATATTGTTTACACTTCTATCACTGCTTTCATACATTATTCCATTCACACATCATTCAAGGCTAACAGAGAACAGAAACAATATAAAAGATATGCATTTTAAAGGCATGGGCAAAATGCGAACATCAAAACTACACGACTCAGTAATATTAGATAACGTTGTGACACTTGTTATTAGCTATGTGGAATATACTGGTCTGCCAAAAGGGGAACTGCCTTTTATATTAGGGTTTTGTTATTAATATTATTTCTATTATTAAGGGGGAATGTAATCCGTACTGAGATAGCATTCGAATAATTGATGAATAATTGGAAATAAATACTACAGGCGTGCTATTTC
Organism: Cepaea nemoralis; assembly: GCA_014155875.1. NCBI lineage: Eukaryota > Metazoa > Mollusca > Gastropoda > Stylommatophora > Helicidae > Cepaea > Cepaea nemoralis. The sequence goes on along the minus strand of JACEFZ010027104.1, from coordinate 75,303 downwards.
CAACATCGCCCATTAATATACCAGCTGGTCTAAATATATATGTCTGGCACCATATACCAAATAAGTATCAAGGCGTCTAACAGACCCCCTTACTTGTGTACCTTTTCTATAGTGTCGTCTAGGTGTCCGCCCAGTGCAGTGACTAGCATGCTAGCCACATTATCCATCGAGTGTCTATCAGGGTAAAATATTGGCCACTACCATCTCCCTATACCGTCATATGTGTTTAAAATGAGCCCTGTACCATTTTACTATGTGGAGTGTCCTATAATAACTCTTTTTTTTTTTTTTTACCAAAGCCCTTGAGTGCTCATATTTTCCTGTTCATTTATTCCTCACGTAAGACTATTTAACTGATCTTTTTCAAGAGAGATCCCGATCGACGATCAAGATAACACTACGTTCAAACAATGAATGAATCATCACAACAACAACAACAACAATAACAGCAACGAGAAGTAGAATCGATAAGATTTACCAGATCACGATCACGGGTGACAAAATGAATTTAAATATTGAGCACAACCCACTACTGGCAACGCCGATCGCATTCTGATATGAACCTAAGGCCTATCCACGTCAATATGGAAGCACTATACTCGACACACTATATACAAAATGAATGTTGCGGCCAGTCTTCGATAGCACGTAAACAACCGATACACACCGATACAACTACATGGAAAACCTACATGAAAATATATAGATAAAAGTTACTCATCTGTTTCCTTGTTATAGACTTGACACTTGTGCGGTTGAATATCGCGTGTATGGTTATAATACGACTATATAGCATAATATAGCATAACTTGTTTCACTGTTTCAAATATTGAGTTGAGTTCATCATCACCAGTCACTGTCAATAGGAAGCTTGTACTTTTCACCCCTTGTTTTGGAAACTATTGTAATTCATGTACGTTTTTCTGGTAATGTTTAGCTAATAGTAAAACAGACTGAAACGAAATATGCATGCTTATCTATTGCAAAATTATAACGCATTCGCTGTTGCATAATGATATCATTATTATTGATGGCAAACTAATAACATTTCCATCTGCTGTATAATGATAGCATTGTTATCGGCTCCATAATGATTACATTCTTACCACTCGCAGTGGACACAACAATGTTATCTCATGCGTGCTGCCCAATGGCCTTAGCCAGGCATGTCTAGTGTTTAACTCTGTGTGCCTCTCAGCTCGTACTGCAACCATTTGATAGCTTTAGCAGTTGTTATTATACAGTAATGACTATTTGGGTCTAAAGGAGTTACATTATAAATTATTGGACAGAAGGAGTTATTGTAAGACGTTGAATGGATTGGGTTAATGTAAGAACTGGGTGGGACAGTTGACTTTCAGGCAACAATTGAAACAGAATGGCTAATGAAATAACTGGGACATTAGGCGTCCACATTGAAAAAGACTGGTGTCATGTAATAACTTTAAAAAGTCGCTTAAAAGTCGACAGGGTCGACTTCATTGCACCGGGTTTTATCCCATGTGGCTCGGTCTCTTTCCGCAGCACAGAAAGCGTCGCACAAAGCACGAACTCCGTAGCTTTTAGCGACGACCCACAGGAGTCTCCGAAACATTTAACTCGTAAACCGAAGGACGCGGCCCGGAATCGAACCCACAACCTTCAGAGCACGAGTTAAACGGCTTGACCACTTCGCCACAGAGACTCCCATGTAATAACTTTACGAGACATAAAGCGTTCAAAGTGACATTTCGAACAAATTGGGACAATATAACAACTGGCTTTGGTTGTGGGGAGTTGGGTCAAGAACCGACATCACAGCACTCGAGGCATTTCAGTTCGTGCTCATCTTCAACAGCCAGCGAAGAGTTGTAACAAATGGGTGCTACAGAAGAAATGTATATTGTATGAGAATTAACAGGTGATCCATTTCTTGGCACAACACGGGTCCATAATATAATGGTGGCGCACAACTGTTCTCATAACTGTATCTGAATTAGTTAGTTTGTCAGGAAAAGGTAAAAATCACCACAAGAACCCCGAAGTAATCTGGAGTGTTAGGCCTTCTCATATACTAGGTGGCGACACAGTGTTTAGGGTGACTACTTCTCTGTCTTACCGTTTTGTTTTCCAATTTCCAGTCGAATATGTAGTAATATCGGTGTCTAGTGGCTGGACGTTTAAAAATACTTTTAGATGTGCGTTAAAATAGATATTTAGATGGACGCCGAAATGTCAAGATAACATCCAAAGATTAACTGGAAAAGTAATTTTACCGTCATAAGAACGGAAACATGCTGGAAACTCATTGTAACCAATCTTTGCGATGATGAATGCAACTCATCCCGTCTCAAAAATGCAATAGCAATGATGAATGCAACTCTTCCGGTCTCATAGTTACATTACCAATGATGAGTACAACTCATAGGGTCTCATTGATGCATTAGCAATGATGAATGTAATTCATCCGGACACAAAGATGTATTAGGAATGATGAATGCAACTCATCCGGCCTCATAGATGTGTACTATTGTTGATCACTGTATGTACGTTGGCAGCAGTGGCTTAGGGATACTTAGGTTTCACAATCACGGCGTACCGAGTTCGGAGTGAGATTCAGGCAGTTTGGAAGCAGTTTGTCCTGTACACAACTTTGCAATCAGAAGAGATTTTCTGCTTTGTGTTGATTTTCACAAACTTATGAGCGTTAGCTATTCAGGAAGCAATTGGCAAATTTCTGAACACAAAATTGACTAGAAAATCAGAAACATGCAATAGATGCTGGGGTTAACTGCGGTGTCCTGTAAATCAACATATAACTATCAGTAACTGCATGTGCGAATGTTTTCTTGTTAATAAACATTATTGTTATGGCCTACAGACAAACCGGAGAGACGAGCCGGCGGAAAGTCAAAGAGAATCAGAACCATATTTACCCCGGAGCAGCTGGACCGGCTGGAAGCAGAGTTTGAGCGCCAGCAATACATGGTGGGCACGGAGAGGTAAGCGTTGGTCAGTCAGTGTATGATAACATTAAACTAAAAGACTCATTTCTATGTCATAGGGTTAATTGGTATGTGGTGATATCCGCTCATTTTCGACCAATCGGCTCTCGATGGGTGAAGTGGTCTATATATCACGGCTGGTGGAATTTCGTTACTTAAAGAGGTCCCTGTGTCTATATTTAGATCTGGGAGTTCAGGTCAGAGGACAACAATTACTAGGTTATGGTGGTGGTGGGTGGTGGTGGTGGTGGTGGTGGTGGTGGTGGTGGTGGTGGTGGTGGGTGGTGGTGGTGGTGGTGGTGGTGGTGGTATGTGTGTGTATGTGCAAAAGAGAGAGAGAGAGAGAAAGAGAGAGAGGGGAGGGGGGGGGGGTAAGTGTTGATCAATGCATAATGAATTCATTACTAGTAACATTGTGTGTGTGAATATTTACGTGGGTATGTGCGTATGTATGTGTGTGTGCTCGCTTACACTCGCAAACGCATGTGTATGACAAAGTTTTCATATATCGACATCCGAGAAAGTTAACCCGGTCAATAAATGCCTGAAAAAGTTGGATGTGTCGGTCGAAAGGTGAAAATATCGCTGCTCTGTTGTAATCAGACAACGCAATTACGTCTAAAGCAACATCCCGGACGAACGCAAAATTAGAAGAAGATATATCCGCATATCAAGGGCATTTAGTTCTGTCTTCTAACTGCATGTTGATAGTTGTCAGTGGGGCAATATCCATTCTGACCTAGATACTAAACCCACACCGCTATCTATGTAGGGCCGTATTCTATTCACAAAGCAACCACTATTCCAAATGAATATCATCTCCCATTAAGATATCACTTCATTGTGTACTTTTCTCCCAATAAAACCAGCCCCTGACAGTCCAACGAGGATACTACACATTGAACAACTTAACATAGATCTAGGACCTCGACTCAAAAGGAATCTTCCCCACTCAGTTACAATCATTCAAGAAAAATGACTTCCTTCAATTGTCACGTATACACTGAACACAGATCGTTTCCCGCGGAGACCCGAGCTCACCCTCTACATGTCCTAACTGAGTGCTCTCAATTGTCAACAACTCCCAAAGGTTTTCGGCGGAAGATCCCGCTGTTTGTTGAATCAGACTTTCCCGACAACACAACGACCTGTTGATGGTTGAACAGTCAAAATAAGATCGGTGTTATTGTGACTGCTGATACTGAAGCAGGCCGCGTCTGTCACAATCCTTTGTCTGCTTTGTGAAAACATTAGGAAACGTGCATCTTAGCAACCGAAGATCACAGAGTTTCTTAAACTTTCTCACGATAATCCAATTGGAATTGACAAAGACGACGGCCAGACCTTGCTTGCCACATAATTGTGAGGTCTATCATTTGTTTGACATTCATAATATGTTGTCTTTGTGATGGAACGATGGTTATTGCTAATATTATGATCTTTTCTTCATCGAGAAGTTCAAAGTAGTCTTAGCGCTGTGAACAACGGACATAATAACTAAAGAAGTTCATACGGATGGATTATGGCTATCATCTTCATGTAAAGAGGTCGCGGTTGCGTAGTGGCTAGACGCGCGTCTGCTGACCTGGTGGGCATAAGTTCGAATCGCATTGGGGCAGATTTTTTTTTTTTTTTTGTTGACCTGTGTTTCCAGGTCTGAGCAGTCTAACCCGAGCGCAAGGAAATGTCTTGGGAAGCAATAATAACATGACCACATCACACACAGAGTTCCGACTGGTCGATTTTACAAAATTTTTTTAAAGAAAACTATCAAACAAAGAAACAAAGGTGGGGAGTGGTGTGATGCTACAGACGATAAGCTCAATTTCATTGCACTGGGTTTGAACCCATATGATTCTTTCAGTAGGTAGGCCTGCCAAAATGCGTTACAGGCAGCATGAACTACGTAGCTCCAAAGACGAACTCCAGGACTCTCCGAGAAAATTGCACCCTAGAACTGAATGACGGAGTCGTTCTATAAAAGCATATGGGTCTAGGTACATATGTCCGATGCTCTTCAAGACGTTTGAAGGATCCTTTACTTACTTTTTATTTTACGTATAGTCTTCGAGTATTTTGTCCACAAGAACAAAAGTAATATTTAATTATTGCATTATTATTATTATTATTATTATTATTATTATTATTATTATTATTATTATTATTATTATTATTATTATTACTATTATTATTATTATTATTATTTTGGGGGGAGGGGTGGTAAAATAAATGTATCTGCGAGTGAGTGCGTGTGCGAGTCTGTGTGGGAACGAGCGAACGAACGAACGAAAATCTTTATTTTCAAAGGGTTAAGAATTGGGCACGCAGGCCCGTCTGACATTCTGCCCTTCTTCTCTATTTCCTCTAATACATTCTTTCATTCAACATCTCCTTTGAAGCAAATCTTTGACAACAAAAGTACAATAAGCATTAAAACGCATGAACAATAATCAATAATACATGACTCATTGCGGCAATGTTTAACATGGGCATTATAAATACCCAAGGAAGGTGTAGCGTGCCATACATATGGGAATTTTTTTTTTTTTTTTTTTGGCTAGTTGTTCGAGATTATTTACCATTATTATTGTCTTTGTTTGGACCAGGCTCTCAGACCGACCCGGCCAAAAAATAAGTGCCAGGAAATGATCTGGAAAGTTAGAGGGACTGGCGTGATAGTGACCAGAACGCCCATCACGTGCCGATTGATCTATAAATATATGTCGTTAGCACCATATACCCAATACGCCTCAAGTAGTGGAAGAGAGTCCTTTACTTGTGGATACCATCATTGAGAGGGAGCGGATGCTGGAGAATGAGCACATACACATAAAAACTAACACAATTTTAAAGGAATCAAATATGCACACACTTGTTGATATGATATATCATAGTCAACTAGCACGACTTTGGTTTACTGTGCACACAATTGTTTTTGTGATGTATCATAGTCAACTAGCACATCTTTGGTTTACCGTGCACACAATTGTTTTTGTGATGTATCATAGTCAACTAGCACGACTTTGGTTTACCGTGCACACAGTTGTTGGTGTGATATATCACAGTCAACTAGCACGTCTTTGTTTTACCGTGCTGTCGTTTAACCTTCCTGTACTCTGAGCACTGGGTAGTGGGTTGATTCAACACAGGTCCATTTGATGTTCTCGTTCAGAAAGCAATGGCAAACTAGAATATCAACCTGAATTTGACCGAAACGTTCCGTAGAAGGACATAGAATATTGTAAATATTTCTGTGACATGTTTCTTCTTGTAGTCCATGCCATGTGATGTTGCTGATTATGTCTACCCACAGCCTTTTGTGTCTGTTTCTGATAATGACTTTCCTTCATGCCATGATGTCAAACTGTCCAGCATCTTCTCTCTTGGTCTCCCCCTACCTCTCGTTTCCTCTAACCTTCCAATTGTGACAAAATTCTTCTGGTGCAAGTGGTTAGTTCTTTGTGAGTTAACTTCATTCAAGCTATCTTTATTATTCCAGATATTCTGAATATGTGACATAATTCACTATTATTATCACAGGAGACGAATGACATGCCTCTGTTCACAATCTGTTTCATATGTCATGTCCATTTGTTTTTCATACACACCCGTTTTACATATTTCGAGTTGTATATGAAGCTGTATGCATGTGTTGAATGCGGTGGTTACTGATCGATCCATGCGGGTGCTGTACATGACTATATTGAATGCAGTAGTTATTGACTGATTCCTGTGTCGAGTTGTATACTCAGTTGTAGACGAATATTGAATGCAATGATTACTGACAGATTCATATATCTCTGACAGATTCTTCCTGGCGTCATCACTCAGTCTCACAGAAGCCCAAGTCAAAGTCTGGTTCCAGAACAGGAGAATCAAATGGCGGAAGCAACACCTGGAGCAGCAGCAAGCGCGCCTGGCTAAGGGAGATCTCTTCAGGGACTTGGACGAAGAGTCGGGAGATTCGGACATGGAAGAGCCAAACACTGCTTACCCCGAAGCCCATGAGAGCAGTTCCCCAACAGACTGCTCCATGTGATGTAGAAGTGCTGTTGCAATTAGACAATTTAGCGCAAGGGCTGAAACAAACAAACAATGATCTGATTTTATCTATGACGATCACTATCTATCCGCAACCGTTTGTATAAAATAAAATTGTGCATGTCCTCTGCAGATCAACCCTATGTCGATTTTATCGGCAATTTTTAGTTGTGAATTTGCCATTGTTTTCTAAATGAGAAATCAACGTTTCTGTCTAACTCAATGGTGTAGGGTATGAACCCACTGCCCCGCCATCAGTATACATGAAGTTTAACAGCCAGCGCTCTGAACCTGTCGTCGACGCTTAATTCTAACGTTTGTCTGGCTGGCTTCGATGATCCGAAGAACTTACCGTGGAAAAAGATATTGCTAATGTTGACAAGACACGTGTTTGCTGCTGAAGATCAGTTGTTAGTTCAGAAACATTTTCCTAAACTTGAGAATGAATCGATATACACCCATGGTCTTTCTGTGTTCGACTTGGAGTCAATGAAATTGTGAAGTTACCTAAGTCAGGAACTGGCGCATTTACTTCCCTCAACTGTGACCAGTTGTGCGATCATAGTTAATGCCTCATATTATAATAGCGCTTGCAGCCCTCACTTATCTGTGGCTCACTGAACGTGAAATAATAAACCTTCTATGTATACCGTGTGGTGACTGCTATGGCAAATAAATGTTCACCTTACCTGTGACATCCAGTCTGTTAAACACAAACAATAGTACGAATATTGGGTTGATAGTTTAGTTTTGTGATTGAATATATTTAATGATCAAATAAACACTTACTGGGAGCTGTGGGGGGGGGGGGGGGGGGGGTAGGGGCTAGAAGCTGGCACAGCTCGCCCACCCGCCCGCCTGTCATGTATGGAATTGTTAAAACTGACTTTGATCGACCCGGCCTGAAATGTCTACCAAGAAATGTCTTGGAACGTAACGGCTGGCGGCTTATACTGAACACATGAACCACCGAGTGCCGATTGGTCTATAAGTAATATGGATTTAGCACCATATACCCACTAAAGAAACCACCAGAGGAGACGGGAACAAAGGATAGCCGACGACCAAACCCCCAGCTGACATCACAGACACAAACGCTTACACAACCAGTCCGAATTAGGACTTACTCGTAAGAGCGCACAAGACAAGAAACAGGGTAAAAATACCCACAAAAACCACGGATCTCACCAATAACCAAAGCTGAAGAGGCAGGTTTAACGAGACCGAATTTGGAATTTTTGTTTTGAAAATTGGAATTGGAACCATATACCCAACACGAGTTGAAGCGTGTGGAAGTTTCCTTTACACACTTGCTTATATACTTATTGATGAGTCTCAGCAGAGCTATGTGGGCTCCCATATTGCGTGCAGTGTCCCTTAGCTTGACATTGTTACTGAACAGCATTTTCTAAATTAAAGCTCTCAGGTGGACACAGCCTAAAATGGGTACCAAGGAATGTCTGGGAAAGCAGAGGCGGTCGGCGTGATACTGACCATATCACTCACACAACGACTATTGATCTATAGAAAATATAGGTCTAGCACCGTACGCCCAATGTGCCGTAAGTCGTGTAAAAAAAAAGGCCCCTGACCTTACATACGGAAGCGAACATTCACAGCGTGAATAAGATTCCCGTTTACCGTGGGGCCCATACAACAGTAAATGCCATATTTCTAAGAGGTACTGAGTGCATGCAAACTACCAGGTGGATGGATGCTCTGTTATTACATTTCCACTTGATGAAGTTCTCATACTGCTGATATTCGCCAGAATGTATGTTAATATATTAGTCACTTTTATCTTCAGTGAATTACACGTTGTTTTTTTTTTCGTTGTTGTTTTTTAACTACTTGGAATTTTTTTTTAAATATTATTAATAAGTGGTACAGTAATGCATTATTTCACTTGATACAGCAACAATTGTCAAATGCGGGTACAGGAATAAATGTGATTCAGACATGTAACTGACTAAGAACCGGTGTGTTAGAGACTATAGGAGTATATAACACACTGCCCTACCACATAATTTTTAAAAGATAATGTTAACTTCTCGTCCTTGATTTGGAAGTGGGATGTTACATTACAAGTACCACAGAAATCGTAGTGGGTTCGCCTGATGGCAAGGGAAACTGGCAATAGGGAAAGCTAATCCACACGCAAAAATCAGTCCAGTGCACTCACAATTAATGGCTCGTGTGTGAACTAACATGGAGTTCAAACCAGCAAACGGAATAAAAAACTATTCACCATCATCAAGTGCCATTCTGATAACCATGGGCGGTCATAGTTCGCCAGATCATACGATCACAAGTCTTCGATGTGGTCTGTGTTCGAGTCTCTGTTGTGCTACGTGTCCAAGCCTGTCTGACATTTATCTCTCTGTCATCTCCTTGCACATTTCACATCAATGTTACAAGTTGTCGTTAAGTTTTCCACTTTATTTCTTCTCATAACGTGCCCAAAATTGTTACTGTCTACTTCTAATTTGTCTAGTTTTATTACGCAGACCCACTCGAACTCTGGGGTACTTGCAGTTTACGTTTCATTTCAACAATGAGAGGTCAATATGTTAGCCCAACCACCGGCGATGGGATTGAACCCGCTACCTCGCCATCATCACAACGGAAAAGTAGCACTGAGGGCTTTTACCCATTCGACCACGCTGGTCTATCATGTTAGTAATAATAATAATAATAATAATAATAATAACAATAATAATAATAATAAATAGTAGTAGTAGTAGTAGTAGTAGTACTAGTAGTAGTAGTAGTAGTAGTAGTAGTAGTAGTAGTAGTAGTAGTAGTAGTAGTAGTAGTAGTAGTAGTAGTAGTAGTAGTAGTAGTAGTAGTAGTAGTACAGGGGAGGTATAGGAGAGCCTGCGGTGACTGCCTCAGACTTAAGAGTTACCGGGTTCGAATCCAGCATGACAGGTCATTTTACAAGAATTATGTTTATCTAATATTTCTATTCTATCTAATATAACACACACACGCATACACACACACACACACGCGCATTTCATTTGGAGTAGTCAAGTCGATGATCAATTCCCTTTCTCGCTGTCTTTCATGCCTAAACAATTCTCAGAAAATTTTTAATATTGCCTGAAACCTACTTTTAAGAGGCTGTGTCGATCCCAAGGACGTCCACGTCAGAACAAATTAACTCTGATGTGTCTGTGAATTGAACTCAGACTATTGCCTTGGCAGGCAAGCGCACTAACCACAATGCTACATGGACATACGTTTCAGCAGTACGCTAAACAAAAAAAGGATGTGAATTAAAGTTTACTCTTTTGTCTATTGTTGTTATTATTGATGCAGTTTTCTTGGTGTCACAAGCGGCCATCTTGGATCCAAGATCACATGACAGTTACTCTTCCAATAGATAAACTATAAAACATGTGCATACATATCTTAAAGACTGCGCGCTTTGTGACCTTAACGAACTGTTTAACAATGTTTGAGGAATAAAAGTTCATTTTAATATACATATACATTGGTCTCAGTCTCTTGTTTTCACGTATAGTGTTATGTGTGTTGTTCATTAATTTGATGTTTGCATGTTTTCTTTGAGTGCTAAAATTTTGTTTAGAGTTTAGAACATTTCTTGTTGTATGGCAGTCAATCATAGAACGTGAATAAACAACTCAGGAAAAGGTCAGAAGCTACGGAGGTCCTGAGACACGTGTGTTGAGCAACTTGGAATGCCAGAGTAACTTAAAACAAATGATTGGACAATGCTAATGAAACTAAACCATAACACACATATATATATATATATATATATATATATATATTTATATATATATATATATATATTTATATATATATATATATATATATTTATATATATATATATATATATATATATATATATATATATATATATATATATATATATATATATATATATATATATATATATATATTTCGCGTTTCCATCCTGTTTCAGGATATTGCGGTCAACACCAGCATCTTTCAGCTGTATATTGATTCCTAGGCTAGATTACGCTCATCAGCATGCCACGACTTTCTGAGCGACCGGCTCCATACTCTTATAAGTCACTGGCGTGACTCGAACCACTTCTAATTCTCGTGCACTCACGTCAACCACGAGAGTATTCGGGATTAACGGAGAAAGCTGCTAACCCCTCGGCCAGGGAGCCGGCTATATATATATATATATATATATATATATATATATATATATATATATATATATATATATATATATATATATATATATATATATATATATATATATATATAACGAGACAAATATTTTTTGGTCATATGCCGAGAAGAGAGATATGTGAGAATATCGTGACAACTGGACAGATCAGTGAGTAAAGAGGCTGACAAACATATATAAGTATACTGAACGGACTGAGTCGGTAACATGGAGGAAGGAATATCAGCAACAGAGTTGATCGAGAACATCAGGCGCCGAGATCTGTAGAGGGATATGAACAACTATGTCATTTTGACAGAACACATGATGATGAAAAAGTGTTTGTCTTGATAACATCGGTCTTCTTTAGTCTCAGTCTGATTTTGTCTGTGCTGCATTCAATCAAGGGAGCAAGGTTTTCTTGCATACCCTGTGGTCATGTGTTCGAACATCCAATCGTGGCTGGTTTTTTTTTCTTTTCCTTTTTTTTAATGGGAGGGGGGGAGGGGTGGGAAGGGGACGTGACGTTTAAATTAAACTTATCAGGGCTCCCAGATCGATCCAGCATAACATAGGTACTAGAAATGTTCTGGGAAGGAAAAGCTTCTGATGTGATATTCTTCACATCATTCATGGAATGCCGATTCGTCTCTAAATGTGTGTGTGTGTGTCTATATATATATATATATATATATATATATATATATATATATATATATATATATGATGGTTAATTGTTTGAACTCTTTCTACATGGGAATTTTCCTTCTTTTCATTAATCCACACTCCCATGTCAACCCAATCTTCAATGTCGTGGGATGTAATAACGACGAGCGTGATACTGACCACATCAATCATCGAGCACCTATTGGTCTAACAAAGATGGAGTTGGTTTCATTTACCCAGACAGAACACTATATGCAACTGTAAGAAAGCGACAGTATTCTTTGGTCATATATTGAGAAGAGAGGTATTGGAGAACAACCAGTATGAGGAAACGAACAAACTTTATTTTTTAAGGGTCAGAAATTGGGCACGCAGACCCGTTTTACATTCGGCCCTTCCATTCACTCATCTTTCGTACATCAATATCCACTGCTGTAAATATCATTCAACATTTTGGTTAATATATCTACTCCAAATTCTCCCAATACTTCTAATTCTTCTATTGTGATTTCATCTGTCCCAGCTGTTTTTCCTTTCTTCATACGTTTCATAGCGTCAGCGACTTCTTCTTTCAGAATAGGTGGACCTTCTAAGTTACTATCTTCTGTTAATTCTTCCCTTTCTCCTTCATATAATTCTCTTATATACTCATTCCACCTCTTCATTATAGCATCTTCCTCTAATATTATCTTTCCTGTTTTTGATTTCAAACACCCTGTATTTATTCTTATTTTTCTTCCTGTAAGCTCACTGATTTGTCTGTGCATATTTTTTGTATCTTTAATGGAATTTAATTCAATTTTTTTGCATTGCTCGTTTAACCAACTTTCTTTAGCCTTCCCACATTTATCTTTTATTTCTTTATTTATCTTAGCGTATTCTTGTTTGTCATTTTTACTCTGTTTTCTTTTGTCCATCAGTTTTAAGATATCTTCATTCATCCATTTTTTCTTAGCTATTTTGCCTCTCTCCGGTAATACTTCTTTGCTAGTTTGATGAATGGAGTCCCTTAACATTTCCCATTGTTCATCTATACTCTGTATTTTAGTTATTGCATTGTACCTATTTTTCACAGTCACTCTGTATTGTTCTTGCATTTCTTTATCTATTTTCAGAACCTCTTTATTAAGTCTCATGTTCTTAACCATTTTTTTCCCTCTCTTTAATCTTACTTTTATATGTCCACATAGTGGTACATGATCACTATTACAGTCAGCACCAGGCATTGTCTTTACATTAATTAAAGCATTTCTAAATCTTTTATTAATTAGTATGTAGTCAATTTGGTTGCGTATTTTCTTATCAGGGCTTATCCATGTGTACAGTCGTCTTCTATGGTGTTTAAACCATGTGTTTCCAATTATCATATCATTGATATTTGCCCATTCTATTAGCTTTTCCCCTCTTTCATTTCTTGTACCTAAACCATAATTCCCCACTACATCCTCCATTTTTCCCTTTCCTGCATGTATTGTGCATGTTATATTCACATAGGGTTAAAAACAAACAAACAAACAAACAAACAAGAAACAACATTGTCAAATAAATGTTGTGAATATAAACAATGAATATTTCCATGTTATGAGACAGGCAGGCAGGTAGATACACATTTTGTCGCATATCCTTTACAGAACATTGCAGTCAACACCAGCATTTTGTCAGCTGTTGTTGATGTCTTAGCAAGTGTTACATTCAGTAGTTTGCCATTTCTGTTTGAACGACCGGCTCACATACCTCCGTAAGTAACCAGCGCGACGCGATCCGCTGCCGAATCTCGCGCAGCTGTATTTCGTATGCGAGTATACGGGATTACGACCAACGTCCTTAACACCTTTGCCAGGGAGACCGGCTAAAATACACATGCATAAATACATACATACATACCTGCATAATACATAATTTACAGACCACCCGCTTAATAATTCACATATACACTCACCCTCGCATACACATATACTCACGCACAATCACAAACTCACTAACACAAATTTACGTATACATACATACATACATAGTTTCTCTCTCTCTCTCTCTCTCTCTCTCTCTCTCTCTCTCTCTCTCTTTCTCTCTCTCTCTCTCTCTCTCTCTCTCTCTCTCTCTGACGCCCAGATATCCTCGTTTAAATACACGGCAAAGCACACACATACAGGCCTTCACATACACACATATTCGTCACCGACGTGTATGCAAATCCGACGTGTCTACAACCAATGTTACTGAAATGCTCGGCATCTACGCCTTACGACGTATTCTGAGAAAGACTGAGTATGTATGTGTTTGTCCGGAATGATAATGATATCGATTCTTAGAAACTGAGATCCAAACCAAGAACTATATGTCTCTCTTTCCTGCTTCTATAGCAAATTTGCATTCATACATTTATCCGTGGTTCCTATTTTTACTTATTAGTATGTGGTTCCTTGATTTGATACAAGATGCAACAAAAGAGAACAGACAGTCTGTGGACAAAGGCTTACTTGGTGTCAGCGAACTGGTGTTAATCAAGACCCAAATCTATCCGTAAGTGGAAATGAGCTGCAACAATGCAATCTTTCCTACATATCTTAAGTGCTGACAATGAGTGAAAATAACAACATACAGGACCTCGCGTTGGAGCTCAAGCCAACGAACACAAGCAAGCAAGCAAGAGTAATGTTATTCCTGTTTAGTTCCTGATGAAGACTGTTTAGCTGCAATGTCCATTTTGTCCTTTATGGGCGTGTCCTTGCAAAGTTGTTTGCTGTATTTTTGCATTTTCTTTATTTTAATGCACAGTAAACACAACGGCAAACAATTCTGACAAAAGAAATGCCACCCAAGAATCAACACAAACATGCATATATAATCATCATCATCATCTGCCATGCCGACCGACGTGAACGGTCATGATTCGCCATCTCATGCGATCACAAGAGTCTGCGTTATTTCTGTGTTCTTGCTTCGATGTGCCCTAGCCATCCGGGTATATATTTCTGTCTTTCACGCGCTCTTTTTCCAACAATTTTTGTCAGTTGTCACTAAGTTTCGAAGATTATTTCTCGGCATAACGTGCCCACAAACTCAAGACTGTCAGCGTCTGATTTCTGTAATGAATGTACGTACGGAATTCTTTGTTTTATGCAGTAGTAGCAGTTTCCGTGGCGAAGTGGTTGCACCTCGTGCTCCAAAAGTTGTGGGTTCGATTCCGACCTACGTCGCTGGGTTCATGAATGCAATTTTCTTGATATCTCCTGAGGCTATGGAGTTCGTGCTTTGTGCGACGCTTTCGGTAGGCTAGCCCGCGGAAAGAGACTGCGCCATGTGAGATAACACTAGCGCAGTGAACTCCACCCTCTTGCCTTTAAAGCCCTGTTTTATTTTATGTAGGGATTTCTCATTTGTTTGTTTGTTTGTTTGTTCTTTGTTGTCTTTTGTTTCTTCTGTCTAAGAGTGCAATTACCTTAATATTTTGTGCATTACATGTCATTTAGAGAGGCTTGGAATTCAATTATGACATTATTAGATACGTCTGAGAGTGGCTTGTTTAGGGGATCTTGAAGGGGTCATTTGCATTGCATACGTATATAGTTTAGTTTAGTTTAATAGACGGATCAACATCACGGCACGCGTGTGTAACCCATAAGTGTTCCGTTCTACAACTAACTCAAGCCTGAGTCCGGAGAATCTCAACTCAGTGCACGAACTCCATAGCACCGGCGAGGAAATACTTTGGGTAGATTTTTAACTCGAAATTTTGCCCGGGTAGCGCCATTAGGCTATTCCTTTTCGATGTCCAATTGCCAAAGGATGTTTTTACGTGCGCACCATACACACGGGCGTCCGATCTCACTACCCAGAGACCAGGGGAAATTTTATTACTAGAAGTCCACGTGAAAAAATCCCGGCCCTCACCTGGACTTGAACCGGGACCTCCAGCACTCGAGGCGGACACCATACCTGAGACCACGCAGCCCCCGTATAATAATACGTATATATAAATGTCACGTGTTCTAGTCATCTTCTACATAACACACAAATGGACAATATTAGATGAATTCACATTCCGTATCGCCGGGGAGGATCAAATCTTCCTCCGTTGTCTTCCTCTCTTTCCATAGATCTTGCAAGTTGTCACAATTTCCTCTTCTCATAATGTGGCCAAAATAAGACGAGCTTTCCCTTTCTGCTATTTCTAATAAAGTGTCTTTGTGTCTTTAAAATACTTACATTACTTATTTTTTTCTTCTTTGATCGTCCGAAATGTTTGCTTTGGGCGTAAATGTGTTGTGCCTGTTTACAGCAGAGCTGCGATATTTTCTCCATTCGCCCAAAACACCCTACTTCTTCAGGCATTTGTTGACCGGGAAGGGTAATAATTTTGACTATCCGGAGAATTGTAAACATTCTTGCTATCACACACACACACACACACACACACACACACACACACACACACACACACACACACACACACACACACACACACACACACACGAGAGAGAGAGAGAGAGAGAGAGAGAGAGAGAGAGAGAGAGAGAGAGAGAGAGAGAGAGAGAGAGAGAGAGAGCACAAAATTAAAGTATGTCAATGACACATTTGTAAGCATAAGGAGGGTTGATGCTATCCCCATATTTGTTGACACATTGGCGACTGGTGGCTGGTGTGAAGGCAAGAAACCCGATCCACCTCCCAAAGACCAATGGAAAGTATGCCACCATTTTTCTTCATTCGAGCAAATCTACAATCCCCTTCGCCGAAAATTAAACCAGCTCTGCACAAGCCATAGTCACACATAGCTACCTCTAATCCACTTCGCTACATATAGAGCCGGTGTAAATTGCCAAACAGTTTGCAGATTCACCACGTTTATACGCAGTACATGGTATTTACTATTTTGTCTTTAGAGTTGTGGATTGAATGAATTCTGTTGTTTATGTCTTTGTTATTCTACCGTTGCGAGATGCATTGTACATGTTTGTGCTATTCTTTAATTGAGACGAACTTTGTTTTCGAAGGATTAACAGATTCACTGTCAAATAAAAATTAGGTTTGGACCAAATAAAAATGGATGGCGGAAAATGGGAAGTAGGGGTGCGTCACAGTTATGACTTAAATATGTTTAATATGGTGGCAGACACGTTGTATTATACATCAAACTAAAGAGGGTTGCATAAGGAAAACTACTGTTTATAAGCCTACAGCAGAAACGAGAAGTCGCTTACGACGGTTAATCATCCCATGGCACTTAATCAGTTAAGAATTGGGCAGGAACGCCCGTCTGATATTCTGCTTTTCCTGTCTCTCCCCTATAATACATCATTTCATGCATACATCCCTTCATAGATTAATATGCTCTGTGTGAGACAGTTTTATTCAATGTGAAGATATGGCAGAATGTCATTTCTGGCTTTATTCTTGGTCCATGATATTCTGAGAAGGATTCTGTAACAGTTTAGCTCAAGATTTAGCGTGAAACCTTAAAATAAAATAATAAAAAAACTAACAAAACAATAACAGAGGCAAACAATAATAGCACATGTAGTAACATTGATTAAGACACAGTTCCAAATTTGACCTGTACTTGGGTATTAAACCTGGTTTGCCTAATTTTGCATATGAGCATAATTTTTATGGTTGTTTAAATATAACGAATATATCTTATTATGATTCGACTTTGTGTCGAGGCGGTTACGAATGCAATTCGCATCCTGTATGCCGCGTTCGAAACACATCTGCGGGAGATTTGACAGCAGACCGCCTTGAGTTGGCTCCCATTCAAAAGTATGGGTGCCGGTTATTCAGAATGCAATGGCAAACTACTGAACGTAAAATGCCAAGAAATCACAAACAGCCAAATAAAAAAGAAATGCTGGTGATGGTTGCCACGCCCTGCAATGGATATGCAGCTAACTTAACATTATTTTGAGAACTTCATAGTTCAAAGTGCCGTACTATTTTTTTGTTAAATCTGTGCTCCATCATGCTCAAAACCCTCTGTCCTACACCGTAAGGTTCCATGGGCAGTAAAGACAGTTTGTCTCAGCATTTCACTGGGGTAAGTGAAGGAAGAGATGAGCAAGCTTCGCCGGGAGGGAAATTAAAGTTGCAGTGCTTCCTATTCTTTAAAAACCATATTTGTGTGTGCGTGTGCGCGTGTGTGCATGTGCGTGCGTGCGTGCGTGTGTGTGTGTGTGTGTGGCTCATAAAACACTTTTATAATAGGAAAAGTGGCGTTGAAAATAGCTCGTATTGTGTTTTCATAAAGAGTTTATCTAATGCATGTGACGTATTTAGGATCTGGGGATACGGAGGTTCCGAAACATATATTTTGTTGCATTATATTTTTTCAATGTGTTTTCTCAATCGATTTCTAGACATTTAATAATTTTTTTTTAATCTGTCACTTTTCGTGATATTATAAGATTATTCATTTATTATTATTATGAATGTTGTTATTATTATTATTATTATTATTATTATTATTATTATTATTAAATGCTATTTATTTATTTAGTTTGTTAAGGTACATACCACACAGCATATTTCCACGCATTGTGATTTTCATGTGTTTTCTCCATTGTTTAATGGGGGAATTAACAAAAAAAATCATCAGTCGTTTATTTGAATATTGTCAGGTTATCTAAAAAAGACAACAACAACAACAACAAAAAACAATAGAGGTAGCACACTGCGTCTTGTTTTTGCATATCAAACTTTAGTTAATCTTTTCCGTCCTTGTCAGTTTGTGCTTTCTCCCTTCATTTCCCGTTCCCTGTTTTTCATTAACATATTGTGTCACGCGCCTAATCCACAACCAGATTTTATTAAATCGCTGCAGGTCACACATTACCGCTTTCAATTAGTGGTCCCAGAAACACAACAAGAGTCACAATTCAAACTGACGCCGATCTTTCAAACTGAACATGACGAAAGGTTTTTGCGGTCTGTTTGGCTTCCGAACATCGTTTCTTCCTCCTTTCAGGTCCCTCTTTGACATTATTCACAGTTTGAAGGTAGCCATCTTGGTTGTCAAGACGATGCGGGCCAAGCATGAGAAGAGCTGCGCATAAATATCCCACAATACAACCGGCCCGTTCACATCCTGCCCTGCAGCTTATTTGCATACACGCGACTTACGTGGAATCCTGACAGGAGCGACTGTGAAGAGCTGTCAGTGTGTCGTGCCATAGCGCTGGTGCCCATTCACTTCTGAAATCAGTCGTTTGTGCCACCAGAAATCAGGGGTGAACATTTCTGAAGGTATTTGACGCCAAGTGTGAACGCTTCCTGATCAATACGCTCAGAGAACGCACGGATGCTTCAGAACGACCCCAAGATCGCATTCTGCGTTGCCTGGGAAACGAGAAAAACCGGCCAGCCACAAGGTTTTTTGGGGTATCAGGGCGGGAAATGAAGTAATTTGTCCGGAAACCGCCAATGTAATAAGGGCTGATTGATAGTCTAATAATGTCCGATTCACTATAATTAACCTCTGAAGACACAGCGCATGCGTGAAATTGTTAAAGCTGTTTCCAGTCCAGCTCCTGTCATTGTCGTGTGTTTATATTCATTCATATTGTTCTGTGGTATTGTAAACTGTCTACGATGTTGCGTTTAGTTCACCGCATTGGTGTTTTGTTTCTGTTCTGTTACCGCCCATTCATCTTTCTACTCCGGTTCCATTGGTTCATTTATAGCAGAGGTCACTGCTAACACGAAACACCGTGAACTATCAATGAAACTACTGCATTATTTTCTAAATGCGGTTGCACTAACATTGTTTTCCACAAACTGTTTAAAGCGAGAGTACATTTACATTTCTGGAATAACGAAGTGCAGATATATTAGTATATAGATGTGTGTATGAGGCCGTAACATTTGGAGGTAGAAGAACAGAGGTACGTGAATGAGGAAGTGATATATGGAGTTAAGAGAATAGAGATACATGAATAAGGCCGTGACATATCATTCAATCAATCAATCAGGCCCCGTCTCCACAATAAAGGTTGGCTGCAATGGATCTCCAACACTGTCTGTCTCTCGCCTTCATCGTGCATTCTCTCAGATTGCTGTTAGTCCATCTCTTGATGTTATCTTCCCACTTATATCGTTGTCAGCCTCATGCTCGTTTGCCCTCAACCTTGCCCTCCAGTATGGTCTTTTATAAGAGTGTTAAATTTTTTAACGTAGCCAAAATATTTCACTTACCCCTTTTTTATTTCTCTCATCAACTCTCTTTTCATTCCCAGTTTTTCTAGAACCTCTGTATTTGATTGTTTTATTTCCACGAAATACAATATATTCTTCTATATATGCCGTGACATCTAGAGGTAGGTGAATAGAGAGAGAGAGAGAGAGAGAGAGAGAGAGAGAGAGAGAGAGAGAGAGAGAGAGAGAGAGAGAGAGAGAGAGAGAGAGAGAGAGAGAGAGAGAGAGAGAGAGAGAGAGAGAGAGTTACGTGATATACACATGAAGGAGACTAGAGATGCATATATGGGGGTCGTGTCACACAGATGTGGGAGAATATATACGTGTATGGGGCCTAGAGGTCTTGAAACATCCCGCATACAGTCTAGATTTGGCGCCATCAGATGTTCACGTGTTTGGACGCTTAAAACGTTGGGTTAGGGGTTTGCAGATGACAATAAGATAATGGACGCTGTACAAAAATGGTTTAAGACCACGCCCAAAACAAGCTCCCAGAAGGTATCAATAAGCCAGTGGACAGGCAGATCAAGTGTGTTGCCAGGCAGAGGGACTATGTTGTGAAATAACACAGACACAATTTCTGGTTCCTTCATTTTTTTAAACCGTATAGGTAAACTACCTATTATGTAATGACGTCCTCTTGTATTTAAGGCCTTAAGATTCTCAATGTTAGGGCCAGGATTTTATAAATTTACTATTAAAAATGAAGGCTAATTATTTCATTGAATTTCAACCATTATAGTAACGTCATAAGCGGTAATAAGAGGTTGCTTTTTTTAAAATTGCAAGTCATTTACAGGATGTTGCCATCAGCCCCATGATGATTTTTAGGCAATTGTACGTTCAGTAGTTTGCCATAGCTTTCTGAACGAGAAGTCAACGTTTAAGTCCAATTGACTTAAAGATAAACCAGCGCTCTGAAAGTTTAAGAGCTAGAGCGCATGTACAAACAGGACACAAGGCAACAAAGTGGTCAGTGGAGATTATCACATAATCATCATGTATAAACAGGACACAAGGCAACAAAGTGGTCAGTGGAGATTATCACATAATCATCATTTATAAACAGGACACAAGGCAACAAAGCGTTCAATAGAGATAATCTCATCATCATTTATAAACAGGACACAAGGCAACGAAGTGTTCAATAGAGATAATCACATCATCATCATTTATAAAAAGGACACAAGGCAACACAGGTTTCAACAGAGATAATCACATCCTAATTTATAAACAGGACACATGGCAACAAAGTGTTCAATAGAGATAATCGCATCATCATCATCATTTATAAACAAGACACAAGGCAACAAAGGGTTCAATAGAGATAATCTCATTATCATCATGTATAAACAGTGCACAAGGCAACAAAGTGTTCAATAGAGATAATCGCATTATCATCATCATTTATAAACAAGACACAAGGCAACAAAGGGTTCAATAGAGATAATCTCATTATCATCATTTATAAACAGTGCACAAGGCAACAAAGTGTTCAATAGAGATAATCGCATCATCATCATCATCATTTATAAACAAGACACAAGGCAACAAAGGGTTCAATAGAGATAATCTCATTATCATCATTTATAAACAGTGCACAAGGCAACAAAGTGTTCAATAGAGATAATCGCATCACCATCATCATTTATAAACAAGACACAAGGCAACAAAGGGTTCAATAGAGATAATCTCATTATCATCATTTATAAACAGTGCACAAGGCAACAAAGTGTTCAATAGAGATAATCGCATCATCATCATCATTTATAAACAAGACACAAGGCAACAAAGGGTTCAATAGAGATAATCTCATTATCATCATTTATTAACAGTGCACAAGGCAACAAAGTGTTCAATAGAGATAATCGCATTATCATCATCATTTATAAACAAGACACAAGGCAACAAAGGGTTCAATAGAGATAATCTCATAATCATCATGTATAAACAGTGCACAAGGCAACAAAGTGTTCAATAGAGATAATCGCATTATCATCATCATTTATAAACAAGACACAAGGCAACAAAGGGTTCAATAGAGATAATCTCATTATCATCATTTATAAACAGTGCACAAGGCAACAAAGTGTTCAATAGAGATAATCGCATCATCATCATCATCATTTATAAACAAGACACAAGGCAACAAAGGGTTCAATAGAGATAATCTCATTATCATCATTTATAAACAGTGCACAAGGCAACAAAGTGTTCAATAGAGATAATCGCATCATCATCATCATCATTTATAAACAAGACACAAGGCAACAAAGGTTTCAATAGAGATAATCTCATTATCATCATTTATAAACAGTGCACAAGGCAACAAAGTGTTCAATAGAGATAATCGCATCATCATCATTTATAAACAAGACACAAGGCAACAAAGGGTTCAATAGAGATAATCTCATTATCATCATTTATAAACAGTGCACAAGGCAACAAAGGGTTCAATAGAGATAATCTCATAATCATCATGTATAAACAGTGCACAAGGCAACAAAGTGTTCAGCAGAGAGTACCACATTATCACCGTTTGTCCCACAGATACTGGACGCCTGGTCTTTATAACTGAACTAAACATCATTTGGAGATCATCATCATGTGCCATGCCAGCTGACGGGGAAACTCAAGTCTCTTCACGGGTCTCTATCCTTGGTAGTTCTTATCGACTCTGTTGATGATATCCCTACATGCCACTGTCTCAGTCAACCCAGCGTCATTTCTCTGTGTCTGCCTCTGCGTCGTTTCCCACTGATCATTCCAGTTTTCACGTTTTTCAATGCCTTTCTTCTCATCATATGATCAAAGAACGCCGTTTTTCAATTTCTTGTAGTTGTATATAATATTCTACTTTCATTAGCATTTTTTTCAGGTAATAGGTTTAGTTATCCTGGCAGAAAAGGGTATTCGCAACATTCGTCTCAGGTACCACATCTCTGCTGCTTACCGCAATGATGAGTTGACTCAAATCCTCCAGCACTTTTAGGGGACTAATTTGATCTATGGGGATTTAGGATCTTTTAGAGGACTAATTTTATCTATGGGGGAACTAAAACTTTACGAACGAACGAAAATCTTTATTTTCAAAGGGTTTAGAATTGGGCACGCAGGCCAGTCTGACATTCTGCCCTTCTTCTCTATACTCTTTAAGGGGACTAATTTGAGATCTTTTATCTTTTAGGGGAGTAATTTGACATCTAATATCTTTTATGGGACTAATTTTGCCATCTATCTAATTTCGTTAATATGCATTTCTAATATCCATCGCATTATAAACATAGGTTGTCACGAATTGTGTCCCTTCTCCATAATTGTGAGATCCGGCTAATTTTGACACTTTTTTTCAAAGGTGTCTTGATGACTTTTCATCGAGGGTGCACTTTTTTCAGCATGTAACTGTATAGTCATTCGGTGGTATAGTCATTCGGTGGCGGCACACTGTATCCTGGTGTCCATACAGCTTTCGTGTTATCTTGTCTGGAGTTTTCTTTGATATCTAGTTCCTTCCTTTATTTCTATGAGTGCCACACAATACCTTCGAATTTATTACTCGATCTATTTCAACGACATCGGTGATTCCACACAAATTGATATTACATTGCTCTGTAATATCTTAGCAATTAAACATCTGAAAATAAAAGGCCGAATAGGCCAAAAGCACTACGGTATTTGTGAAAATAAAACACATTAAACTGATCACCAAACTTGTAATATTCAGCGCCAATGTTAAATCAGAACTGCTGCCTGATTAGAAACATGGACACAACTAAAACGATAACAGATAAACTACAAATTGTTGTTAATTGGAGTGAATCGGTTGAAGGGCCAATGCACCAGTGGGGGTTTGGGGGCTGGGGGGGGGGGGGGGGGTGTCTAGTAGCAGTAAAAGTAGTAGTAGTAATAGTACTGGCCTAGGGGTTAACGTCTTTCTCCGTAATCCCGTAAATTCTCGTGAGTAACGTAACTTGCGCTAGAATGAGTAGCGGTTCTCGCCGCGTTGGTAACTTACGGGGTATGTGAACCGGTCGCTCAGAAAGCAATGGCAAACTACTGAGCGTAATCTTGCCTAGTATATCAACAGCAGCTGAAAAATGCTGATTTTGGCTGCAACGTCCTGTGAGGGATATGCAACAACAAATAAATATTAGTTGTAATAGTAGTAGTATTAGTAGTTGAAATAGTAGTGTAGCAGCAGTAGAGTCAAACTGGTGTCTTTATTGGAGAGAAAGGGAAGAGGGGAGAGAGGGAGGTAGAGAGCTGCTTAATGCTGACACGACTACTGGTACTACTCTTGCTATTACTACTCATTGTTGATACTTCTACTACTTATTTTGCTACCATTGATACAATTACAGCTTCTATTGCTGCTACTACAACAACTACCACTGCTGCTGCTACTACAACTCCTATTGCTATACTATTGCTACTACTAACTACTATTGCAACTATTACTACTAGTAACTACTTATAGTAACCATCATCATCATGTGCCATACCGATAAGCCTGGGCGGCCATGTTTCGCATCTTACACAATTACCAAAGTCGTGGATCAGCTCCATGTTCTTGTCTCGACCTTACCACGTGGCCAAGCCATCCAGATATTTACTTCTCTGCCTTCCCCTTGTTCTTTCCTCTCAATCTTGTCAGTTGTCACAAAGTTCTCAGGTTTATTTCTTCTCATAGCTTGTCCCAAAAATTGTGACTGTCTACGTCTAATTTATCTAATAAGTTTACAATTTCTCATCGGCTTCTTGTAGGACTTGCTCATTTGTTTTTCTGGCTGTCCATGGTATTCTCAGAAACCACATTTCAACTGCCTGCTCAATGTCCACGTCTCACATCCATATAAAAGTATGTACAGACTAAGTTACACATTAACGACAACCTACACAAAAGGTTACACTATGCGTTGTTCTGACGTGCGAACATTAGGACCCTCATAGGCTCTGTGGTATTCGTGCACTGTGAAGAGATTCCCCTT
Source organism: Cepaea nemoralis (assembly GCA_014155875.1). NCBI lineage: Eukaryota > Metazoa > Mollusca > Gastropoda > Stylommatophora > Helicidae > Cepaea > Cepaea nemoralis. The sequence goes on along the minus strand of JACEFZ010027104.1, from coordinate 50,263 downwards.
GTGTGCTCTATTAGAGTAGAATGACGCACATATGGAAGTCTCCGCGAGCAGTAAAAGCGCCCGTTACCAATCAAACCAATTGACTAATGCAATAGGTTTCTAATTTACACTTAACAAATTGTATATTGTCTCTGACATTAATACAGCGTTAATGCTTGGAATTGTAATTATTTTATTGTATACATATATACCTTCTTCGTTTTCAACATCATCATTGTCATTATCATCATCTTTTTTTTAACTTTTTTCTCTCTTTATCTAATGTCCTCCTTCTCTTTTTTCTCCTACATAGTCGGCTGCACACATATAAACACCAAGCCACCACTGTCATTATAAACAGCTGCATGTATTAAGACAACCAAGTCACTATAAATAGTCCAAGATATAGTGTAGATGATATGTATTCATATATATGCAAGACGACTGGTTTATTTTAACATATCAAATCAGCTAGCGCATAAATCTTCCCTAGCGTGTGGTTCATCTGTTTTATATGTTGATAGATAAGAACAAATACAACTTGTGCCTCAAATTTCATGTTTGCCCCTAGACACCTAGTTGCTATTTACAGATGTGCCATTCGCCATCCTGTAAAATGATTATCTGCAACAACATAGCATTACTATACAAAATGGCTATACTATTATGCACCTTCATTGGGTGCTTTAAAGTCAGATCAGCTTAACTCCAGCCGGTTACACTACGACATGATCACTTCAGTCCATGCAATAATAATTAGTCTTTGTATAATTAGTCTTTGTGAAAGTTCTAGTCGGTCGCCAGTCTGCTCTATGATCTCACTGAAGCAAAGCGATTATTCAGAGTGACAATAGAAATTGCGACTTTTCTGAAGCTAGATCAAAGGGAAGATTGCTGGAATACAAGAAAACATATAGATAACAGGAGTGTCATCTATGTCGCCAGGTGTGCAGTTATATCTGTGTGGACGTGCTAGCCATCAACCCGCAGGCTTGTCCGTGTTAAACCAACATTTGCTTTTTATGTAACTACTGTCTGTCGGCTACTGCCTATAGTACCTTGCGGTGTAGGACATGGGGTCTTGAGCCCGAGGGATTAAGGCCGCCTGTCTAATGCAGTGGCCTTTAACTGTGCAGGCTAGAGTTTTCTTTTTGCCTCCGACAAGAAAAACAAATCCATACCTTACCGAGGTTTCGAACCCGGGTCTCTTGTATGGGAGCCAGAATGATTTATCCTTAATTGGCTCACTATTATCTCACCGATATATTATATTGGAATCTAATCCCAGCTAACCACACCAGGCGTGGTGTCTCAAGTTTCCACACACAATATGTCCTCCACAGAAGTGATAGTCATCAGTCGCCAAGATTATCATCGGTAAACCTTTAGCATTGATGAAGAAAAGCGCATTGACTTCTCAAAGAAGACTGCCTAAACATAGCCCGCCTCGAGTCTTACATCACATTCTTGGCCATTATGACGGTGCCTGCTTTAGTTTTCATGAGACCTCTTAGTATGTGTGTCTTTTGTTAGAGAAATCAAGTCGCGACGAACACTGATAACAACACATTTTAAACACGCGTATTTATCACCTAGAAGCGGCGAGGTATGAACAAGAGCTACCTCGTGAGATCTAATTCTTTCCTGCAAAAGAAGTTAAACTGCTGGGACAGTGGGAGAGCCGTCAAATAACAGCGGAGACGCTGTTAAGATAATTAGCGACATGGACTAGGTGAAATAATGAAGAAGTTAGGTGGAATTATCAGTTCAAACATCTTTACATGTCACGGTTATATTCCAGCCAATACGGCTAGTCCCTTGTAATGGATACAGCCGGCTGTTGGCGGCATGCGGCAACCAAACCGCTCGATCAAACGCGATGTGTCCCGCAAGAGGTGAGAAATTGACAGACACTCGATTATTAGAGCAGTTACCCCGTTTGTTTCCTTTTGAAGTTCAAATAGTTCCCCCTGGTGACGCATTGTCCACCTTTGTGGGTTTTCTTTGGAGATAGCTACTGTCTAGAGATCTTGTCCACTTCCTGACCCCATTGTTTTCCTTTAGAGGGACATAATTCACTATTGGGATAATCTAAAGTCTCCGCTTAATCCCGTTAAGATCAACGATAGTGTTTTACATGGGGTGTGGATATAGGGCATAATTCACGCACGCGCGCAAACACGCACACACACACACACGCATTCATATATATATATATATATATATATATATATATATATATATATATATATATATATATATATATATATGGTTTTCTCGTGAGATATATTCTATATATCATTAGACATATGATTTATATCGTGAAATATATTATATTCTTTATATCGTTAGGCATATGATATCTCTCATGAAATATATAATAGGTAGCGAAATATCAATGATGTCTCTCATTATATTTCGTTGGGTCTATGATTTATCTCCAAAGATATATGTTGTGTAGTATCGGGCCTGTGTTTGTCTCATGAGATATGTTCTACATATTGCTGAGCCTCTGTTTTCTCTCAGGCGATCCATGCTATATATTGTTTTACCTTTGTTTTCTCTAAAATAGATCTAAGATATATATCGTTTGACCTAATGTTTCTCTCGTGAGACATATTCTATATATTGTTGAACCCATGTTTTCCCTCTTCAGATCCATGCTATATATTGTTGGACCTATGTTTTCTCTCACTAGATCTATGCTATATATCGTTGGACCTGTTTTTTCTCTCTCTCTCGTAATACATATTCTGCGTATTGTTGAACCCATGTTTTCCCTCTTGAGACCTATGCTATATATTATTGGACCCATGTTTTCTCTCATGGGGGATAACTTGCAAAATTTACTGTAGTCACTGTACTGCTCCTAGTTAAGTATCTTGACTATCTTCTGCCCAATTTTGGCTGGTGAATTCCAAGGCCTTGCTGGGGCGGAGAAAGAGTTTATTTATTATTACTAGGGATCGAACACTAGACCATAGTACACTTGGCGTTGGGAGGAGTCTGTTAACAGTGAAATAACTAACACCTGTGGGAGTTCAGTTGAGCTGAGTTAGCCAAGCGCCGACATAACAGCACTCAGGGCATTCCCATACATGCTCCGTCCTCAAGTTCAACATAAGAATCATCGCGGATCTAAGGAGTGCGTGCTCTATGCTCGATGTCAGCCTCGACAGCTCGCGAACCTGTGGAAGAACCAATAGAGGCCTAATCTCAGCATATTGTTATGTGCTGTGCTGAATCATATAACACCCTAATGTGTTTCCGCGCAATGTGAAGTTTCAGTACCGATTTGCCACACCGAGCTGGTCTCTCAGCTTGGAGAATGAAATGGGGGACTGTAACACCATCCACTTGGAATTTGTACGATGGAACATGAGGAGAGAAAAATCTCCGACAGATGCAAGCCATTTTCATCTTCAGACCCTCTGAACTAGGAGTTAAAACACACAGTATTCCAGACGATCCACAAACAGCCAAGCAAACAACTAATCAACCTTAACCACTGTACCACCCAATTGTTGAGTTGACAATTTAAAAAATTGATAAAATAATCACAGGAAAAATGTGGTAATCTCGGCAAAGAAAGTTTGAGAAACTGTATTCTGAGACAACAATTCTTGTCTGCCCGTTCAAGACATGTGTATGTATGTGATCATACAACAATCCATCCTACTATATGGGTGATGGTGGCGGAATGTTGATGAGCACGGATGTATGGTTTCAGAATACATATACAAGTCCAATCTACCTCGCAACTGCTTTTTCCAGATTTGCATCGGTCAGTTTTGAAGGCAGTCGACTCTTTGCGATAAGTTTGGAAAAGAAATGCTTGCAGCAGTAAGGTGTTCTGAACACTTGGTGCATATTTTAATACGTGTCTCCTCAAGGTTGGAAATTCATCATTGCTTATAGAACTCAAGCAGTGGGAAGTTGTTCTATCTGGCTGTCAGCTATTCAACGCTTTGCAGCTGAATGATTTCATTGTAGATTATCAGGCACATCAGCTGGTTCCATATTTAACGGTATAGCAAGGATGTACAATCCCATTTGTTCTCTTTTCATGTACTTGAATTTTTCATTAAGTGTCTCAATTACTGTCGCACATTCACCAGCATACTAAATTGTCGTAGAAGATTTTTCCCCCTCCAGCGTGGGGAAATGCACCGTGTTATTCTCTTCGAGTTGCATTTTACAGTCTTAATTCAGCTTTAAATTATTTCACGTTTGATATCAGAGAATAGGGAAGCTGCATGAGTCCAGTCTGCGGTTGCCTCGACAGAGCGAGACCAAATAACCTTGCGAGCTTCATACGGCCAGCGGGCCGGACGTACCCGTTTCTAGTCAGATCACATCTAAGGTAACTAGCATTGTCTACTGGTGTATAGATTTTCCTTCCTTGCAATTCTGTCAAGGCATTGAACATGCAGGCCACTGTTTGCGATTGTCAGTTGCTATGGGATTCTTAACGTGCACAGTTTGCTCACTCGAACTCCTGTCTATAGCCCTCATCCGAGCTGGTTAGGTATAAGATTTCACAACAACAAGATTAAAGGCTAATTTAGAGGGCAGCATAGCCGAATGGATAAGAGCGCCATCTCTTAAACATCCGGTGTGCTGATGCTGAAGTAGGGGGTACAACTTCTACACCGGTCAGATGGACTAAAATGTCGACTTCTCGTCCTTGACTTGAGAACGTAACTTACAAGTACCTCTGAAGTCTGAATGGTTTCGCCTGATGGCGGGGGACACTTGTAAATAGGGAAAGCTAATCCACAAGCAAAATTCAGACCAGTGCTACTAGAAGTAGTGTGTATGGACTACGCTTGGGTTCAAAACGAGTGAGCAAAACAAAAATGTGAATTCAGCGCTTTGTATTCCAGATATTGCTTTGACACTTACCCAGTCAGATTCGAAGTAACAACTTTTTGGAATAGATACAGTTGCAAGATGTCGGGAGTTTTACATACATTTTTAAAAAAAAAATGTTAATTGCCTATACTTTACATGACGTCGAAGTCAACCCCAGCAATTTTAGGTTGTTTGTGATTTCTTGACAAGGGTACGTTCAGTAGTTTGCCAATGATTTCTGAACGGCCGACACTCATACCATTGTAGAAAACCAGTGCCAGGTGGTCTGCTTCCAGATTATCCGCAGCTGAGTTACGAACGCGGTATGATTGCACATTGCGTTCGTTACCCCTGATGGAAAAAAATAATTGGTTGCGAATTATTTTACAGCCTATAGCGAGATGAGACATGTTCATACTGAAAATAGCTGGCGTCTCCGCTGCGATATGGTGCGACTGCAGGCTCAAGCTTCGACGGTTGTGGGCTCGATTCCGCGCTCCGTTATTAGGTTCACGAGTGCAGTTTTCTTGGAGACTCCTTGGGGTCGTCGCTGGAGCTGTGAAGTTCGCTCTTTCTTGCTACGCTTTCGGCAGGACGCCCTGCGGAAAGAGACCGAGCCATATGGGAAAAACCCGGTGCAGTGAAGTCGATCTTTCGCCTTTAAACCTCCTTTACACCTTGTTTACATAAGCAATCTACTACACTTCATTATCACGTTGAAATAGAACATATATATCTAGGCACATGGATAATATCACATGGAAGATGCATCACTGAGATAAAGAACAGAATAGAACAAGCAAAAACTGCATGATACCAAAAGAAGAACGTTTTGTGCAATAAGTCATTGTATTTAAACGTTAGAAATATAGTTTTTGCTTGTTACATAGAACCAATTTTAACATACGGCTGCGAATCCTGGACAATTAGTAAACAGGCTACAAAATCCCTGGAAGCCTTGGAGATGTGGTTTTATAGACTAATGCTGAAAATTAATTGGGCAGCCAAAATGAGCAATCTGAACATTTTAAGGGAAGTAACTCGCAAAGACAACTTATCACAAACATCAGAAAGAGTCATTCATAGTTTTTGGCCACGGTAAGAGAAGAAACAAACTGGAACATGTTGAGACAACCAGAAAGAATTGCTGAAATATATATAGAGAAGACAGCGGGAGAAGATTCTTGACAATCCTGTGTCATGGCACGGAAAGGAGTCACACACGAATTCATCCTTACCGTCGGAGATCGCAATTTGTGGAGAGACATGATCGCCACGCAAGCCGGAAAGGCACTGGATGATGATGATGATGATGATGATGATGATGATGATGATGATGATGATGATGATGATGATGATGATGATGATGATGATGATGAGAACATAGACCAACCTAGATCTAGACAACATTATTACTCTGACATAGAACCTAGATTTAAACAACGTTCATACTTTTACCAAGCACATAGATAATCCTACATTATTTTACCTAGCACCTAGAAAAACCTACATCTAGACATACGGAACTAAGAGAACATTATTACTTTTACCTAGACAAACGAAGACCTACACAAAGGTGTTACATGTTTTCCATAATTTAGACAAATCTAGACATAAACAGTGGTACTACTTATGCCCAGACAAACCCAAACAAACTACACCTAGTCAATGTTACTATTTTTACCAAAACTGAGGCCATGATATTACTTGCATCTTAAACATGAACAAACCTAGACAAAGACAAAGAGAATCCAGACAATGTTATTACTTATACTCAAAACCTAGACAAACCTACACCCAGAGAACGTTAATATATTTGCACAGCATATAGACCAACTTAGACAAAGTAATCTAGGCAAGGTTGTGACCTTTGTCTAGAATCTAAACAAGACAGGACGCAGAGAAAGAGACACTGGATGCCGTTTATTTTTTATCCAGAACCTAGACACACCTAGGCGCAGACACCACTGTTATTTTTAACCTGAACCTAGGCAATGATGTTGATTTTATCTAGAACCTAACTAAACACAAACCATGACAAAAGAAGACGTCATTATGTGCCATGCCATAAGCTTGGGCGGCCATGTTTTGCCATCTCACACAATCACCAAAGTCGTGGATCAGCTCCATGTTCTTGTCTCGACTTTACCACGTGACCAAGCTATCCAGATATGTACTTCTCTGCCTTCCCCTTGTTATTTCCCTCTCTATCTTGCCTGTTGCGCACTAAGTTCTTTAATTTATTTCTTCTCATAACGTGTCCAAAACAAAATTTGACTGTCTACGTCTAATTTCTCTAATCAGTTTTACGGAGTTCATCTGCTTCTTGTTGGACGTGCTCATTGGTTATTCTAAAGGAAGAATAAATGTTATAACTTAAAGTTAGTTGAATATCCTTTACAGGACGTTTGCAATCAACACCAGCAGTTGTTGTTGTCTCGGCAAGTTTACTTTCAGTAGTTTGCCATTGCATACATACCTAGGCCTGGGTAAAATTAAAATAAACAATTATACTAGTTTTACCTCTAACCTAACTAAACGTAAACCTAGACAAAGGAAGACTAGACAACGTAATATCTCTTACATAGTTAAAAGGCCTGGGCCAATTAAATTATGCAACGACACCTTTGTACTATAATCTGAATTTAGAAAATTTACTTTTACCTATAAGCTAGCCAAATCTAGACTTGGCAAAATAAAACTATACCCCTTTACTACTTTTACCTTGAGCCAGGGGAAAGCCAGCGGGCGCGTATGTGTAATGGTTAAGATGTTACGTTAACGGCGGCATGGATGAACGAGAGTCTGAAGTCACTTCTCAACGTTTGCTACGGCAGGGAAAGACTGACCACCTATTCCCCTGTACACTCAGACGTACATAATGGGATGGTACTAACACTTCGCATATTCACGGCTGGTTCCTGCTACGGAAATTGGTTTTGGTTGTGTTGCTAGAAAAACCTAAAACAAAACAGAGGAAACATATATGTTGTTTGGCAAACAGGAACTCTTGAAACACTGCAGCCTCGGTAATCGATAGTCACACTCTATACAGATTGCTACTTTAACCCTCTTGTGTCCCGTGCCCTACCTTACCCCTTTTCACCCTAGCACTACCTTTCTCCTTCTCACCCTTATAATCCCACAATTTAATTAACTGAGTGGGACGGAAAGAGTTAAAGAAACCATCACACCACCGCAAAACCCTGAATCGTTTATTACTCGTCCTTTAAGGTTGTTTATCCAAAGTGTCCTTCAACTTGATGAAGTGCCGAGTTGTCCACCCTTGAATGGCCATCTTAAGCGGAACATCACTGCCACTCTGATGGGTTTGGGCCGACTTTGACAAAAGATCTGGTCCGAGAAATCTCCGTTTGTGTATGATGTTAATTCTACAAGGCTGCTTTCATTCAAGGACCACCAACAGAAAGATCCTGTGACCTCGCGTAGAAAATAAAAATATCGTTTATGAGCCCCGGGCAGCAAGCAGCGAAGGGTATTTGGGAAAGTCCCAGAGAAAACGAAGTTTCTAATCAACAGAGATTGACTGTATAATGTGGATTACTGTTGCAGTGTAGGAGTGGATAGAATATGCAACCAAATAGGAATAAGAAGCCATGTGTGCTCTCTCAATAGAAAACCAACATTACCCAGGATTAGAATCATTTTACACTTTGGACATGTACAATTCAATTTTCTTCACCGATTAGACAGGACAGTCTCAATGTGGTTTGAAATGTTATCTTGCTGTGAAGCAGCAGCACTTCCGCATACCAAGTCGCTGGTTGATTAGTTGATGCATTCTCTAGACATCGAGGTTAAGTTCCTTGAGGTCTGACATGGCTTTACAGCTCTCGGAGTGAGGTTGTTGGGGAGACTTTCTTCCCGACTTGGTACCAAAGTGTCATCTACACAGAGATTGTTGCGGAGCTTTGATTCTCTTCTCCAAGCTCAGAAACCTGCTGAGTGTGTAAGGGCGGTACTGACACTTCTCATCTGCTGAAAGCAGCGTATTTGGATGTAAGCAGGTTCTTCTTTCGTTCGAATGGAATTAACTATCTATATCTGCAATATTGCCTCTTGTGTAAACGTCACTACCTTTTTTTAGTTCAGTTAGTGGTTCATAAAGGTTAATCTTCCGCTGTTGTTTCTCTAGACCAGAAGGTTTGCTTAGACATGTCTGTTTCGGGGCAGTCTTGGAGTATTTTTGCGATGCCAATACACATGTTCACATGGCTGATTCGCCAATCTTAAATTCTACATACATGTTAGTGCGTAATCGACCGTGTCTTGTTCTGAGGCGCAGAATAATGATTTGTTCTGATCTGTCCATAAATTGATAATCGTCTTGCGCTGGTGTTGGTGGTTTTCTGATTGAGTTGCTCATTCTTTTATTTTGATGGTATGTGACATAACCAAGTCCTGATTACAAAACAAGCAGACTGGCTGATATTAGGCCTTGGTTAGAAATATTTCATCCACTGTTTTTAGGTTACATTATAGTCAACAAACTCCAATGTAATGTCAATATTTTTTGATATTTCATTGTCAAAGACCCTATCCCAAAGCACAAAGGAAAAACCAAGTGGTAAATTTGCTTCCCTTGTTTGCATAAGAGAAGGAAACAGTAGTGGCAAAAAGAAATGGCCATTTGACATTCGAAATCTGCGACCAAGTATATGTTTACTTCTGATCTTATAATTATAAATGAAAGAACAAAGAAAATGTATTTTCATAGGAGACAGTGTGTAAACAGCTTTTCAAACATTTGGCCTGTCTTGTATCTCACTTAGCTTGCATTGTTTCACCCTCACATCTCTTTCAATGACACCAGTGAACAGAAAGTGTGGATTACAAGTTTTGGGGACTTACATGGCAAATTTATAGAAGTAAATGATTAGGTAACTGCACAGTAACAGATCGTATTCTGGAAGAATCTGCTCTCAACAAGAGCGTCAGGTTTCATGATCCTGTTCAGTGACAATGAGGAGAAATCTGGTGGAAGAAAAGACTTGCATTCGCAAAGAACACTGTCGCAGCTGACTTAAGGTGAAATCTCATTCTTAGACCTGTATTCGTGCACCTCAAGTAAGATTTTAAGTTACGTATTTTATCGGATATGTTGATGTAAAATCATATTTATTATTTTTAGATCACTTAATACGAATATCATTTCACATCACTACCTAGTATATGTGAATGTCTTATGTCTCGAAATCACCAGCTCACTATCATCATAAAGCAAACCATCATGTTCTGAATTATTTATATAGATAAAGAATAAACACAGTAGCAGTTTGATTTTTTTTTAAAGAAAAAAATACTCCCCAATGTTTAAAAAAAAAATGTAATTTGTATTCTATCACTATTTTATAAGATTTTTACTTATAAATAGTTCTATCATTATTTTAATTTTCCTTCAACGGTTATGTGTGTGTATGTGTGTGCATGTGTGTGTGTGTGTGTGTGTGTGCGCGCGCGCGTGTGTGTGTGTTTATATGCGTGTGTATGTTTGTCCATGTGTGCTGTTTATCAATACTCTTAAAAATATGTCATTACTGGGACGCAGAGGTGTTTTCAAGGCACCAATCCATGTTCTATACTGGCCAAGACCTACTAACACGTCCTGGGCAACAGGTCCCTTCGGGATCCTGGCTAACGTAGTAGGATCGCTGATTCTTCCGAAGGCGGAGAGTATCTGCCTGCACGGCGAGGAACCACCAGTCTGCCCACCAATAAGCCAGACATGGAACAACGGATACTCACGCAAACCTCAGTCCGGTATGACATCACATTGATGTTGGACAACAGGATGTCTTCATCCGGCATACAGGACTTCACGGTGGAGTTCACAGCCAGCGAACACAAGCAAGCAAACAGCATGTCATTACCATGTTTGTGTATACTATCGTGTGGGGTGGATGGGCGAGTGTCCGGTGACTATCTGGACTATAGTAACATTTGTCACTGCAAATAAACATGTTGGTGTGTTTATCTGTAATCGGCAGGTATTCTCAGTCATTTGTATTTAACCCTGGCAATAAGTACCGCACCTACAACATGGAAGAAACGCAGTAAAGGATCCTCTTACACGCTCTGGTGCGGAATGGGTATATGGTGCCGGTCCCTTATGTTTGTTGACCAGTCTGCACTCGACGGGCGATGTGGTCAAATCTCACAGCTCGCTTTTACTTCCTGAGACATTTCCTGGTACCAATTTGAGTCTGTCGACCTGGGTGCTGCGGTAGGGTAGTGGCTAGACGTTTGCCTGCCGGCTCAGTGGTCATGGGATTGAATTCGCATAGAGGCGGGTGCTTCAGACTGACCGGCGCTTCCAGGTCGACTCAACCTAAAGTGGGTTCCAGATTTTAAAATACAAATTGTTTGGTGTTCGCTCGTTTTGACCTCAAGCATAGTCTATACACTGCAACTACTTCTACTTCTAGTGCACTGGACTGAATTTTGCATGTTGATTATCTTTCCCTATTACGAAAGTCCCTCGCCATCAGGCGAACCCTCTCCCACATCCGAGGTACTTATCATCTACGTCCCTTGTCAAGGACGAGAAGTCTACATTTTAGTCCAATTGACAGCTGTAGAGGTTGAACTCGCTACCTCGGTTTCAGTACACCGGATGTTTACGAGCAACTCGGTGGGTGATGTGGTAAAATCTCGAAGCTCGCTTTTAATTCCTAAGACATTTTCTGGTACCAATTTGAGTCTTCTGTTACTTGTGTGCTGTGTATCCGTATGGCCATACTGGCCTCTTTCCAGAAAATGTCTTGGCAAGTGAAGGTGTTCAGCAGGATACTGACCACTCCACCACTGGACTGCCTATTGGTAATTTATAAATATAGATCTAGAACCATGTGCTCATCTATATCTATAAAACAGAGTGTATGTTTGTTTGTGGGTATTGGATGCGTTCGATAACGGTGCATCCGATTGAGATGAAATTTTCTACACGTCTTCCTTTCATTCATTTGCAACCGACTATAATAATTTCTTAATGTAAAATCTTCGACTTAATTAATAACATTTACTTTTCCATTTTCATTATATAATGTCTATATAGCAGGGGGACTTCACTCTAGAAAAGTTATTTCAAGGGGCATAACTTTTAATAACATTGCTATATACTTTATAGTCATATTGTTGGACTTACTTGCACTATTGTTAAACTCTTTGTCTATAGTTATTTTCAGGCATATGAGTTATAATAAATAATGATATAATCTTTAAGGCATTTTCAAAGTTTTCATAAAAATAATGCATAATGCATAACATTGTAACCCATCTTTTTCTACAGTTTTCATTGAATGGTGTGTGGAAGGACATTCTTTTAAGTTACTGTGCGCCAAGAGCTGGGCGAAACCACGCCGGTCAGACAGATAGACAGACAGACAGTCGAGAACGGGAGAGCTTATATGACTACTTATATGAATTAAATTAGATGCTCCCCACCAGGGACTGGGTGAAGCCGGGCCGGGACAGACAGACAGATAGACAGACAGTCGGGAACGGGAGAGCTTATATGACTACGTATATGAATTAAATTAGATGCTCCCCACCAGGGACTGGGTGAAGCCGGGCCGGGACAGACAGACAAACAGATAGTCGGGAACGGGAGAGCTTATATGACTACGTATATGAATTAAATTAGATGCTCCCCACCAGGGACTGGGTGAAGCCGGGCCCGGTCAGATAGACAGACAGACAGATAGTCGGGAACGGGAGAGCTTATATGACTACTTATATGAATTAAATGAGATGCTCCCCACCAGGGACTGGGTGAAGCCGGGCCGGGTCAGCCAGCCAGACAGACAAACAAGCAGACAGACAGACTGATAGATAGATAGATCCCCTCCAGGGCCTGGGCGAAGCCGGGCCGGGTCAGCTAGTTACACATAAAGGCATGCAAAATGGTCCTTTGCCTTTCTTTCTACCCGAGATAGCTAGTTTTTTTGTTGTTATTTTTAAGTCAGTCTTGGTTGAGAATTTGAACACTTGATCACTTGGCCGGCAGATAAACGCCCTAGCCACTGCGATACCGCTGTTCCCACAACAGATAATTCCGCGATGGACACTGCCGCAACCGCATGTTCTATCTCTCGGACACAGCGGGCAAATGTCCCTTACTTATTCATCCAATTTGGAACCCTACTGCCGCTGATTGTTTGAGGGACATTATTGACCGAAAGAAGTTACCCGGATGATTCTCTTTGGAGCAGGACGTGTCAATAGCCGTGTCTGACCTGTTTGACACCCAGGACACAAGCAGTGACTAGCTTTGGGCCATAATTTGGGAGCTGTCACGGAGAAAGTCTTTATCCGGTCACGTCCGTTACATCTTATTTCACTCCTGCAGTTACTTCACGGCGGCGGCAAGGGTGGTAAATGATACGACGTTAACTCCATTATGTTTTCACATCAAGGGGATTTGTTCCGCTTTAAAAACAGCCCAGGATCATCAGTCTGTGGAAATCTTCATGTAAAATCTATTTAACTCTTGGTATATTCCATGCTAGCTTGCCCCGAGCCCGGTGGTCATGGGTTCAAATCTCCATCGTGGCGGGTGTTCAAAACTGACATGGGCTCACAGGCAGCAGAAAGGTAAAGGGCACTTTAACACGCCTAAGATATATGATGCAAGACCCATAAGATAAACAAATATACACACGTCGGCATGCGGTGGGTGATGGGATCAGTATCAAACCGACTGCCCTTATTTACCAAGATATCTCTTGGTGGCCAGATAGGTTCATCATCATCATGTGCCCTGCCAGCTGGCGTAGGCGTTCACGGCTCTCCACAGATCTCGGTCATTGGTGTTCTGGATCAGCCATTAACGTCCTTGACTACCTCTGAAATGTGGCCATGTAGTCTTTGGAAGATAATGCGGTGGTTTCCCCTTGCCTTCCACATCCACAAGGGGGTCTTTTACTTCTGCCTTTGACAACCATTTCCGACTGTAAGGACAAGTGAGATCCCTGCTCTGCTCAGCTGCAGAGTTGTCCACTTATCCCGGTGGATACTCTGTTGCCAGAGCTGTGTTAGCTACACCGTGGTGTGTTTCCCATCCTTTACCGCGGAGAGCTGAGGTTGGGATTTTCCTTTCCTAAAGTTATGGTGCCGGACTCCGTGGCTAAGAGGTTAGCATCTTTCTCCGTAATCCCGTATATTCTCGTGAGTGACGTGATGTGCGCGAGAATTGGTAGCGGTTCTCGCCGCGTCGGTAACTTAGGGGTATGTGAGCCGGTCGCTCAGAAATCAATGGCAAACTACTGAGCGTAATCTTGCCTAGTACATCAACAGGAGCTGAAAAATGCTGATGTTGACTGCAACGTCCTTTAAGGGATATGCAAAAAAAAATAAAAAATAATTCAAGTCGCGTCCCTAGTTTACAAAAGTCAAGAAACCCTTGACCCACTTCGTTACAGCATAGGAACCTCCAATCCACTGCTACATATTAACAAAGTAACAAACAATTTATATTGGTATTGATTTTATATCTTAAACAATATGTTGTCATATAAAGACGTGTGTAGTCAATAATAAGGATACAGATAAGTAACAGTTATATTTTTATTTTCATATAGATGTGTCGGTGTGTGTTTGCTTTTTGTTTCTGTGCTGACGAAGACTTTTGTCGCAACGTCCATTTCGTTATTTGTCATGGTGTTCTGGTAAAGCTTACCGTATTCTTCTCGTGTTTTAGTGATTCATTCAGTGCATTAATATGTAAGAGTACACGGGGGTTGTATTTTTTCAATAAGCCTTGAGTCACTTCTTTCATTTACCAAGTATCGGTGTTAACGGTCAATACAACATTGTTGTGTAGCCATACCGAAGTACTGGTAAATAAATATTAGACGACACCGTAGTGGTGGAATGTGAAATGTCTCAGAAAAATAACTGCAGCTAAAAATTACTGCAACATTCCCCCCAGAAATCACTGGGCGACCTTTTGTTAATATAAAAAAATAAACACGAAGATTAGCCAATCAAGACGACATTACTTACAGATAGGACAGCCTAATTCTCTGATAACAAGATTCAGAATACTGAGAGTATGTGTATTTTATGCGTTCCCTCGCTTTGAACTCAAGCGTAGTCCATAAACGTGCTATTACTTCTAATGCACTTGACTGATTAGCTGTGGATTAGCTTTCCCTATTACCAGTGTCCATGGCCATCAGGCGAACCTACTCCGACTTCTGAGGTACTTGATACTTGTAATTTACGTCCTCAAGTCAAGGACGAGACGTCAACATTTTACTCCTTGTAGCAACATTCGGACGTATAAATTTAGATATTTAACAATTCAGCGAAAAGGCTAATATTCGCCTCACAATATAATTGTTTCAATAGAGTATTGGCAATTCACTGACAGCCCCCCCCCCCCCCCCCAAAAAAAAAGAAAGAAAATAAACACATCTATTCAACAAGATTGATTCAACTAGAATTAAGTATTGGGGAAGATTGGTTGTGAAGACAAATAAATTGAGGAAACTAAACAATTTTACTAAACTTCGCTTTCGTACAGATGAAGCAACGCAATACAGAGTTAACGAGGTTCAAATGAAGGTGGTTGTAGTGACCTGTTGATTCCACACACCTTTCAGAACACATTGAGTTGGCAACAGGCATCTTGATTGACTTGGTTGGAGAGTCACACCCCACAATGATTAGAAACTCCTTTGACAGCTGGAGGCAAAACACGATGAATAGATACATCGCCAAAGCAGCCAGTAGATCTGCGAGAAGGAAGCTGTGAACTGAACAATCGAGACAGTAGTGTTCCGACCGTGAAGACATTCCGGGTACATCACCTTCAGGGGTGTCCTGCAGGTTGGTGGATTTTCAATTATCACTCTATTACACGGGTAGAAGTGGGCGTACCCTGGTGATCCATTTACGCTAAGCAAGTGTGTCTTCATGTTTATACATTGTGTTGTTATCTGTGATTCTGTCCTGGTTTCGTGTCTTCTTTTCTTGCTTTTGGGCACATTGTCTACAAATTGAATCAATTAATGATTGAATTTTCAACATAATGTCCCAAAGTGTTTCATGCTTTTGTTCTCCCTTGTGTATTTGAAGGTTATCGAGAATAGTATTTAAGCTATTTTACACCTCTGAGGTTTTGTTTCTTCTTCTTCTTCTTCTTCTTCTTCTTCTTCTTCTTCTTCTTCTTCTTCTTCTTCTTCTTCTTCTTCTTCTTCTTCTTCTTCTTCTTCTTCTTCTTCTCTTCTTCTTCTCCTCCTCCTCCCCCTACTCTTACTCCTCCTCCTCCTCTCCCCATCCTGCTCATCCTTTCCTCCTCCTTCTCCACTTCCCCCTCCTCCTCCACATTCTTCTTCTTCTTCTTCTTCTTCTTCTTCTTCTTCTTCTTCTTCTTCTTCTTCTTCTTCTTCTTCTTCTTCTTCTTTTTCTGCTTCTTCTTCTTCTTCTTCTTCTTCTTCTTCTTCTTCTTCTTCTTCTTCTTCTTCTTCTTCTTCTTCTTCTTCTTCTTCTTCTTCTTCTTCTCTTCTTCTCCTCCTCCTCCTCCCCCTACTCTAAACTCCTCCTCCTCTCCCCCTCCTGCTCATCCTTTCCTCCTCCTTCTCCACTTCCCCCTCCTCCTCCACATTCTTCTTCTTCTTCTTCTTCTTCTTCTTCTTCTTCTTCTTCTTCTTCTTCTTCTTCTTCTTCTTCTTCTTTTTCTGCTTCTTCTTCTTCTTCTTCTTCTTCTTCTTCTTCTTCTTCTTCTTCTTCTTCTTCTTCTTCTTCTTCTTCTTCTTCTTCTTTCGCTTGAAATATATCAATAACAATTCATCTTTTTATGTGTAAGGAAGTTATCTACAGTCGTGTAGAAGGGAAGAACTAGACGAGTATGAATTCGGAATGGCGAACTCTCTCCTCCTCTCTTCTCCTCCCTCCTCCTCCCTCTACCTCCTCCTCTTCTTCCTCCCTCTCATCCCTCTCCCGACTCCCTCCTCCTTCTCCCTCTTCCTTCTCCCTCTTCCTCTCCCCTCCTCCTCCCTCCTACTCCCTCCGCCTCCTCCGCCTCCTCTCTCATCTTCCCTCCTCCTCCCTCTCCCTCCTTATCTCTCCTCCTCCTCCTGCCTCCCTCTTCCTCCTCCTGCCTCCTTCTCCCTCATCATCCTCACTCCTCCTTCTCCCTTCTTCTCCCTCTTCCCTCTTCCTCCTCCTCCTACCTCCTCCCTCCTCCTCCCTCTACCTCCTCCTCCTCCCTCCACACTCCTCCTCCCTTCTCCTCCTCTTCCTCCTCCCTTTCCTTCCTCCTCCTCCTCCCTCTACCTCCTCCTCCCCCTACCTCTTTCCTCCTCCCTCCTCCTCCTCTTCCACCTCCCTTTCCTTCCTCCCCTCCTCATTCTCCCTCCTTCCTCTCCCTCCTTCCTCCTCCTCCTTCCTTCTTCTCCCTCTGCCTCCTCCCTCCTCCTATCCCCTCCTCCTCCCTCCTCCTCCCTCCTTCTCCTCCTCTCCCCTCCTCCTCCTCCTACCCTCTTCCTCTTCCCCTCCTCCCTCTCCCTCCTCCATCCTCCTCCTCCCTCTTCCTCCTTCCTCCTCCTCCCTCTTCCTCCCTCACCCTCCTCCATCCTCCTCCTCCCTCTTCCTCCTCCTTCTTCCTCCTCCTTCCTTCTCCTCCCTCATCCTCCCTCTTCCTCCTCCTCCTACCTCCTCCCTCCTCCTCCTCTCTCCTCCTCCCTCCTCCCTTTTCCTCCCTCCTCCTCCCTCTACATCCTCCCACCTCCTCTCCACTCTTCCTCCTGCCCTCTTCCTCTTCCCCTCCTCCCTATCCCTCCTCCTCCCTTCACATTCCTCCTCCTCCCTCTTCCTCCTCCTCCGTCCTCCTCCTCATCCCTCCTTCTCCCTCCTCCTCCTTCTTCCTCCCTCCTCCTCCCTCCTCCCCCTCCTCCTTCCTCCTCCTCCCTCCTCCTCCCTCTCCTCCTCCTCACTCCTCCTCCTCCCTCTACCTCCTCCCTCCTCCTCCCTTCACATTCCTCCTCCGCCCTCTTCCTCCTCCTCATCCCTCCTCCTCCCTTCTCCTCCTCCCTCCTCCTCCTCCCTCTACCTCCTCCTCCCTTCACATTCCTCCTCCTCCCTCTCCCTCCTCCTCCTCATCCCTGCTTCTCCCTCCTCCTCCTTCTTCCTCCCTCCTCCTCCCTCCTCCCCCTCCTCCTTCCTCCTCCTCCCTCTCCTCCTCCTCACTCCTCCTCCTCCCTCCTCCTCCCTCTAACTCCTCCCTCCTCCTCCCTTCACATTCCTCCTCCTCCCTCTTCCTCCTCCTCCCTCCTCCTCCTCCCTCCTCCTCCTCTCTTCTCCTCCCTCCTCCTCATCACTCCTCCTCCCTCCTCCTCCTTCTTCCTCCCTCCTCTCCCTCCTCCCTCTCCGCCTCCTCCCTCCTCCTCCTCCCTCTACCTCCTCCTCCTCCCTCCTCCTCCCTCTACCTCCTCCCTCCTCCTCCCTTCACATTCCTCCTCCTCCCTCTTCCTCCCTCGTCCTCCTCTCTCCGCCTCCCTCCTCCTCCTCCTCCCTCTACCTCCTCCCTCCTCCCTCCTCCCTCCTCCTCCCTTCACATTCCTCCTCCTCCCTCCTCCTCCTCCCCTCCTCCCCCTCCTTCTCCCTCCTCCTTCTCCCTCTTCCTCCTCCCTCTTCCTTCTCCCTCCGCCTCCTCCCTCCTCCTACTCTCTCCTCCTCCCCCTTCCTCCTCCATCTCCTCCTTCTGCTCCCTTCTCCTCCTGCGTTCTCCTCCTCCCTCCTTCTCCCTCCTCCTCCCTCTTCCTCCTCCCTCCTCCTCGCCTCCTCCTTCACACTACTCCTCCCTGCTCCTCCTAATCCCTCCTCCTCCCTCCTATTCCTCCCTACTCCTCCTGTCTCCTCCCTCCTCTTTCCTCCTCCACCTCCCTCTTCCTCCTCCCTCCTCCATTTACCAAGACAGACAGACAGTAAGACAAATAGTCGGGAACGGGATCTTATATGACTACTTATATAATTTAAATGAGATGCTCTCCACCATGGGCTGGGCCGGGTCAGACAGACAGACAGATAGATAGATAGACAGACAGACAGACAGACAGACAGACAGACAGTCGGGAACGGGAACTTATATGACTACTTATATGAATTAAATGAGATTCTCCCCACCAGGAGTTGGGCGATGCCGGGCCGGGTCAGACAGACAGACAGATAGATAGTCGGAACGGGAACTTATATGACTACTTATATGAATTAAATAAGATTCTCCCCATCAGGGTCTGGGCGAAGACGGGCCGGGTCAGACAGACAGACAGACAGATAGACAGACAGACAGACAGACAGACAGACAGACAGACAGACAGATAGTCGGTAACGGGAACGAGAACTTATATGACTACTTATATGAATTAAATGAGATGCTCCCCACCAGGGTCTGGGCGAAGCCGGGCCGGGTCAGCTAGTATTCATATAAATGCCTGTATGTCAACATAAAGCCATAATTATATTTACATAAATATCTACACGAATTCATCCATACATGGCTACCCATATATAAATACCATACATGTTAGCCTTTTGTATTCTACAACAATGTTTATATTAGTGCTGGGGAATCGTGTTGAATTTAGGCAAAGGGCAAACCGCTGTACGCAAAATTGCCTAGTGACTACCAGCCACTAGACACACCAGGGCCGGTCGCCGGGTCTTACAGCGGACACGCAGCCAGTTTTCATAAAGCCTTTGTGTACCTAGGCCAGAGGAGCTATATATCTCTCCTTAAAGTTGTTTGGGGGGATTAGAGGGGTGGATCTGTGATTCAAAGCACCCTGGGGAAGAATTTGCGGCGTGTACTATCTGCGTTCTCCAATGCTTGTTACCACCTAGTGAGAAGTGTTCCCAAGTAATAACAAAATAAGCCACACACAGGGCTCGCGAGACGCACACACGTTCTAAATTATTCCACAGCAGGGTCTGGGACAGTCCCGTTCACCACTGCTATAGGTTTTAGATGTTATGCCATGCAGCAGAAACCAAATATCGTCTGTCAAGACGATCGGGTGTAAAACATCTTAGATGTTTTTGATATTATTAACATTTAAAAATAAAAATTAATAATAATGGCATTTTTTCTAATTGCAAGAGTAAATGAAATTAAGGAAAGTTACACTTTCCAGTCAGGAAAAATAGTAGCTAGTTTGTATTTGAACATTAGTAAAAAATAAGTTTCTGTTGTGTGTAAGGGAGTTAGTTGAATCTTACCTTGATTCTGCAAGTCCAAACTAATTTTCTGTATTCCGCTTGTGTTTGAAGTAGTTTTTTGTGTATCTTCGGATGTTTTAGGAAGAGTGTTAAGAAAGATTGCCTTGTAAATGTCTGTTTGTTTGCCTGTGTGTGTTTGTATTATTTGTTGTAGAGTTTCCACTGCATCTGTGACTGTTTGACATGTGAAAAATATGTGTTCTACTGTCTCTGTTCTGTTGTTCCTGCATAATTGGCATTTTCCTATTTGTCTGGATCTGAATGCTAATTTGGGTATTATGGGAGCTATATTAAAAATCATTCTGTAGTTACTTATTTCGCCTTAAATGTGATGTGTTTGTTGTGTAAGTTGGAAAAGTTGGATGTGTAGTCTGACATGAAATATTTTTGTCCTCTTTTGATTCTCAATTTAAGCGATGGTGCTTGTTTATTAACTAATTGTTTGTATATTTCTCGTGTTGTTTCATTTATTAAATGTTCATGTCCTTGTATTGCCTGTATACAAGTGTGATAGAAAGATAGTAGTATGCCCTGATAATGTGCTGCTGCATTGTTTAGTTTTGTGAGATGTTTTATTTTGTGTGCTACATAATATAATGCTAATCTATGTTGCTCTGGATGTCTGATAATATTACCTACGCAGCTGATTCTAAGTGCTTGTATTTTTGTTTGTATGTCCTGAAATGCTATTCCTCCTTGTTTCCTATCCTGAATGAGAGTTTTATGCTGTATGCTGTGTATTGTCTTACTAATATGAAATGTCTTATCTGTTTATTTATGTCTGTGATTGACAGTTTTGGAGGGTTTAACACTGTCACTAAGTATATTATTTTTGGTATGATGTATGTGTTAACTATTATGCTTCTACCAAATATTGTTGATGTTTTGTATTTATACCTATGTAGCATATCTGTACAGGATCTGCAACAATTAGTAGACGCGGTTGTTGTCCACAGTGAGCAGCTGGGGTTGGAATTAAATTGTAAGAAGACACAGGTTATGGTCGTCACTAGGAAGAGCGAAGTACCACAATGTAATATACAAGTAAATGGGAATATTCTTCAATAAGTGAATCGGTACAATTATCTCGGAACAGTCATAACATCTTATGGGAGATGCCTTGAAGAGATTAGAACCAAAATCGCCATGGCGAAAGTAGCCTTTAGCCAGATGAAAAACATTCTGACTAATAAAAAGATGTCAGTTGAAACGAGATAAAGAGTGTTGAGGTGATACAGAAAGCCTGTTCTTTTGTATGGATGTGAAACTTGTACAATGTGCAATCAAGCTGAAAAACATCTGATGGCTGCAGAAATGTGGTTTCTGAGGAAAACGCAAAGAATACCATGGACAGATAGAAAAACCAATGACCAAGTACTATAGGAGACAAATGACAATCTTAGATTGATTAGAGAAATTAGACGTAGACAGTCAAAATTTTTGGGACATGTTATGAGAAGAAATCGACTGGAGAACTTAGTGACAACTGGCAAGATCGAAGAGAACAGACCAAGAGGAAGACCGAGAGGAAAATATCTGGATGGTTTGGCCACATGGCATGGACGAGACAGGAACACTGAGCTGATCCACGACTCTGGTGATCGAGTGAAATGGCGAGTCATGACCGCCCACGCTTTCCAGCATGACACATGATTGATTGATTGATTGATTGAGCATATCTGTTATTTGATGTGTTAGTTGTAGCCATGTTTCTCTGTGTGTTGGTCTGGGGTCACATGGAAATGTGATCCCATACAGTTTCATATTGTGTGTATGTGTTAGGTCTGGAGAGAAATCAGACCTTTGTTTCCACTTTCCCAGGCCCATAATTTGTTATTTCTGTATATTAATTTTGGCTCCACTGTCTTTCCCAAAGTGTGAGAATATGTGCAGTATGTTTCTGATGGATGTGTTGCTTGTAGGGAAGAATGCAGTATCGTCTGCATAAGCAATGACCTTTGGCGCTCCTATTATCCTGTATGAAAGTGCCTTTAATGCTGGTATCTTGTCTGATCTTTTCTAATAATGGCTCTAGTATCAGTATATACAGAAGTGGTGATAGTGGGTACCCTTGTCTTACAGATCTTGTCAGCCTGAAGCTAGCAGTCAGTGAATGGTTAACTAAGACTTTGCTTTCAGGGTTGTTATACAAAATCTGTATCCACTTTCTGTAGCACTGTCCTATATTGCAGTGTTCTAGGGTTTTGTGCAAATAGGAGTGTGCGATTCTGTCAAAGGTCTTCTCTAGGTCCAAAGACAAGATGGAGTATTGACAGTCTTTCCGGTGTGTGTACGTTATAATGTCTCTGATGAGGTGTGTGTGGTTTTGTATATTCCTGTGCTGTACACTACATTGCTGATTTGGGTGTGCTAGTTTTGGTAGGAATTGTGTGATTTTGTGTGCTAGTGATTTGGCCAGAATTTTGTAATCTGTGTTAAGAAGTGAAATTGGTCTGTAATTTTTCAGTTGTGTCTTGTCTGTCTTTGCTTTGTGTATAAGTGTTATATAAGATATGTTGCAACTATCAGGGAGTTCTTGTTTGTCAAAGTCTTCTTGATATACTTTTAGAAGAATGTTACTTATGATAGGAAAGAATTGTTGATAGAATTCTACTGTTAATTTGTCTGGTCCTGGTGTCTTGTCTCTGTTCATTTTACTAAGTGCATGTTTTATGTTTTCTAATAGCAATTGTGTGTCCAATATCTCTTTGTCTGTGTCTGATATCTTTTTTGTATATTGCATTTGTGTGTTTACTGTCTCTGCTGTAAATAAGTGTGTATAATATTGCTGGAATGTTTCTGTTATACGTGTGGTTTCTGTTTGTGTGATTCCTTGCATGTCTATTATTGCGTTTATCTGTTTGCTACGCTGTATGTTTTGTTCTATTGCCATGTATTGTTTGCTGGGTGTCTCTTGTGTGATGGTGTTGAGTTTTGTTCTAATTAGTGCACCCAGGTATATGTGCTGTTGGTGTTGTTCCAGTTGCATTTCTAATGCATGCAAGTATGGTGAATTTCTGTCAGTTTGCTTTGTTAAATGTATTGCTGTTTGTATGATCTGTTCTTGTTTGTAGTCTACGCTTGTATATGATGGATGCTAGTTGTTGTGTCCTGCTCCGTATTGTGTTTTGCAGTAAGTCCCAGTATTGTCTAATGTTGTCAGTTGGTATACTATCAGTGCATGAATGTATCAGGTCTGTCATATATTGTATATATTCTGTGTTTTGGAGTAATGTGTTGTTAAATTTCCAGTGTGGTGATCGTTTGAAAGGCTATGTGGGTGTGTTATTTATAGTGATGTATGCTAGTATTGCTTTGTGGTCTGCATACTGGAGAGTTTCTTGTATGTGGTTAGTTTGTGTTATGTGGTGTGTTGTTGGTACGTATACTCTATCTAACCTAGATGATCTGTTATGTGTGTGGTTTCTGTGCGTTGTATCGTGACTGATTATGTGTTTGTGCCTGAATGCGTCTACTAGGTTATGTTTGTTAATTATGTATTGCAATGTATCGAGTTGGTTCATGTCGTCTCGGCCAGCTCTTCTTAACTGCGTTTTCACTTCCCCGCCTATTATGTCAGCCGAAGCTAAATAACAATTAAAATCACCTGCTAAAACTACATGCCTCCCTCTGAATGTCTGTGCTAATAGGTGTTCTAAGTGTTCAAAGAATTGTGGTTGGTAGCTGTAATTTGCTGGGGCATGTATGTTGACTAAAGCGTATGTGTGTGTGTGTTGTTTCTAACGTGTATGATGGTAATGTCTTTTTGGTCGTCCTTGTGTGTGCCAGTAATTTCCCATTTGTCTGAAGTCTGCAATATGGCGGTTCCAGAACCCGTACGATGTGTCGACAGGCTGAAGCATGAGTTTCTGAGCCCTAATTGTGTAGTGATGTGCTTTGCATGTGTGTATTCGCATATGTTTGTTTCTTGTAGGAGAATGAAGTTGGGTTTTGTATTTGTGTAGGAGTGTGACGATGTGTTTTTGTTTTGTGGTAAACCTGAAATGTTCAGACTAATAATAACAATATCATTAGTCATTATAAATTAATCAAACCAAGCAAATGATATTGTTGACTAACAGTAATAAGAAATCAGAGACGAACGAGGTTGTCAAGTTGAGATAGTTATTTTTTTTCTTGTTGTCTTGGTGCAGACGTGATATGATTGTAGATGTTAAAACAGTAGGCCATCTTCTTCGGTGTCAGTGTCAGTGTCAGTGTCAGTAGTGTTCTTTGATGTCAATTCTGATTTAGTTGTATCATCAAAGGTGTCGTTGCTGATGGTTTCGTCAGTATTTTAGGTTTGTCTTTCCTTCTTTTTTTGGCGTTAATTTGGTTGGTGACCTTTCTTCTTCTTCTTCCTTAGTACTGCTTGTTGAGTTTGGACTTAATCCTCGCAGTTGTCTTTTTCTGGAATTTGAGTGTAAAACAGTTGTAAAGGGTTCTTCTGTTTGAGTTACCAGAATGTAGTTTTCTTGATTGTCTGTTGGCGTATCCGTTTGTTGTTTTTCTTGTTGTGTGAGCTGTTGTTCAAATTGTTTTCCGCGTTGTTCGTTTGGTTGATGTTGTGCTGGTCCTTGCCTTCTCAGAGGTGGGAAATTTATTACATCTTCTTGTGCCACAACAGGCTTGTTTGTATGTTTGGCTGGACATTTGTTGGACCAGTGGTCGTCCATACCACACACATGACAAGCAGTTCTCCTGCTGGGCAATGTTATCAAAATTTTGTGAGTGTTTTGGGTAACCCCTGTTATGTTTAGATTTATGTAATGGGGGATGTCCTGGACGGGGTTACGTAAGGCTCCCCATTTACCTCCAGAGTTTTTTTAGTGGAAATACCACCACATTCGGGTCCCCAGTGGTATGTACGGCGATTGCCTTAACACTCTCTATCTTCATTGCCGCTGGGATCCAATGCAAAGTAAGTTTTTGCCTTTCTTTGTCTACATGCTCCA
Organism: Cepaea nemoralis; assembly: GCA_014155875.1. Taxonomy (NCBI): domain Eukaryota; kingdom Metazoa; phylum Mollusca; class Gastropoda; order Stylommatophora; family Helicidae; genus Cepaea; species Cepaea nemoralis. The sequence goes on along the minus strand of JACEFZ010027104.1, from coordinate 25,235 downwards.
GACAAATATTGATGTCTGAATTCGGTACTTGTAACTGTAACCGGCGTAGCCTATCGTACAGTTTAACATGCATGTCTTCTGTTAAAGTCACCAACCACCGTGTCGGTGACTCATACCTGTGTAGACTGGCTATTGCGCCTAGCGGCACGCCGGCCAGTCCAGCGAGTGCGCTCGCTATGAACGCTGGCGTTGACTTGGCGGTGGCGCCAGGGCTGGAGAGAAACACAAAAATTGTACCAGAGCGGTGGAGCAGGTTTCCGTTGAGCACATCTGAAGTCAGTGTTAGAGATGAACTTGTCATTGTCTATCAATATTCTTTAGAATAACACACTTGAAAGTTGATAAATGAAAAAGATGCGTTGATTACAGATTACTCACTAGTGTTTCCGAGTTACTAGCAACAATTTGCTGTCAGATAATCCTTTCCGACAGATTTACACATAAAAATACTATCTATCCGGCACAAAGAAAACGTTCTTGGTTAATTCATGTAAGGATGATACGCATACTGGAGTCTGTTGCGTTCAGCAGTCGGTGCTTCCTTTGGTTGTAAAAGATTTATTTTTTTCAACTGTCCAGAAATTTTAATGGGCAAGTATTTGATGTCACTGGCCTGCAAATTAACACTAGAACTTGAGTTCAGCTAAACGTCACACTAGCAACGGCTATACAGTTCGAAGTTTCTTGACTATAGCTTGAATCACTGTACGTCTGTTCTGACATCAGAGAACATCAGACATAATGAGTTGTCACTCACTGGCATCAGTTCTAATGGGTTGTCACACACTGTTTTCAGAGAACATTAGTTCTAATGGGTTGTCACACACTGGGATCAAAGAACTTCAGCTCCCTGTCTACGGCTACCAGACAACAACCAGCTTCACGAACACGCGGACTAATATTGATCAGCTGATCCCAATAGGGTTTATGACGTCATCATAGCCAAGGGGGATCGCTGGCGCCGAGCAGAGGGATGGTATCCATGACAAACATGATCTCCTACGTTTTCCTTTATTTTCTTTCCCGGCATTCTGTTTCTTCTTATTCTTTTTTTATCTCTCATGTCTTTTCTTGGTCATGATCTTTTCAGATCTGAGTTGAGGAATCGTGGGTAGCTGTCATATTTCATTTACTGCTGGATCTGATTCTGAGCTACATCATAGAGAAAACGGCGTGTTAATATTTTCTGCTGGCCGAGCCAATTTAGGACACTGTTTGAAAAAAAATGTAACAACAGCTCACGGCTCTGAATACTTCTAGTACTTCTGCTGGCCGAGCTAATTTAGGATACTGAAACGAAATGTAACAACGGCTAGGCGAATGGAATTCATACGTGTAAAAAAAAATATATTTTTTTTTTGGGGGGGGGGGGGGGGGGGGGGGTGCTTTATAATAAGACCTGACAAAAATTAGATATAATAAATTTCAATTCACTGCCCCAGTAACTGCAAAAAAAATTTTTTTTTAAAACATAGATATCCCCTTTATTATGTACAAAAGCAGGCTTTTACATTGCGAATACAGCGTATAGTCATTCATGTTTGGGGGGGGGGGGGGGGAGAGAGAGAGAGAGAGAGCGCAAAGAGAATGGAATTTATTAGGTTCACTAAAGAGTTTACCTGAGCTGTTCCGACCCAGGTCAACCGTCGGTCGACAAGACCACTGACTCACAAAGGCCACCGTCCCATTGTTCTGTCTAGGTTGGGCCCCAGGACTCAGTAACAAAGAAGGGACATTTATTCAGTTATTTGGCGCTTTGTTCCCCAATGATTGGGCTTAGTGGTACACATGCGGAGTATAGAAATATACTGTGAGAGTGTGTGTTTGAACATGTATGTTATGTAGTGTGAAACTTGATAGGGGTAGCTCTTGTTTATTAATCTGCGTAAAGCTGGGCGATTTTCTGTTGAAAAATCTTTGCTAGTGTGTGTGGTTGTATTGTTTGGTGATTGTGGGTGGCCGAGTTTCTACTCGACCATATTACGTTTCTATACTCCGCCAGTGCAACAAGAAGTTTAGTGTGTTTATCTTTTGTGGCTGTGGGTATTGTATTTAGGAAAATGGCTTTATAAGCGTCAGTTTTCTTGTTTGTGTGTGTTTCTATTAATTGTTGCAGTGCAGTCTTAGTGGCTGTGATTGTTGGGCATTCATAGAAGAGATGGTCCTCTGTTTCCTGAATCTTGTGTCTGCATAATTTGCATGGGGCTATTTGCTTGGATGTTTGTGCAGCTCTCTCTGTTGTCGGGGTCATATTATAAATTAGCCTGTATGTTATTTCTTTGGATTTTGATGTGATATGTTTATTGTGTAAGTTAGTGAAGGTGCAGCTGTAGTCTTTCATGTGATATTTGTATACTCTTTTGATTCTCAGGTGTAGTGGTGGGGCTTGTTGTTGTACTAAATATTTGTATATCTGCTTGGTTGTCTGTTGTATTAAGTGTTCATTACCTTGAATTGCTTGCATACATGTTCTGTAGAATTGCGGTAGTGTGCTGTAATAGTGCGGTGTTGTTTTGTCTATTTTCTTAATTCTGTGTAATCTAATTGCAATATAGTATAATGCTAGTGAGTGTTGATCTGGATGATTGATGATGCGTCCTATGTGGTTGATTCTTAATGCTTGTATTTTTGTGTTAAAGTTCTGTAGTGCTACCCCCCCCCCCCCCCCCACTCTAGTCTTCTCTTGTATTAAAGTCTTGTGCTTTATACTGTGGATTGTGTTTTTGAAGATGAAATGTCTGATGTGTTTGTTTATGTCTGTGATTGTTTGTTGGGGGGGGGGGTCTAACACTGTGGCTAAATATAGTATTTTAGGAAAGATGAAGGTGTTAACAATAGTGCTTCGTACAAAAATAGTTGATGTCTTGTATTTGAACCTATGTAGTATGTCTATAATTTGTTTTGTCAGTGATTGCCATGTTCCTGTGTGTGTTTTTCTGGGATTGGATGGAAAAGTGATCCCATAAATCTTCATGTTATCTGTGACTGTTAGATCCGGGGGGGGGGGGGGAATCTGCTTTATACTTCCACTTCCCCAGACCCATTATTTTAGACTTCTGTATGTTTATTTTGGCCCCACTTCCTTCACCAAACTGTCTGAAGGTGTGAAGTATGTTCGTTATGGAAGTGTCGGTTGTAGGGAAGAAAGCGGTGTCATCTGCATAAGCAATTAATTTCCGCTCTCCAGACCCTTGTATAAATGTACCTTTAATGTTAGTGTCCTATCTAATTGCTTCTAAGAGTGGTTCTAGTGTTAGTACATATAGGACTGGTGATAGTGGACAACCCTTGTCTGACAGATCTAGTGATTCTGAAACTGCCAGTGAGTGAATGGTTCACCAGTACCTTACTTTCAGGATTTTTATACAATATTTCTATCCACTGTCTATAGTACTGTTCTATGTTACAGTGTGCTAGTGTTTTGTGTAAGTATGAGTGTGAGATTCTGTCAAAGGCCTTCTCCTGGTCTAAAGATAAGAGAGAGGATTGACAGTCTTTCTGGTGGGTGTATGTAATGAAATCCCTAATGAAGTGTGTATGTTGGTGTATGTTTCTGTGTTGAATACTGCACTGTTGGTCTGGGTGGATGAGTGATGGCATGAAGTTTTTAATTTTGTTTGCAAGTGATTTTGCTAGAATTTTGTAGTCTCTGTTTAATAAGGAGATGGGTCTATAGTTTTTCAGCTGTGTTTTGTCTGTGTTGTCTTTAGGTATGAGTGTTATATATGACATATTGCAAGTGTTTGGGAGTTCTTGTTTGTTAAAAGCTTCTTGGTAGACTTTTAGAAGGAAATTGCCTAGGATAGGAAAGAAGTGTTGGTAGAATTCTACTGTGAGTCCATCTGGTCCTGGTGTTTTGTCTTTTTGCATTTGATTGAGTGCATGTGTTATGTCTGCTAATGTAAGCTCTGTGTCTAGTGTGTCTTTATCTGTGTCTGACAATTTTTTTGTGTATTTTAGGAACCTATTTTGTGTTTGTGTGTTGGTGGGTTCTGCTGTATATAGGTCAGTGTAGTACTGTTGGAATGTTTCTAGTATATGTACTGTCTCTGTTTGTGTGTTTCCTTGCATGTCTGTTATTGCTCCTATTTGTCTGTTGCGTTGAATGTTTTGCTCTAATGCAAGGTGCTGTCTATTGGGACTTTCTTCTGATATGTTAGTAAGTTTAGTTCGAAGGAGTGCACCACGGAATGTGTGTTGCTGGTGTTGTTCTAATTGTGATTCTAGTGTGTTTAGGTGTGGTGCATTCCTGTCAGTCTGTTTTGTGAGTTGTATTGCTGTCTGTATGATATGTTCTTGTTGTAGTCTGTCTTTATGTATGATGGATGCTAACTGTTGTGTTCTATACCGTATTGTATTCTTTAGTAAATCCCAAATTTGTGTTATGTTGTCCGTGGGTGTATTATTAGTGTATGTTAGAATAAGTTGTGTCACATGTTGTAAATAGCCTGTATTTTGGAGTAAGGAGTTATTGAACTTCCAATGAGGTGTTCTTTTTGATGGCCTTGTGTTTGTAGTGTCTGTGGTGATATGTGTTAGTACTGCTTTGTGATCTGTGTATTGTAATGTCTCTTGTAGATGTTTTGTGTGTATTATTTGGTGTGTTGAAGGTGTGTATACTCTATCTAATCTGGCTGATCTATTGTAAGCCCTATTTTTGTGTGTTGTTGCAATGTTATTAGGGTGTCTGTATCGGAAAGCGTCTATTAAATTGTGTGTGTCTAGGGTATTCTTTAGTATATCCAGTTGATGTATTCCATTTCTGTCATTTCTCCTTAATTGTGTCTTGGTTCCTGCTTTGCCTGCCCCTACGATATCCAAATCTGAGAGTACAAAATTGAAATCCCCTGCAAGGATAACATTTTGCCCTCTGTATGTTTGTATAAGTAAGGTGTCTAATTCTTGGTAAAAATTTGGTTGATGATTGTAATTTGGTGGTGCATGTATGTTCACTATGGTGTATGCATGTATAGTGTTTTCTACCTGTATTATGGAGATTCGTCCATGGTTGTCCGTGTGTGTTTTAATTATGTCCCACCTGTCTGATGTCTGCAGAATAGCTGTTCCTGACCCAATTTTGTGTGTGCCTAAACTAAAGCATGAATGTCTGAGGCCTAGCTGTGTGGTGATATGTTGTGCGAATGTTTTTGAACATATATTTGTTTCTTGTAGTAGTAGAAAATCTGGTTTGTGCTTGTTTATTAGTGTGATAATATGTTGTAATTTTGTACGTATACCACAAATGTTTAAAGTAATAATAACTAAATCACTAGTCATTATAATTTAAGTAAAATCAAATGAATGAGATATAATAAGTGTATAGAATCACACGCAAAATTATTATCCGTGATGAGTACATTTAGGCGAACAAGTCTGTAGCATCAAAAGTTTGTGTGGGAGGATCATCTTGATCCTCGTTCTTATCACTTGTGTCTGTGTCTACGAAGAGAGTGTCTGGTATGCTGTATGTGTCGTCTTCGTCTTGTACTTGTGTCTCCTCTTGTTGTTCTTGTTCAGTTTCCTTTGTCTTGCCTATAGTGGCTTTGACTTTTTCTTTCTTTGGCAGTGATAAGTCGTCTGTTTCTGTGTCGTCGCTGTGTTTTGACTGCGGTCTTCTGTTAGCCCATGTTCTCTTCTTTGGTTTGCTGACGACTTGAAAACCGTCAGAGTCTTCATTCCTTGGATTTATGTCTTGTGTATTATTTTCTTGTGTGTTATTTTCTTGTGTGTTGGTTTGACTGCTGAAGGTTTGTGTCAGCTCAATCTCTCCCTGTGGAGAGGTTTCTCTTTCGAGCGGTGGGAAATCTTCTTGGCTTTGAACACTTACTGCTGCTGCTATTGGTGTCGTCGATTGTCGTCGACTAGGGCATTTATTTGCCCAGTGGTTGTTTTGGCCACACGCTGGACAATCGGTCTTTCTCCCCGGCATCGTGATCAACACTCTGTGGTTATTGTTTGTAATACCGGGAGTGTAGATCCGTATATAGTGGGGGACTTCCTTCGTTGGGTTGCAGAGCACTCCCCACTTGCCGGCCCCATTCTTTATCCTAAAGACCTCGGCCTTGTCGTCTCCTGTAATACTGTGCACTAGTTTTTTAACTCCTTGAGGAGCAATCGTGACAGGTAGCCAGTGGATGGTCAGCCTGTCCCTTTCTTTGTCTAGATGTTGTAGTGATATGTCTATCCCTAGACTTGGTAGAGAAAGTTTTTTGCCGTGTATCTTGTCATACATGGCTTTCTGAACCTATGCTGACAGGTGAAAGTACCACCTAGTGGGAACTTCGAACCTATGCAGGTCGACGACTCCCCCAAAAGGTACACCTCCTGGACCAGTTAGGACACTCATAATAAGTGCAGGTGTTGCTTTCGCAGCCGCCCCGGGACCAGTTATGGAACTAGGGGTGTACCGGATTCAAATTTTTGAAATCCTGCCGGAGCCGGATTTGGCCGGATTTATGAAGTAAGATCCGGCCGGAGCCGGATTTGGCCGGATTTATGAAGTGAGATCCGGCCGGAGCCGGATTTACAAATAAAAAAATAAAAATAAAATAACGTACTAAGTCACTTGACTTAGGTGAGTGGAGTCACTTGACTGTTCATTACTACAGTTCATTACTATAGACATGACAATGATGACATATACTCATATTAAATCATTTAAATGTAAAATAATTACATTTACATTAGAATAAGTAATTAAGTAATATTAAGTTCCATAAGTTCAAGATGAAACATAATACATAAGCACATAATGCTAATTTAGTAATTTTAATTTTTAGTTTTCAGTTTCAGTTTTTAGTTTTCACATTGTTTTCAGTTGGCAAATTGGCAGCTCAGTTACAACTCACAACAACAGTACATTGAACAGATTGAATTTATTGAAATACATTCATTCAGTAATTTCACTATTTCAGTCAGTCAGTCTTAATTATGGCTGTGAAGTTGAACTCTCAGAGTCAAGAAGGGACGAGTTGTATTTCAGGAAAATCAACGTCTCCGCATTTTGTGGTAAAAGGCTACTACGGTGGTCAGTGATAATGTCTCCTGCAGTACTTAACAGCCTTTCCGACGGCACACTTGTAGGTGGTGGTGCAAGAAATGCCTGCGCCAGTCTAGCCATACTTGGAAATCTTTGCTTATTGGCATGCCACCATGAAACTGGATCTGACTGTCGAGTTTGAAGTGGCTCTGACAGGTACTGTGTCACCTCAGTGTTAATGCTGTTGCCTTCGGCACTTGCAGAACGATCTGTGGTGGGATTTTCCTCGACAATTGTGTCAAAACAGCTCCATAGGCTGGACTCGTACTGTGTGGCAGTGCTCGCAGAAGTCAAAACACTACTACTACTACTACTACTACTACTACTACTACTACTACTACTACTACTACTACTACTACTACTACTACTACTACTACTACTACTAGTAGCTGATGGATCCTGTGGACTGACTGTGTTTGCTGAATCAATAATGGAGTTAGCTGCTAACAGCAGATGGGCTCGTGCATCACTTCTACAACGTTCGGAGAAGAAGCACAGCTTGAATCGAGGATCCAGTAGTGTGGCACAGGTGTAAATACTGTTGGATTCAATGTCCGCAAATCTGCTGCTAACAGCTTCAAGCAGGGCTGCTTTCATAGTTTTGATCCCAGCATCACTACCTTCTTTCTGGAAGAAAGCCATGAGTGTTTTCACTAGGGCTGCACCAGATTCAAATTTTTGAAATCCGGCCGGAGCCGGATTTGGCCAGATTTATGAAGTGAGATCCGGCCGGAGCCGGAGCCGGATTTGTAAAAATGGCCGGATTCCGGATTTGCCGGAGCCGGAGCCGAAATCCGGTACACCCCTATATGGAAAACACTATCGTTCCGGACTGGTGGAGTAGCTGGACATCGTAGTCATTTATCGAGATCCCGACTTCAGTGATATTCGAATACATATTGAAATTAGTTGTTCCAGATAATGATTCCGGGGAAATATCCAGAATATCAAATCCACCGAATATCACCACAAAATCCGGAAACAATTACACAATAACAGGTCTTACGATTTAAGATTCTTCAATTTTCTAAGAAATATACCATCAGATTGTAATATTGGGCACTCTTCCGAATTCCTGTCCCAAATTTTTTTTTTTTAACGTTTATTTCATACAAATCAATGTATATTTACAAGGTGTAATGTGTGTTTCTTTTGTTTGTGTATATTACAGAGCGTTGCCGTTTGTTAGTGTTAGGTGTCACATGTGTAAACAAAGCAAATACATACATATATACAGTTATAATATGACATTTATGGCATAGTGCATGTAAACTCGCGCACACACACACAAACACACACTCGTACACATGCGCGTGCAAATACATGCAACACACACACACACCTGCATCCACACCCAGACGCATACATATGTTACTGCCAGCGACACAGGTACACACATCCACAATATATTTCATGTTGCACATTCAAATATAATAATGGGAAAATTAATAATAATGGTAGCAATAGTAATAAACGTATTAATAATAATAAGTAATAATAATAATTAATAATAAATAATAATAATTGTCAGATTATTTGGCCTGTAAAACATTTTTTTTTTAAATTCATGTTTTCCTTTAAAATTTCGAATACAACAAATGCATTAATATACACATATGCGATAATATTACATTTATGGCATGTGCAATTGCCTACACATTACTTGATGATGATGATGATGATGATGATGATGATGATGATGATGATGATGATGATGATGATGATGATGATGATGATGATGATGATGATGATGATGATGATGATGATGATGATGATGATGATGATGATGATGATGATGATGATGATGATGATGATGATGATGATGATGATGATGATGATGATGATGATGATGATGATGATGATGATGCTGCTGGTGGTGGTGGTGGTGCTGGTGGTGCTGCTGATGCTGCTGCTGATGATGATGATGATGATGATGATGATGATGATGATGATGATGATGATGATGATGATGATGATGATGATGATGATGATGATGATGATGATGATGATGATGATGATGATGATGATGATGATGATGATGATGATGATGATGATGATGATGATGATGATGATGATGATGATGATGATGATGATGATGATGATGATGATGATGATGATGATGATGATGATGATGATGATGATGATGATGATGATGATGATGATGATGATGATGATGATGATGATGATGATGATGATGATGATGATGATGATGATGATGATGATGATGATGATGATGATGATGATGATGATGATGATGATGATGATGATGATGATGATGATGATGATGATGATGATGATGATGATGATGATGATGATGATGATGATGATGATGATGATGATGATGATGATGATGATGATGATGATGATGATGATGATGATGATGATGATGATGATGATGATGATGATGATGATGATGATGATGATGATGATGATGATGATGATGATGATGATGATGATGATGATGATGATGATGATGATGATGATGATGATGATGATGATGATGATGATGATGATGATGATGATGATGATGATGATGATGATGATGATGATGATGATGATGATGATGATGATGATGATGATGATGATGATGATGATGATGATGATGATGATGATGATGATGATGATGATGATGATGATGATGATGATGATGATGATGATGATGATGATGATGATGATGATGATGATGATGATGATGATGATGATGATGATGATGATGATGATGATGATGATGATGATGATGATGATGATGATGATGATGATGATGATGATGATGATGATGATGATGATGATGATGATGATGATGATGATGATGATGATGATGATGATGATGATGATGATGATGATGATGATGATGATGATGATGATGATGATGATGATGATGATACAGAAATAAAATTCTAACTTTTTTTTTCCTTTCAAATAATATTACATGATAATAATACTACACGAAAACAGCAGCATGAACACACAATCACTTGTCTGAATCAAAGTAAAAGTTGACGCTGCCATCCCTGTTGCTTTCCGCCATTAAATTCAAATTATTTTTTTCGTCACGCATTTATGAAAACTATACGTTTATCCACGCCTGACTAGGGGTCAAACATACATCAAAACAGACACTACCGACAGAGATATATACATACCAATTATACATACACATTTATGTGTATATTTTCACTCACACATGCGCGCGCGCACACACACACACACACACACACACGCGCATACCTACTTATACGTATACGTACAGACATATCTATGCATGCACAAACTAATACACATTTAGATGTATCTCTATGTTTGTATACCTTATCCAAATCCCACAGACAAATTTGAAACGTATGTATTCCCTTTTCTCTAAGTGGTTTTGAATATTTGTGTGATTTTGTTTTGTACCATGTGCTGTATTATATGTGTGTTGTATGTTCTGAACCTATATGTTGCTGCATTTCTACAGGTCCATACCACATACCTGTACTCTGCTAGTGCAGTCAACAATCTTATGTGATTATTTTCTGTGGTTTTTGGTATTGTGTTTAAAAATATTGCCTTGTACATATCTGTCTTCTTTTTGGTGAATATCTCAATTAGTTGTCTTAAAGTGTCTAGTGCAGTCTGTACTGTTGGGCATGTAAAAAAAATGTGGTCTTCTGTTTCTTGTATGTTTTGTCTACAGAGTTGACATGGTGATATTCGTTTTGACCTGTGTGCTTGTTTTTCGGTAGTAGGTGTCATGTTAAAGATCAAACGATATGTAATTTCCCTCGCCTTGGGAGTTATGTTTGGGTTGTGGAGATTAGTAAATGTACATGTATAGTCTTGTATGTAGTATTTTTTCCCTCTTTTAATTCTAGCTTGTAGTGGGGGTGCTTGTTGTTTAACCAGGTATTTGTAGATTTGGCGTGTTGTCTGGTGTAGTAAGTGCTCACTCCCTCGGAGTGCTTGTATACATGTCTTATAGAATGCTGGTAGAGTTCCAAAGTAGTGTGGCGTATTAAGATGTATTCTCCTAAGGTGTTGCAGTCTCATTTCTATATAGTAGAGTGCTAGTGGGTGTTGTTCTGGGTGACTAAGAATGTGTTCTATATGTTGGATTCTCAGCGCTTGAATCTTTGTGTATATGTCTTGCAGTGCTATTCCTCCTTGTTTCTTGTCCTGTATGAGTGTCTTATGCTGTATGCAGTAAATTGTGTTGCCAAAGATGAAACGTCTGATATTGCTTGTTGATGTCTGTGATTGTCTGTCTTGGAGGGTCTAGTACTGTAACTAAATATATAATTTTGGGAATAATGAAAGTGTTGACAATGATGCTCCTGCCGAAAATTGTAGATGTCTTGTACTTGTATCTGTGTAGCATGTCTATGATTTTTTGTGTGAGGTTTTGCCATGTTTGTGCGTGTATCTGTCTGGAGTTGCTGTGAAATGTGATGCCATATATCTTAATATTGTCTGTGGCTGTTAGGTCTGGAGGAAAATCGGCTTTATTCCTCCATTTTCCGAGACCCATTATGTGTGATTTGTTTATGTTTAATTTTGTCCCACTCCCTTTACCAAATTGTGTAAATGTATGGAGTATCTTTGTGATGGATGTTTTGTTGGCGGGGAAGAAAATGGTGTCATCTGCATATGCAAGCAACTTCCGCTCTCCTCCGCCTGGTATGAATGTGCCTGTGATGTTGGTGTCTTGTCTGATTGCTTCTAGTAGTGGTTCTAAAACCAGTACATATAGGAGTGGCGACAGAGGACATCCTTGTCTCACCGATCTTGTCAGCCGGAACCCTGCAGTGAGTGTGTGGTTAACCAACACCTTACTCTCAGGATTCCGGTACAGGATCTCTATTCACCTCCTAAAGTATATTCCTAAGTTGCATTCTGTTAATGTCTTGTGTAGATAAGAGTGGGAGATTCTGTCAAAGGCCTTCTCCTGGTCTAAGGACAAAAGGGAAGGCTTGACAGTCTTTCTCCTGTGTGTATGTGATGATGTCTCTAATGAAATGTGTGTGTTGGTGTATGTTCCTATGTGGTACTCCGCATTGTTGGTAAGGTTGTATGAGCTTTGGCATGTAGGGTCTAAGTTTCTGGGTCAGTGCCTTGGTAAGTATTTTATAGTCTGTGTTCAGAAGTGATATTGGTCTATAATTTTTCATCTGTATTGTTTTTGGGTATGAGTGCGATGTAAGACATGTTGCAGCTATCTGGTAGTTGTTGTTTATCAAAGGCGTCTTGATAGACTTTAAGAAGAAGACCACCTAAGATAGGCAAGAAGTGTTGGTAGAATTCTATCATTAAACCGTCCGGCCCTGGTGTCTTGTCCTTGTTCATTTAGCTGAGTTCGTCCAAATTTTTTTTTTTTTTTGGGTTTGGCGGTCATCCCAGACTAGCTGGTTCCCCGCCTCCCCTGTTTTTGGCGTGGACCCTTAGTCCCACTGTGAGCTATTGCCCACAGTGGTCCACCGGGCCCACATTTAAAGTGATGCTTATGTGAGGTTGTTTTTTTTTTGGATCACCCGGTCCCCCGACCAGACCAGGCGCACTACTGGAAGGATGCAGCAAATGCGTCTGATCTTAGCCAAGGGACCGAGAATGATCATCCCGGCCTCCGACCAGACCAAGCGCACTACTGTCGGGGGCCAGCAAATACACTTGATCTTAGCCAAAAGGCCGAGAAGCGACCATATTTGGCCGAGAAGCCAAAGTCAAGGACTTTTTTTTTTTTTTTTTAAACGTTTATTGAGTGTTAAGAAACATTTGCATTTGTATTGTTCGTGTTGTTACAGAGCGTTGCATGTGGAAGTGTAGGTGACATATGCGCAAATTTTTACAACATTTGTTTCAACCTTTTTACATTTGAAATGGGGGGTAACGAAGAACGAGTACAAACAACAACAAGGCGATAGTATACCATTATTTTCCCTCTGCCGCCCTTTCACCTGTCAGCTCCAACCCCACCAATACCATCATCACCACTTGGTAATGAGGAAAATGGCAGTAAAAACTTGTTAGAACCGACCGGTGAAGGTAGCAGCAGCATCAAAACCAACAGTATCGAAAAGGTGGGGGGAAGGGGGGGGGGGGGGTTGTCGAGGAGTATCCTAGTTTACAATGCAGGAATGGTAGTTGTTGCATTTGTATTGTTTGTGTTGTTACATGCGTACTGTGTGTTCAGTATTTGTGTGCGTGTTTTTACAGAGCGTTGCATGTGGGCGTGTAGATGACATATGCGCAAAAATTACAAATATTTTATACATTTAAACATTTCTCCATTGACATTGTTGTAAGGAAATATTTTAAATCCAAAGCATGATGGTATCGGGCTGTTATTTTCCCCCTGCCGCCCCGCTCTCCTGTCAGCTCCAAAAACTCCTACCAAGTACCATCACCCTCGGTGATGATAAACATGGCGGTGCAGAACTGAAACAAAACGGTGAGGGTGGCAGCAGAGACAACAATCACAGTATCAAAAGGGTGGGAGAGGGGGATGTGTTAGTATACGCGTTTACAAAGCCATATATATTAATAGTGATTACAATGATAATAATGCAAAGTAACAACCAAATACATAAATAAATATCATAGTGACAAGGAATAACAACAGTGCTGAGACTAGTGATAGACTCAATGATAATAAATAATAGTTTTAACATGTGATTTTATGTGCTAAATTGATTACCTTAGGAATGGTGTTTACATGAAATACATCTTATAATACTACTGACAAGGAATAAAAACTACTAAGGGTGATGACAGCAATGCTAATGTTAATAAAACACAATGGTAGGATTTGTTTTGATAATGATCACATTTTCCAAAACTGTGATTCCATTTGCTAAAATGATTTTCTTAGAAATGGTGTTAAATTATGGCTGGTACATACAATAACAATTGCATCCTGCACTGTTTAATAATATAGTAGGTGTAAAAAGGAGTTGATAATCTGTTTTGTTTCTCCTTGCTTATATATTTTTTTTTTTTTTTACATATACTTGCAACATGCATGTTCAATAATAGTAGAATTAAAAGGAGTTGGTTATCTTTTTCTCCTTGTTTCTTTTTTTTTTTCCTTTTGGTCTTATTTGTAAGGGTTCATTCATTTTTTTCCCTTCCTTTTTTTTTTTTTTTTTTTTTTAAAAACTTATTGTAGAAAGTAAACAAGCATCAGTATTAGCACAAATTTTTACAATCTTTACATCTTTGTTTCCCTTGCCACCCTCTCACCAATTTGGTTCCACTCCACCAATGCCATTACCCCCTCTCTGGGCGATGATGGTAAAGGCAGGATAAATATTTGAACCAAACCGGTGTGGGTACCAGCAAAGGCAACAACAACCATGAGCGAGGGGAGGGGGGTACATGGGAAAGGGGTTTTTGTTTTATTCCTAATGATGGCAATAGTAGTAATGACAAGAAGAGACATACTGGGGGTAATGACAGCAATTATTAAAAAAACAGCAATGGTGATAATAGTTATGAAAATGATAACATTTACAATATGTGATTCCATTTGCTAGGATGATTTTCTTTGTAATGGTGTTAAACATAGCCTAGCAGGTACATACACATGCAAACTGCAGTTTTAATAATACTTGGAGTAAAGGAGTGGGTTATATTTTCCTCCTTGTTTTTTTTTCCTAAATGTAGGGGTTCATTCATATTTCCCTCTTTGCTCTCTCTTTCTTTTTTTTTAAAATGAAAATTAACCAAATATTTGTATTTGCATTGAGTTCTTACAGTATTATTGGTTTGATAACCATATGTGTTTTTATATTTATTCATTCATTCAACACTCACTCACATGATTCAAAGGGGGTGACTAAGCGAAAGGGAAATCTTTACATTTTTGTTTCCCGCGCTACCCTCCCACTAATTGTTCAATTCCATCAATGCTCTCCTGACCACTCTAGTAATGATGGCACAGGCAGGACAAAAGTTTGAACCAACCAGTGGGGTTAGTAGCAAAGGCAACAAACTGTAAGCAAAGGGGGGGGGGGGGGGGGCGGGGGAGATGAAATTGTAAAATGATAATGATGATATCAATAATACTTATAACATTAAAATTACTAAGGATAGTAAAGGTAGAATAAAGATAGTCATAATAATAATAATGATGATAATCATTATAATAAACAATAATAATAAAATAATAATAATAATGATAATAATAATGATAATAGTATAACAAATATGTGAGTTTATTTACTAAAGTGATAATCTTAGTAGTGGTGGTAGTATAGCACAACAAGTGCATTCAAAGCCAAACATTCCATAAATAGTACATTGGAATGGGAGGAGTTTAATTTTCTTTTCTCCTTTTTTCTTTTCCCTCTTGTCTATAAGGGTGAAACCATCATTTTGAAACAAGTAAAACAAGCATTTATACTTCCACTATTCTTTACATAAGGGATTTTCCATTGGTCTTTTGACCATATGTGATTTATTTAATCATCCACTCACCATTCATTCACAGTTTCTTCTTTTTTTCTCTCTCTCATGTATACCAAAATTTCCAAAAAATTCCCAAAATTGCCAGAGTTGGTATACCATTTATACCAACTCTGGAAAGAGTTGTGATATTTTGTGCGTGTACATGAAGGAAACTAAATGTGTGTTATATGTGTGGTGTTTGTATCTGGCAAAATTTCTGCAGGTCCATATAAGTTGTCTGTAGTAAGAAAGTGCTACAAGTAGTTTTGTATGTATGTCCTTAGATGTCATTGGTATAGTATTGAGAAAAATTGCTTTATATATGTCGGTTTGTTTGCCTGTGTGTGTTTGTATGAGGTGTTTGAGTGTTGCGCGTGTGGCAGTAATTGTTGGACACGTATAATAAATGTGTTCCTCTGTCTCTTGTGTGTTGTTTCTACATAATTGACATTGTTTGGATATGTATGCTTCTACCTGTGTTGTGGGGGTCATACTGTATAACAGTCTATATGTGATCTCTCTAGCTTTTGGTGTTATGTGTTTGTTGTGTAGGTTTGAAAAGGTGCATGTGAAGTCAGTCATGAAGTATTTGTGTCCTCTTTTAATCCTAAGTCTTAGTGATGGTGCTTGTTCTCTAACTAAATGTTTGTATATTGTGTGTGTTGTTTGCTGTATTAACTGTTCATGTCCTTTTATTGCCTGTATGCATGTCTGATAGAATGTTGGCAGTCTTCCCTGGTAGTGTGCAGTTGCATTGTTAAGAGGTGTGAGATGTTTGATGTTGTGGCCTATGTAGTATAGTGCTAGTCTGTTCTGTTCTGGGTGTCTGATGATTTTACCTATGTAACTAATCCTAAGTGACAGTATTTTTGTCTGGATGTCTTGTAATCCAATGCCGCCTTGTTTCCTGTCTTGTATGAGAGTTTTGTGTTTAATGCTGTGTATCGTGTTGGTGAAGATGAAGCGTCTGATTTGTTTGTTTATGTTTGTGACGGTCTGTTTAGGAGGGTCCAGTACTGTCGCTAAATATATTATTTTGGGTAATATGTATGTGTTGACTATTGTGCTTCTACCAAATATTGTGGATGTCTTGTACCTATACCTGTGTAACATGTCTGTGATCTGTTCGGTCAGTGCGTGCCATGTCTGTCTGTGTGTTTCTGTGGGATCGCATGGAAATGTGATCCCATACAGCTTCATGGTGTCTATGTGTTTCAGATCTGGAGGGAAATCAGCCTTTTGTTTCCACTTTCCCAGGCCCATTATCTGTGATTTCTGTACATTAATTTTGGCTCCACTGCCTTTTCCAAAATGGGTAAAGGTGTGGAGTATATTCCTTATTGATGTGTTGCTGGTGGGAAAGAAGGCAGTGTCATCTGCATAGGCGATGAGCTTCTGCTCTCCTATCCCATGCAGGAAGGTTCCTTTAATACTAGTGTCTTGCCTTATCTTCTCTAATAAAGGTTCTAGAGTGAGCACATACAGGAGTGGTGATAAGGGACATCCTTGTCTTACAGATCTCGTGAGCCTGAAGCTAGCTGTCAGTGAATGGTTCACCAACACTCTGCTCTCAGGATTTTTGTACAAGATCTGTATCCACTGCCTGTAGTACTCTCCTATGTTACAGTGTTCTAGTGTCCTATGTAGGTAAGTGTGGGAAATTCTGTCGAAGGCCTTCTCTTGATCCAAGGATAAGATGGAGGATGGACAGTCTTTTCCATGTGTATAGTTAATAATGTCTCTAATGAGGTGTGTGTGATTGTGTATATTTCTGTCTTTGACACTGCACTGTTGGTCTGGGTGTATTAGTGTTGGCATGAAAGGTTTAAGTTTGTTGGTGAGTGATTTGGCGAGTATCTTGTAGTCTGTGTTGAGTAAGGAAATTGGTCTGTAGTTCTTCAGTTGTGTTTTGTCAGTTTTATCCTTGCATATGAGTGTAATGTAAGACATGTTGCAGCTGTCCGGAAGATTTTTTTTGTCAAAGGCTTCCTGATAGACTTTGAGGAGAAGATTGCCTAGAATAGGAAAGAAGTGTTGGTAGAATTCTACTGTCAAACCGTCTGGTCCTGGAGTTTTGTCTTTGTTTAGTGTGCTTAGTGCCTGTGCTATGTCTGTCAGTGTCAGTTCTGTGTCCAGTGTGTCTATGTCTGTGTCAGATAATTTCTTTGTGTACTGTAAGAAGTTGTCTTGTATCTGTGTGTCGACTGTCTCTGCTGTGAATAGTTGTGTGTAGTGTTGTTGGAAAGCAGTCTCTATGTGTGGTGTTTCTGTCTGC
>JACEFZ010027103.1:112500-541954 GCA_014155875.1 Cepaea nemoralis | reverse complement strand
GGTAACATTCTCACACCAACTCGCGGCGTGTAGACTGGTCCATCATTGTTTGGACTACAGCTGCAGGATGGGGTAGACATTCTCACACCAACTCACGGCGTGTAGACTGGTCCATCATTGTTTGGACTACAGCTGTAGGATGTAGTCAGTCTCACACCACGCCCTGTGTAGACTGTAATACAGCTGAAGGATGGAGTAGTCAGTTTCACACCACACCCGGTGTAGACTGGTCCATCATTGTTTGGACTACAGCTGCAGGATGGAGTAGACATTCTCACACCAACTCATGCCCTGGTCAACGAGGAAGGTGACAGTGTCACTCTCTTTCCTTCCCTTATTGGCCCTGGTCAGCAGAGCTGTAAGATACATAATCACCCAAAGCATTTCTCTTCTTCTTTGCGTTCATCCGGAGTGATTTTTTCAGATGTGATTGCGGTGTGTCTGGTTAGGCACCCTCGGGTCGAAACCCTCAGGCCAACACATCCGACTTTTAGCGTGCATTTTTGACCAGGTTAGCAATCCTGGGAGACTCTCACTTTTGTGGTACCGTCCACATCTCAGCTGGTCTAGTTGGAACAGTCGAAGACTACACGGTCATCCCTCAAGTGAAGGCAGGGACAGTCCATAGCATTTTCCGCCATCCTGGGTGGCTTCCATAATTGCAGAGCCGGCACATAACGCTCTGGTGCTGGGTTCACCGAGGGAATCGTCACGTCCTGCTCATGGCTGTTTTAATTCCTCACTTCAATATATTGGGCATTTCGCTCGCCCTGGGCCGTTCCTGCACAAACCAGTCAGCTCTGCGGTTGGTTTCCATTAAGCGAGTTTTCGGACATGTGCTTGTCACTGTACCCATCAGAGCTGTTCCAGGCACGGCGGACATTCGGAAAACTACCTAGTCAGAGCTGTTCCGAACAAGAGCGGCATTCGGAAACTAGGTAGTCAGAGCTGTTCCTAGCACGGGAGACATTCGGACGAGACATTTCACTCGGACGTAAATGCGTAGTGTCAATTTTTAGTTTGCCACCCGTAGGACGACACTTCCGACTTCCGGCGGGCATTTTTTTTAGTGAGGTTAGCCTTCCTCTGGTTTCGAGACACGTTAGACTGTTGTAATGTCACCCACATCTCAGCTGGTCAAGATAGAACGATCAACGATATCGTGGTCTGCTCTCAAGGGAAGGCAGGGGCAGACCATGGGCATTTTCTCGCTATCCAAGGAGGCTTCCATTATTGCAGAGCCGGCACATATTGCTCTGAGACTGGGCTCACCCAAGGAGTTTCCACGTCCTGCTCATGGCTGCTTTAGTTCCTCACTTCCATGTGTTGGGCATCCCACTTGCCACTGATCGCTCAATCACACACCAGGAGCGGTCAGACTGCGAGTGACATCCACTCGGTAAGCTTTTGCTTGTGACTTCAGACCACGCAATAGGTTCGCTCGCCGTGCGTTCCATTTCGCGTTGATGAGACATTCTTCCACTTTTGTCTACACTCTCTATGAGTTAGATACAGACAGTTTCCGTAACCCTTCGACTGGGGCACTTTTCTGACTTTTTTTGTACTCGCTCACGAGGTAGGCTACATGTGCTGCCGGCTCAGCACCTTACCTTCGTGCAGCAGTGAACGGGAAACGGCCAGGGCCCTTCATCCGGGAGACTCTCCCCCGTTTATCCCCCAGCTGGGAGCCTTCGAACATGTATCAGACCTGAGCATGTAGCTTGCTCAGTATCATGTTTCTATTTTCCGGTAGACGGGTATCAGCCTGGCTCTAAGATCCGAGGGATTGTGGCTTAGAGGCGTTCAGCCACAGCCCTCGACAGGGAGCCTTAAGAGTTTTGTCCGGACCAAGAAATTCTGCCTTTGTGCACCTCATTTAAATTTTGACTGCTATCCTCAGTCTATGCCTGCAGAGCAGCAGGTTGTGTCTCTCTTAGTCTGGTCCCTATCCCATAAGCTGTCCGATATGTAATTTTTCACCCATCGGCAAGCAAATGGGGTCTATGGGACACGCAAGCTCCCCCACCACGTCAAGGTGGAGACACATCGGGGGAGACCCAAAGCATTTGATGATGATGATATGTATGAAGGTGAGTCAAAAATGATCCCCAACCTGGCTGTACATTTTATTATAATCAATGTTTAGAAAAGACAGATGTAAGCTAATAGATCATTATTCAACATCGTCTCCTTGCTTTTCAATACACTTTGTCCGTCTGTGAACAAGCTGTTGTACTCCCTTATTAAAATATGTTTCAGGCTGAGCTGCGAGCCACGAATGTATCGCTGTCTTCACCACAGGGGACCACAAGGTGAATCTGGGTCCTGGAAGGGTTGTCTACAGGGGACCATACAGGTGAATCCTGGTCCTGGAAGGGCAGCTTTCAGAGGACCTGGAAGGGCTGCCTGAAGGGGACCACACAGGTGAGTCCTGGTCCTGGAAGGGCAGCTTTCAGGGGACCACACAGGTGAATCCTGGTCCTGGAAGGGCTGCTTTCAGGGGACCACACAGGTGAATCCTGGTCCTGGAAGGGCTGCCTGAAGGGGACCACACAGGTGAGTCCTGGTCCTGGAAGGGCTGCCTGAAGGGGACCACACAGGTGAATCCTGGTCCTGGAAGGGCTGCCTGAAGGGGACCACACAGGTGAGTCCTGGTCCTGGAAGGGCTGCCTGAAGGGGACCACACAGGTGAATCCTGGTCCTGGAAGGGCAGCTTTCAGGGGACCACACAGGTGAGTCCTGGTCCTGGAAGGGCAGCTTTCAGGGGACCACACAGGTGAATCCTGGTCCTGGAAGGGCTGCTTTCAGGGGACCACACAGGTGAATCCTGGTCCTGGAAGGGCTGCCTGAAGGGGACCACATGGGTGAAAGTCAGATGGCGTCTTGGGAGGATGGTTTAACACCTCACAACGAAGTTGTTTCACAGTGTTAACTGTGTGGGCAAAGGGTCAGGCCAGATCACAACTCCTAGACAGCAGCTCTCTGTATGTAACCCCAAGTTGAGGCTTCAGCTTCTAAGTGAGCATCCCACCATAACCAGCACTGTGTGATGCTCATTTCTCATGCAAATCCCTAGTGGGGTAGTCATTATTTTGCAATGACCTTGAATAGAAAGCGCTGATAAGACGGTGAAGCCAACAGAAATAAATAAGAGTGCAAATCATATCTGGCTCAGCCTAGTAGAGAAAGCCCAGTGTGGTTATTTGTGTGGGGTACTGTGTGCTGTCTACTGGTAGAGAAATCCCCCAGTGTGGTTATTTGTGTGGGGTACTGTGTGCTGTGTCTACTGGTAGAGAAATTCCCCAGTGTGGTTATTTGTGTGGGGTACTGTGTGCTGTCTACTGGTAGAGAAATCCCCCAGTGTGGTTATTTGTGTGGGGTACTGTGTGCTGTGTCTACTGGTAGAGAAATCCCCCAGTGTGGTTATTTGTGTGGGGTACTGTGTGCTGTCTACTGGTAGAGAAATCCCCCAGTGTGATTATTTGTGTGGGGTACTGTGTGCTGTCTACTGGTAGAGAAATCCCCCAGTGTGGTTATTTGTGTGGGGTACTGTGTGCTGTCTACTGGTAGAGAAATCCCCCAGTGTGGTTATTTGTGTGGGGTACTGTGTGCTGTCTACTGGTAGAGAAATCCCCCAGTGTGATTATTTGTGTGGGGTACTGTGTGCTGTGTCTACTGGTAGAGAAATCCCCCAGTGTGGTTATTTGTGTGTGCTGTCTACACTGGTAGAGAAATCCCCCAGTGTGATTATTTGTGTGGGGTACTGTGTGCTTTGTCTACTGGTAGAGAAATCCCCCAGTGTGATTATTTGTGTGGGGTACTATGTGCTGTGTCTACTGGTAGAGAAATCCCCCAGTGTGATTATTTGTGTGGGGTACTATGTGCTGTGTCTACTGGTAGAGAAATCCCCCAGTGTGATTATTTGTGTGGGGTACTGTGTGCTGTGTCTACTGGTAGAGAAATCCCCCAGTGTGATTATTTGTGTGGGGTGATGTGGGGTACTGTGTGCTGTGTCTACTGGTAGAGAAATCCCCCAGTGTGGTTATTTGTATGGGGTACTGTGTGCTGTGTCTACTGGTAGAGAAATCCCCCAGTGTGGTTATTTGTGTGGGATGTGTCTACTGGTAGAGAAATCCCCCAGTGTGGTTATTTGTGTGGGATACTGTGTGATGTGGGGTACTGTGTGCTGTGGGGTACTGTGTGCTGTGGGGTACTGTGTGATGTGGGGTACAGTGTGATGTGGGGTACTGTGTGATGTGGTGTACTGTGTCATGTGGGGTACTGTGTGATGTGGGGTACTGTGTGATGTGGGGTACTGTGTGCTGTGGGGTACTGTGTGATGTGTCTACTGATGTGCAAATGTTGAACAAGTGTATGATATCTAGGCCTGGTCACAACATGAGACATGGGTCTCTACTGTTGAGAATACTGCAGGTCACAACATGAGACATGGGTCTCTACTGTTGAGAATACTGCAGGTCACAACATGAGACATGGGTCTCTACTGTTGAGAATACTGCAGGTCACAAGATGAGAGAGGACATCTGCCATGATCCATATTAGATCATTGGGCAAGTTAGTGTTTACAGCCCAAATCTTCACGCAGTTCACCAGGTCAAGTTTCACGCCTTGCATGAAAACGGCAAGGTGAGTCGCTAGGCAAGGGGACAACGTCTCCTCCGGGCGATCAGTCTGCGTGGAGCCATGGTCAAGTGTGGACCTGGTTTCATGTGTGCAGGGAGTACGGCTAAATATTACGACACTCTTTTTAAAACTTAGATTCTGTTATGTTTAGAACCAGTAGATTGTGGTGTCGAACAACTGTTAGAATAAATTATATGTATTTTGTTGTAGCGATTAATAGACATTGAAAACGGATCCTGAGTTGCTTGAGTTGATCGTTAAGAGTCGTGTTCCACTCGTTTACAGTTTGCGTGTGTTCAGACTATAATGGTGGTTCTGAATATGTAGCTCAACATTAAGTCCACGGAACAGATCAAGAGTAATAAGTCATAACATGAATATAGTTACACTTGATAAAGACGAGACAACATATCAGCAACAAATATATATCAGAGACGAGTCAGCCTTCAGTCAAATGCAGTGTGCGTATGACCCAGTCAACCTTGTGAGCAGTCAGGCACGCTCTATGAATACCACTATCGGGCATTAACGCACCCTCTATCTAGACCAGGAGTAGGTAAGAACGTCGTGTTCGTGTACTGTTTTGATAAAAGCGTCAAAGTTTTGTCTATTTTTGATTAGTTGTGGAAATACAGGCTTATAGTCTCAAATATACTAACTTAGAATTTGTGCCTTATTGTTTGTTTCTTCTCCTTTTTGACCCAGGAAGGTTGCTTTGTGTGTCTGTTCGTCTGTATCGAAATTTCCAAGTTCGATAAAGTCTATTTTTAACCAAGAATTAATATTGTCAATCTTTCCCTGGGCGAAAAGTTTCATCTTCGTGTGATACATATGGATCTTAACCAGAGGTGTTGAAAACAGGTCTTCCACAGGTACCCCGTTCAGGTCTTGTCTGGATTCAATGCGCTGGTGCTTGTAATAACTAAACATACGGGTTCGAAACGACTGATAGTGACTTGTACTGTCGAATGTTATAGTAACACACTGACCTGAGTTAGTCCGTTTAACGAGTAAACCAGTCGGGTGTGCATCTCTGTTGATATTGTTTCTGACCACTCTTTCTTTGTTCAATGTATAATGTTTAGTGACAACCGGTCTTATGGCAGCCAGATGAAGTTCTGTTGGTTGCGTAGACATGTTTTTTCTTGTGGAATTGACACCAGTGTTACCGAACTTATAAAGATTGCTTAGTCTGTTCTTCACGAATAATAACAAGGTCTTGAGCAGATTGTTGACGTCACACTAGGATCATACAAATGGTTGTTAGGGCGACAGACAATTGTGTTTGGTCAAATACTGTGGTAGCTTGTGCAATGATATTCACTCTTTTCGCACTAGGGCACATCAATTTACCACTAGTGACATCAGTGGTGGCCTGGGGTGTTTGCGCCAGTGATGTTCCTTCGATGGATATACCACTCTGTAGCCACCCCTATGGGATACAACCTGCGAAGAAATAACAACACCTATGTATATTTATATAAAAAGACTCCTCACATCCACCCTAAGCTTCTTCATATTGAGACTTATTCAGTTATTGACGACCTATCTGTAATTATATTGCCTACCTTTCTTTATAGGTAGCTGCTTACTACCCATCGACCAGTGTGGATTTACTGAAAGATAAGGTTGTCTGTGGTGGTTAACACTCTCTGTTGGTTGGAGATGGTTCCGAGTTTTCGTGTTGGCGATTATAGTTGAAGGGGCACTCCGCGATACTACTGTGGCTTAGCGTGATTATTTCATCTTTGTTGAAGTGTTATTGTAGTACAGCCTGCAGACGACATGACGCTAGATCCTCACAGGTGCTCCTAGAGCCATGAGCCGGTGTATCTCCACACACTAACCCTCTTCTGTCAGCGTTTGCATAGGAGGCACGCTAAACAGATCCACGCCAGAATGAAGACATGCACATTAGTTGGGGTGACTCAGAGCTATCATACAAATATATCAGAATACTACTTCTTATAAGACCGAGGAGGTAAAATTGTTAGGTTTATACATTTACTATGCTCACTAGGTGGTGTTGGTCGGCGCTTTCTTATAATACCACTATATGCTTGGGTAACATGATCGACAGCGCCTTGCAGTAAGTCCTAAGGGCTGTCCAGTTGTCCCTATATGTTTGTTGGGTGTCCGCTTCCTTTGCTACCATTTTATCAGTAGTGTGTCTACGTTTTTTATTGGTATATGCGTTCGAGGGTGTCCTCCTTTTGTGTGATGAAAGTGATGGTAGACTGGGTTCAGGGTTTGAAGGTTTAGTGTCCATAGTTGTTGCTGAAGTGTGCGTCTGGTGGTATGTTCGTCTGTGTCGTTTTAGGTTGTCTTTTCTGTTGAATAGCTTGCCACATAGGTGGCATGCGTGAGTTTCAGTGCTGTGAACTGTGCGAATGTGCCGAAGCAGACTGCGTTTTTCTGTGAAACTTTTCCCACATGTGACACATAAGTGGATTTCTTTTTGCTGAGTCGACATAATTCTGGTTGACAATATCGTAAAAGTTGAGGTTTGTAGGTTGATAGTAGTAATTCGGTACAAGGTCTTTATATTGTCAGCCCTCCTTTTGAATTTTTATAGTAGATTGAATTCAAGAATATGGGTTCTTTCAACACGTTGACAACGTACACCTGGAAAAACAACAAGAACAAGAAAACTTTTAGTGACCAGCAATACTTTTTTAATTGTGAAGGTATTTTATGATCTATGAATGATACCATACTGAGTCTCCATGAGCACAGTGACGTATATAAAGTTAATATTTGTGGCAATATGAAGTGAAGACATATTTGATCTAACGTGAAAAAAAGACAAAGTCAGTATAGTTTGACACATTGGTTGGTCTAGAAATTATATTTGAAGGTGAAGAACTCACACTGCCGGCTCATGTTTGTTAACATTGAATATGAAACTCCACATGATATGGCTGAGTGAAGTTAACCGGTAGAGGGTAAATAGAACCAACTTGAGTATAACAGCAAAACATCACCTTAGTACAGGATGATCACAACGGTCGTGTCCATATGAAAGAGAGAGGTTCTTTTGTTATCTTCATATCACTAGAGTAGCCCATGCTCTATTACCCTTTGGTTATATCTACCATCGTTACGCGTATTCACATGTACACACGCACACATATACATAAACACACACTTACACACACACACACACATAACTATATACATACAGACATACACGTCTGCACACACATGCCCAGTGTTTACCAACGAGACATCATACTCACCGACTGCAAAGGTTGTTCTGTCAGTTTCCCTTGAGGTATCAGGATCAGAGAGCTGGCAGAGAGTGCTTTGTACAGTGAATATTCCTTAACATTTATACCCCGTTTTTGTCGATATGGCCTAGACCACGTGACCTGGTAGATTAGTCTGCACACAGCTGCGTCTGCAATAACGGTTATATCTATAAGCCACTGGTCGCAATTATGAGAAGAATCGAGAGTCGCGGTATTGATTTTTATTGGGTGCCCGACAATAGGTGTTAAGCTCTTAATCCTCTATCGACATTCATATGGCCTTTTATTAATATCACGAACTATTTGCAACCGCGGATATATCGATAACATTAATAATCCACCTAGTTCATTACGACGACGATAATACCCTGGATTAGTTGTTAGGAGAATCATTATTGATTTTTTGTCCCAGATTGTGCACAACAATGTGTGTTTTTAAGTTTTGACAATTTACGGAAAGAGTCGTTTGGTCCTTATTATTACGAGTATATAACCGCTATTCGTTGGGCCGATGACTGGCCTAGTCGGCACTCGCCAATGACCAACCATGTGGGCACTCAGCAATGACCACCTACCTACCGATGCGACGTATTTTATGGGGTTCGAACCCGCAACCGCGCGCCCGCACCCGGCGACCGCCCCGCCCCGGCTGCCCGCGACCGTCCCCGCGCGCGCCTCTGATTGTCTTTTATTTTTATTTTATTTTTTAAAATTAGTTAAAATATTATACACACACTCAGTTATCTGCCCTTAGAAAAACATGTCTTTTATTAGAATTATCAATCCTTACATATGACCTAAGTACCTACCCTACCCAAACCGCCCTGGTCCCAAGCTGGATTGGGGGCAATCCAGCGAGGTCAATCCAGAAATTATAATTAGGAGCACACAGAAACCCTAACCCTAACCCCTAACCCTAACCCTAAGCCCTAACCCCTAACCCCTAACCCTAATCCAGCTGGATTGGGGTCAATCCAGCAAGGTCAATCCAGATTTCCTAATCAAATAGGACGTAACATACTACTTACGGGTTTCGGCCCAAGGGCGCATAACAGACACACCGCAATCACATCTGAAAAAACACTCCGTATGAACGAAAAGAAGAAGAAGAAGTTCTCTATATGGGGTAATCCTGTTGTTTTCTCAGTTCTCTACATGGTATTATCTTGTTGTTTTCTCAGTTCTCTACATGGGGTTATCTGGTTGTTTTCTCAGTTCTCTATATGGTATTATCTTGTTGTTTTCTCAGTTCTCTATATGTGATTATCTTGTTGTTTTCTCAGTTCTCTACATGGGGTTATCTGGTTGTTTTCTCAGTTCTCTATATGTGATTATCTTGTTGTTTTCTCAGTTCTCTACATGGGGTTATCTTGTTGTTTTCTCAGTTCTCTACAGTGGGATTATCTTGTTGTTTTCTCAGTTCTCTACATGGGATTATCTTGTTGTTTTCTCAGTTCTCTACGTGGGATTATCTTGTTGTTTTCTCAGTTCTCTATATGTGATTATCTTGTTGTTTTCTCAGTTCTCTATATGTGATTATCTTGTTGTTTTCTCAGTTCTCTATATGTGATTATCTTGTTGTTTTCTCAGTTCTCTATATGTGATTATCTTGTTGTTTTCTCAGTTCTCTATATGTGATTATCTTGTTGTTTTCTCAGTTCTCTATATGTGATTATCTTGTTGTTTTCTCAGTTCTCTATATGGAATTATCTTGTTGTTTTCTCAGTTCTCTATATGTGATTATCTTGTTGTTTTCTCAGTTCTCTACATGGGATTATCTTGTTGTTTTCTCAGTTCTCTACATGGGATTATCTTGTTGTTTTCTCAGTTCTCTACATGGGATTATCTTGTTGTTTTCTCAGTTCTCTACATGGGATTATCTTGTTGTTTTCTCAGTTCTCTATATGTGATTATCTTGTTGTTTTCTCAGTTCTCTACATGGGATTATCTTGTTGTTTTCTCAGTTCTCTACATGGGATTATCTTGTTGTTTTCTCAGTTCTCTACATGGGATTATCTTGTTGTTTTCTCAGTTCTCTACATGGGATTATCTTGTTGTTTTCTCAGTTCTCTATATGGGATTATCTTGTTGTTTTCTCAGTTCTCTACATGGGATTATCTTGTTGTTTTCTCAGTTCTCTATATGTGATTATCTTGTTGTTTTCTCAGTTCTCTATATGGGATTATCTTGTTGTTTTCTCAGTTCTCTATATGTGATTATCTTGTTGTTTTCTCAGTTCTCTACATGGGATTATCTTGTTGTTTTCTCAGTTCTCTATATGTGATTATCTTGTTGTTTTCTCAGTTCTCTACATGGGGTAATCTTGTTGTTTTCTCAGTTCTCTATATGTGATTATCTTGTTGTTTTCTCAGTTCTCTACATGGGATTATCTTGTTGTTTTCTCAGTTCTCTATATGTGATTATCTTGTTGTTTTCTCAGTTCTCTACATGGGATTATCTTGTTGTTTTCTCAGTTCTCTATATGTGATTATCTTGTTGTTTTCTCAGTTCTCTACATGGGATTAATCTTGTTGTTTTCTCAGTTCTCTATATGTGATTATCTTGTTGTTTTCTCAGTTCTCTACGTGGGATTATCTTGTTGTTTTCTCAGTTCTCTACATGGGATAATCTTGTTGTTTTCTCAGTTCTCTACATGGGATTATCTTGTTGTTTTCTCAGTTCTCTACATGGGATAATCTTGTTGTTTTCTCAGTTCTCTATATGTGATTATCTTGTTGTTTTCTCAGTTCTCTACATGGGATTATCTTGTTGTTTTCTCAGTTCTCTATATGGGGTAATCTTGTTGTTTTCTCAGTTCTCTACATGGGGATTATCTTGTTGTTTTCTCAGTTCTCTATATGTGATTATCTTGTTGTTTTCTCAGTTCTCTATATGGGATTATCTTGTTGTTTTCTCAGTTCTCTACATGGGATTATCTTGTTGTTTTCTCAGTTCTCTACATGGGATTATCTTGTTGTTTTCTCAGTTCTCTACATGGGATTATCTTGTTGTTTTCTCAGTTCTCTATATGGGATTATCTTGTTGTTTTCTCAGTTCTCTACATGGGATTATCTTGTTGTTTTCTCAGTTCTCTATATGTGATTATCTTGTTGTTTTCTCAGTTCTCTACATGGGATTATCTTGTTGTTTTCTCAGTTCTCTATATGTGATTATCTTGTTGTTTTCTCAGTTCTCTACATGGGATTATCTTGTTGTTTTCTCAGTTCTCTATATGTGATTATCTTGTTGTTTTCTCAGTTCTCTACATGGGATTATCTTGTTGTTTTCTCAGTTCTCTATATGTGATTATCTTGTTGTTTTCTCAGTTCTCTACATGGGATACTCTTGTTGTTTTCTCAGTTCTCTATATGTGATTATCTTGTTGTTTTCTCAGTTCTCTACATGGGATTAATCTTGTTGTTTTCTCAGTTCTCTATATGTGATTATCTTGTTGTTTTCTCAGTTCTCTACTATGGGATTATCTTGTTGTTTTCTCAGTTCTCTACATGGGATAATCTTGTTGTTTTCTCAGTTCTCTACATGGGATTATCTTGTTGTTTTCTCAGTTCTCTACATGGGATTATCTTGTTGTTTTCTCAGTTCTCTATATGTGATTATCTTGTTGTTTTCTCAGTTCTCTACATGGGATTATCTTGTTGTTTTCTCAGTTCTCTATATGGGGTAATCTTGTTGTTTTCTCAGTTCTCTACATGGGATTATCTTGTTGTTTTCTCAGTTCTCTATATGTGATTATCTTGTTGTTTTCTCAGTTCTCTATATGGGATTATCTTGTTGTTTTCTCAGTTCTCTACATGGGATTATCTTGTTGTTTTCTCAGTTCTCTACATGGGATTATCTTGTTGTTTTCTCAGTTCTCTACATGGGATTATCTTGTTGTTTTCTCAGTTCTCTATATGGGGTAATCTTGTTGTTTTCTCAGTTCTCTACATGGGATTATCTTGTTGTTTCTCAGTTCTCTATATGTGATTATCTTGTTGTTTTCTCAGTTCTCTATATGGGATAATCTTGTTGTTTTCTAAGTTCTCTATATGTGATTATCTTGTTGTTTTCTCAGTTCTCTACATGGGATTATCTTGTTGTTTTCTCAGTTCTCTATATGTGATTATCTTGTTGTTTTCTCAGTTCTCTACATGGGGTAATCTTGTTGTTTTCTCAGTTCTCTATATGTGATTATCTTGTTGTTTTCTCAGTTCTCTACATGGGATAATCTTGTTGTTTTCTCAGTTCTCTATATGTGATTATCTTGTTGTTTTCTCAGTTCTCTACATGGGATAATCTTGTTGTTTTCTCAGTTCTCTGTATGTGATTATCTTGTTGTTTTCTCAGTTCTCTACATGGGATAATCTTGTTGTTTTCTCAGTTCTCTATATGTGATTATCTTGTTGTTTTCTCAGTTCTCTACGTGGGGTTATCTTGTTGTTTTCTCAGTTCTCTACATGGGATAATCTTGTTGTTTTCTCAGTTCTCTACATGGGGTTATCTTGTTGTTTTCTCAGTTCTCTACATGGGATAATCTTGTTGTTTTCTCAGTTCTCTATATGTGATTATCTTGATGTTTTCTCAGTTCTCTACATGGGATAATCTTGTTGTTTTCTCAGTTCTCTATATGTGATTATCTTGTTGTTTTCTCAGTTCTCTACATGGGATAATCTTGTTGTTTTCTCAGTTCTCTATATGTGATTATCTTGTTGTTTTCTCAGTTCTCTACATGGGGTTATCTTGTTGTTTTCTCAGTTCTCTACATGGGATTATCTTGTTGTTTTCTCAGTTCTCTACATGGGTTATCTTGTTGATTTCTCAGTTCTCTACATAGGGTATATCTTGTTGTTTTCTCAGTTCTCTACATAGTGGTAATTCTGTTGTTTTCTCAGTTCTCTACATAGTGTAATCTGTTGTTTTCTCAGTTCTCTACATAGTGTAATCTTGTTGTTTTCTCAGTTCTCTACATAGTGTAATCCTGTTGTTTTCTCAGTTCTCTACATAGTGTAATCCTGTTGTTTTCTCAGTTCTCTACATAGTGTAATCTTGTTGTTTTCTCAGTTCTCTACATAGTGTAATCCTGTTGTTTTCTCAGTTCTCTACATAGTGTAATCGTGTTGTTTTCTCAGTTCTCTACATGGGGTTATCTTGTTGTTTTCTCAGTTCTCTATATGGGGTAATCCTGTTGTTTTCTTAGTTCTCTACATGTGATAATCCTGTTATTTTCTTATTACTCCACATGGAGTAATCTTGTTGTTTTCTCAGTTTTGTACATTGGGTGATCTTGTTGTTTTCTCAGTTCTCTACGTGGGGTAATCCTGTTGGTTTCTCAGTTCTGAAAATGGGATAATCCTGATGGTTGGTTTCTTATTTCTGTACATGCGGGAATCCTGTTGTTTTCTTATTTCTCTACATGGGTTAATCTTTTTGTTTTCCAGTTCTGTACATGAGGTAATCTTTTCGTTTTCCATTTGTGTATACGAGGTAATCTTGTTATTTTCTCAGTTCTCTACATGGGGTAATCTTGTTGGTTTCACAGTTGTGTACATGGAGTAATCTTGTTGTATTCTCATGTGAACCTGTATGTATGTTATTGTGTATGCATGTGTGTATATTATTATGTATGCTTGTATATATATTATTATGTATGCTTGTATATACGTTATTATGTATGTGTATATATTTATATATGTTGTTGTATATTGTCTTCTAATGACATGTGCCTTTCGTGATCAGGGTGGTGGTATATACATTCACTACACTCAGATTGCGGCCTCTACAATGCTCATAGATTAAAGGCCAAGACCAAAATTAGGAGGATACTGATCAGAGAGTTGCTGTTTGCAGATGATGCTGCAGTTACGACCCACTCTGAAGAACTACAACGTCTAGTATCTGCATTCTCCAATGCTTGTTCTGAATTTGGTTTAACAATTAGCAAAAGAGAAGACACCGAGTATGTCACAAGGTGCACATGGGGTACCATCAACCTTTATTGACGACGCTGAAAATGAGATACTCGTAGAGGAAAATGTTACACAATGTGACAGGTTGGCCCACCTCTCAGATCGTTTTGTTACTAGATGGAGATAGCCCTCAGTAAACCCCTCTATGTACCCTGTAGTAATTTTTATTTTTTATCTATATTTTCAAATATTAGATAAAATCGTCTTTGGTTAGTGTATTTATATACATAAAACTATAGAGAGAGTTAAATACTATTTCTTCTTATAGTTAGAAGTAGATGTAGGGTAGAGTTCGTTTACAAGCCAAGAAATCCAGTCAGACTGAATTTTATATTCAGATTTGGCTGTGAAAAATAATTTGGCCACAGGAAGGGAACTCTCCTGGATGAGAAGTTAACTTCCGGTAGCACCCTAACACCTGCCATTTTTTCTAGCAACCTGGAAGGAGCAGGAGCTACTATCACGTCAATTGGCTAAAATTGAACACCTGTCTGTGTTTAAACATAGTTTATTGCTGGCTCTTGTTAAGCCGAAAAACCCTCGAAAACATAGGAAAGCCAATGATAGTCTCCACTCCCGATAGGCCAGTCAAAATCTAGTTGCAGGGTGAGTTAATAATAATTTTGTTAAATATTTTTCTGTGTGTCGAAATGCCGGCAAAATCTAAAGGCCATGCCGATCGATAATAGATAACATAAATTAAAACTAGTGTTAGTTAACTAATATTAGAATTAGGACCATGTTTGCGCCATGTGGCTTGCCGACAAGGGTAAAACGCAAAGCTCGTCACATGTGGCATTAAAAACATGGACAAATTACATTACGTGATTCTCGAAATTAGGTATCCGCCTGCGGAAGGACACCTGAGTTAGTCAGTAGATGATTAGAGTTAATTAGGGTAGTCAGGTCTTAGTCAGATATGACTGAGCTACCGTATAACAGTAGACGGTACTACCTGGTTTCTGTTAGCGCTGAACGTTGGGCGGCGCTTACCAAACCCGACACCCCACATTGTGCCAACGGCTTCGGGCGGAAGAGCGCAATTGGGAGGGTACAAGCCTTACCCTGGTGCGAGGAAATGCAAGCTAAAGACAAAATGTCATGGTAGGGCGGACTAGGCCCTAAGCCTTGGTTGGCGACTGGTCTAGGATCGAAGCTCCGACAGGCGGACAGTTAGAGCATTGCTTTGCTGATCCGGCAGCTTCTGCAGCTTGTCTTGTTCCAGATGTAGGGGTGTTACCTTTCCTCTGGAGTAAACTAGGCAGGCCGAGAGAGGGATCATGCTGCATGGGCAACACATGATCTCTATATTTTAGCCCAGGCTTTGTGCTATGGAGAGGCAATAACTCCATCCCTGGTCTTAACTGGTCTCGGAATCAAAGCGAGAGGCAACTGTTACGGGTTATAAGTCCTTGTCAGTTGGCGTAGACATGGGGCGCCACGCGTTGCCTCTGACGGTGGGAGACACCTATAGGTGTCACTGATCAGCTACCGCCCGCCTCAAGCTGGGCAGCCCCCAGCCAATTGGGTGCTGATCCGCCACAGCCTGCCTGCTTCAATGGGTGCTTGGGGCTAGGACAAAATCTGAATCGCAGGCTGTAAAACCAATGCACCAGGTACAAACAAAAATAAAAATAGAAACCTCAAGCTACGGCTTGCAACCTGGAACGTGAGAACCATGTGTCCAGGATTTTCCACTGACTTGACCAATATTGACGATGTGAGAAAAACGGCTGTGATTGATGCCGAACTCAATCGTCTAAACATTGATATTGCTGGCCTGCAGGAGACTCGCCTCGCTGAGGAAGGGTCACTCAGGGAAAACAACTACACCTTTTTCTGGAAGGGTAGAGGGCAGGCAGAAAAAAGGCAACACGGTGTGGGCTTTGCAGTGAAGAATTCGCTACTGGGAATGATTGAAATTCCAGCAGGAGGAAATGAAAGACTATTATCCCTGCGCTTGGCAACCTCTTGTGGGTTTGCCACCATTATTACTGCATATGCACCGACACTCGATTCCTCTGATGATGTGAAGGATTCGTTCTATGAGGAGTTAGACTCCGTGATCAAGGCAGTTCCAAAATCTGACTACATTTATATGCTCGGTGATTTCAATGCTCGTGTGGGCAAGGACTCGAGTTCATGGCCAGTGTGCCTTGGAAAATACAACATCGGTCGCATGAATGAAAATGGGCAAAGGCTGCTGGAGCATTGCACCAGTAATGACCTATGTATTACAAACTCCTTTTTTAAAACAAAAGAGATGCATAAGGTCACATGGAAACATCCAAGATCCGGCCATTGGCACCAGCTGGACTTCATCATCACACGGAGACAACATCTGAACCATATATCATTGACTCGTAGTTACCACAGTGCTGACTGTGATACGGATCATTCTTTGGTTGTTGCAAGGGTTAGACTGAGACCAAAGAGAATCTACACAGCTAAACACAAATCTAGCCTCAGGATTAATATTATTAACACTCATGATCCTGAAAAGTGCTTTCAGTTTCAACAGCAACTTGAAGACGCTTTCACTGATACACCAGAAAATTGTACAGTAAATGAAAAGTGGGGTCAAATTAAGGAAACTCTTTATAAAACTGCCGTAGGGGTTTACGGCACTGTGGATCATAAGAGGCAGGACTGGTTTGCGGCCAACAGCGAGACTCTGCAGCCCTTGATTGATAAGAAGAAGAAAGCTCTCTTAAGAAACAAGGAAAGACCAACGCGTAACACTCTGAGTGAGCTTAGGCAAGCTAGGAAGGATGTGCAAAAGGCTGCCAGGCAGTGTGCAAATGATTATTGGATCAAGTTATGTGAGTCCATTCAAATCGCAAGTGATAAGGGAGACATAAGAAGCATGTATGAAGGAATAAAGAAAGCCTGCGGTCCAGTGATCAAAAGAAGTGCACCATTGAAAACCTTGACTGGAGAAATCATCACTGATAAGAAACAGCAGATGGACAGATGGGTAGAGCACTATTTGGAGCTTTACTCAAGTGAGACCAAACTAGCGGATGATGCCCTCAATGCCATAGAGGCTCTACCAACTCTTGACCACCTGGACACACTTCCCACCATAACAGAAGTTAAGTGTGCTATAAATGAACTTGCATCTGGCAAGGCTCCAGGTAAGGATGGGATTCCAATAGAGGTTATCAGGAGTGGGCAAGACACACTCACTATACAGATCCACCAGCTAATAGAGCTATGCTGGCGTGAAGGACAAGTCCCACAGGATTTCAAAGATTCAAGCATCATAACACTGTACAAGAACAAGGGCGATCGGAGCGACTGCAACAACTATAGGGGTATCTCACTTCTGTGTATTGTTGGAAAAGTATTTGCCAGAATTGTTCTGCGCAGACTTCAAGTCCTAGGAGATCAAGTCTACCCCGAATCACAGTGTGGCTTTCGACAGAACCGGTCTACCACTGATATGATATTCTCATTGCGACAAATGCAAGAAAAATGCCGTGAACAGAATCAACCACTGTTTATTGCCTTCATCGACCTCACAAAGGCATTTGATTTGGTCAGTCGTGAGGGTCTGTTCAAGGCACTAAAGAAGATTGGCTGCCCACCAACTCTTCTGTCCATTGTGGAATCGTTCCACACAGGCATGAAGGGTATAATCAAGTTTGATGGTGCAACTTCTGAAGAATTTGAAATCAAGAGTGGAGTTAAGCAAGGTTGTGTACTAGCTCCCACCCTCTTTGGAATATACTTTTCACTTCTACTGAAATATGCATTTCATGATCAGGATGGTGGTATATACATTCACTCACGCTCAGATGGCGGCCTCTACAATGCTCAGAGATTGAAGGCTAAGACCAAAATTAGGAGGGTACTGATCAGAGAGTTGCTTTTTGCAGATGATGCTGCAGTTACGACCCACTCTGAGGAAGAATTGCAATGTCTACTATCTGCATTCTCCAATGCTTGTTCTGAATTTGGTTTAACAATTAGCAAAAAGAAGACACAGATTATGTCACAAGGTGCACATGGGGTACCATCAATCTTTATTGACGACGCCTGAACTAGAGATAGTAGACCATTTTACATATCTAGGATCAGTGGTAAATAGCAAATTATCCCTAGATCAGGAAATCAACATCCGGATTGGTAAGGCAGCAACAACAATGAACAGGTTAAGAAAAAGAGTCTGGGAGAACAGGAAGCTTACTGCCAAAACAAAAGTCCTTGTCTATCAAGCCTGTGTCCTTAGTACTCTTCTTTATGGCAGTAAAACCTGGACAACTTACTCACACCAAGAGAACAACTTAAACAGCTTTCATATGCGGTGTCTGCGAAGAATTCTTGGTATTAAGTGGCAAGACAAAATCACAAATACTGAAGTATTGGAAAGATCAGGTTGTGTGACAGTTTATTCCATGCTCAGTCTTCGTAGACTTAGATGGATAGGACATCTTAGGAGGATGGATGATGGTAGAATACCAAAGGATATCTTTTTTGGTGAATTACAGATGGGTAAGAGATCTCAGGGTCGGCCTCTACTACGATACAAAGATGTGTGTAAGCGGGACATGATTGATACAGGCATTGATAATGCACACTGGGAGCAAGTCGCCGCTGAACGTGTTGCATGGAGGGCAAATATCAGAAATGGAATAAAGTCAAAGGAGAAAATTATTGCAGAAAAGTCACACATCAAGCGTTTGCGACGTAAGATGGTGCATGATGGTGGAAATGACCACGTGTTCACATGCACCCACTGTGAACGGACATTTACAGCGCAAATTGGCCTTATCAGTCACACTCGCTACCGCCATAGTTAAAAGTTATTATGCCTTTTTAAAGCACAAACTATCGTCTGTCAAGACGGCAAGGTGCCAATGAATGATTAGAGTTAAGATAAATTAATTATGTGCTTAACTTCGGAACTAGCGTATTTCTCTAGATAATATACTTATTAGTTGAAGGAATTAGTTCAGAGAGTGAATAAGTTACAATTAATTATTCTTTATTAATCTCTATCTTGCCCATAGTCAGATTACTACCATGTGGTCCAAGATGGCCCACTTAACAAAGTTCAAACCTTGGGGGAATTCTCCAACCCTAATATTGTTCTTGTGTATAGTGAAAATAATCTTGAACCTAGCTAAGAAATCTTCTAGATAATTAATTATGTTTTAATTAATATAAGGAAGACTTGCTAGTAGTACATCTCATAACTCCTTAAGTGAACTTGGGGTGTTTCATGGATTTTAATGGTTCACTCGTGTACATCGTGAAGTTATAGTTGTTGTGTGTGATTTCATTTCATTCTATGGAATTCATCATGTGATGTTAATTCATCGTGTGGAGTGTAGTTTGTGTGTTTCCATACTTGGACAATGATGTGTGGTGTTTCATCGATTTAATGGTTTGTTAATGTATATGTGACGTCGGAGTTGTGGCGTCTGAGTTTCATTCCATTGAAGTCATCCTATATGTACTGTTAAGTCATTATGTGAATTGTGGTTCATGTTTACATGATTAATCATGACTTAGAATATATATTTGGAATGTGGTCTTTGACGTAGAGCATTGTGATTGTACATGTTTGATCTAAATATCAGCAGAGAGAATAGGATATTATTTGTGTGCGGTTTCCATTAGATCAGTGTGCTGTTTAAGGAAGCAAAATGTGTAAATTTAGATAATACATGCTATGAAAATTTATGAGACAAACATGCCATGCAGGACATGGCCAAAAGAATTTACAAGTCTGTCTTGAAGGATTATTCACTCCTTCTCACTGTCATTCACAGAGCCTGCACCCTGATCATCTGTAGCCGTAGTCACGACCGGTGATTGAGCTACGAACCACTCAGTTGATGCAGCAGAGAGTGGAGTCCATACCACGATCCAGTCAGCACTGACAGCTTACCATCCAGGAGGCTAAGGATTATCAGATGAGTGGCTACCCACCCGTTTGCCACTGCACAGCAATCACCAAATTTGTCTGCTATCGGCTAAGAGTCTATGATTAGATCCTCTAGCTGAACATTATCTTATAGAAATTTCAGGGATCTGCGTATCTCTTATGTGTCAGTGAGTTCCCAGTGGGGCTCACGTAGTGTTCTTTAGGATTAAACGTTATGTTATATTTGTAATTTTAACAACTGCGTCTGTCTTTATAGACTTAGAATTAGCATCATCAGATTGAGTGACGAGTGAAAGGACTACATCTATACTTATCATTCTGTCTTATCTCCTGTTGTGTGAGAATACATTAGGCAGTGGGGGCTCATTTTTTCACCCAGGCACGTTAGCAGGAATCACTTGACATACTGTCTTCGTTTGTTAGCACAGTTCGTCGTCATAACTTTCCGCCTGGCACTGTTTAGAAGTAGTGATCCATTCTGGGACTTTTGATAATCATTCTTCTAGAATTGCGAGCCATTTGATCGCTTCTTCAGCAGTGGTTAGATTCTCTATTCGTAGAAGTCTATTTAGTATCTACTTTGGTCCAATTCCATCCTAGTAGTATACGTTACGCGACACTGGTGGCTCGGTCCGGGCATGACAATCCTATAGATTGTTGGGTTCAGTCGAGTATCCAACTTCATAGATATTTCTAACTTTCAGTCACTAAATAGAGATAGCTACTAATCATACTAGTTAATATATATATATATATACTTATAACATAGGATTAACATAAGAATAGATATAAGTTAACTTAAGTTAGGGCAAAGGTGAATTGCTGGCAAACGGGTAAGTGTTGTGTCAATGTGTAACATTTTTTATGCTTGTTATTGAAGATATTTGTGAATCTTTGCGACAAACACATTCTTGATTAAGTGAGTGAGTTATCCAGGTGTATCAACAGATATCATATTATTACATAACTAACATGTCTTCTGAAAAGCCACCTACTAAGGATGAACTGCGAGAACAAGGAACATTGTTAGGGTATGAGGGTACAGAGTTGGAAAAATATGTAATAGAAGAAGGAAGAACATGGCGCCGAGAACAAAGGGACATCATCAAAGAGAAGGACGAACGAGAGGAAAGAATTAAATTAAAAATCCAGATGGCGGAAATTGAATCCAGACAGAAGATGCGACAAGCTGAATTGGACAACCAGTTGAAACAGGCTGAATTGGACAACCAGTTGAAACAGGCTGAATTGGACAACCAGTTGAAGCAAGCAGAACTGGACAAGGACTTGAAATTAGCTGAGCAGTTAAGACAGCACGAGTTGGAACTGAGGAGATTGGAACTACAAAATCCTGAGGCCTCCAGATTTAGCAGTGCCAGCTCTCCAACTGACAGTCAAGACATTTCCTCAGGACCACATATTGCTCCAGGATCAATGAGTTTTCCACTGGCCCACTTCGACCCGAAGGAGGATCAGATGGATGAATATCTTGACAAATTTGTGTTAATGTGTGAAGCCTACAATCTGCCTAAGGATAAATTTAATATTAAACTCTCCCAAGCACTTCGCGGTCCGGCGTATGACGTGTTTGCAAAGCTCCCTCCAGGTCTTGAGAAGGACTTTGTTACACTCAAAAATGCTCTCTTGAAACGATATCAGTTAACTTCCAGTGCCTACAGGTTGAAGTTCCGTACAGCCAAACGGTCACAAGGAGAATCATTTCCTCAGTTCGCCTCACGGTTACACACTTATTTTAACAAGTGGGTAGAACTGAGTGATTTGGAGGCTACTTATGACGGGCTGGCGGAACTAATACTTGTTGAGCAATTTAAAGATGTTCTTCCAAAACAGCTAGCAACCTTTATTGCAGAGAATGGTGGTGCTCGGCTAGAGGAGGTTATCTCTGTCACATTCCTGTGGTCATTGACATTAAGGTGAGTGGCCGTACAAGATAAACAGTTCACGAGATAAAATAGGGCGGATTGTAAGTCCCCCAGAGGGCGTAAATGAGAAGACAGTAATTGAAGGGGAAGCGGAGAGAGGTCAGTTGGCTAGAATAACTGTGAGGCAGACAGTTGGAGCAGTGAGGTTGTGTGGTGTGTGTGAGGCAATGTGGGGCATAGAATTGTTTAAAAAGACAGGGACAAAGATTGACGGGGAGTTGAGTGTAGACCAGACCAGGAGAAGGTCGTGGTCTGATAAAGTGAAGAATTGTGACGGAGTTTGGAAGATAACTCCGCACTGTGGGTTCCAGGGATAGTGAGTGGAATTCGAGACCCATAGTGGGTTACTTTGAGTCGGGCCTAGAGAGAGAGGCTAGTATACCTGTCGTGTGGGACGATATTTTAGTAGCCTTGAGAGGCAGTGTTATTCGACGTGTTCCATTGGGATGGAGATATATTCTTAGAGAATTATTGTTCCTGGATTTATATGTTACATGTGTCTGTGTTAATTCAGAATTAAAGGAATATTATGTGCGCAAATTAACGCTTGTTCACTGACTGGTGTTTGGTGGTGATGTATCTTGATTAATCTGTTGTTCAACATCACATTGTTACAAGGACATACCCTAGACATAACCATAGCCACTCTATCTGTCACTTAGTCAACATTCACTTTGTGACAGAGAAGATTTCTGGGAGGCTTCGTCGATTAGAGAGAACACTAACATCAGAGACATTAGTCGGATGCCCAATTAAAACAACAATAATGAGAGCTCTCCTGTCAAGAATAAACACCATTTTCAGTAGACAACGCATGTCAAAAGTGTCGGAGAATTAATACAGAGTCCACGAGAAACCAGGTAAAAATATCATTTCTCACTCGGAGTGGGGAGAGGAGACGGGGAAAGTGTGTCCACGATATAAACACTGGGGTTTCTTCCGTGCGGGAACTGGGTAGCACATAGAAGACATAGGTCACGAGAAGGTCAGGACAGGTAAATTGGATACCAGGCAGTATTTCTTCGGCTATCAGGGACATCAGAAAATTAACGCATTTAGGCGCGTGTGTTTATAGGTCAAGTGAACAGTACAAAAAGTCGGCGCCATGATACTGGCAAGATGATATCCTGACAGGTGCGTGTGGGTGTGACGAAGACAGGATTTAAGACAGTGAGCAATTTCGTTGAGAAGTCCTGGGCGTGGTGAGACATCTTGTGTGTGTGTTGAGGACAAAGCACAGTGTGGTTGCAGGGCGATAGGTTAAGAATTCACCACAGGTAAAACGGGTGAGGACGGTGGAAATTGTGAGTCGCCACGGACAAATTGGGTTGACAAGAGGGTCAGTGCTGTTTACGAGGACAGCGAAGTATGTGTGGATAACGGAAAAGTTCCGGACATTACTTTGTTCGCAGTCAGTGAAGATTGTAGTACACTGAGGTACTAACAGAGATGACCTTGTGAGTCAAGGCCGAGAACCAGGGAATTTGACGGAAAAATTTCCACGGAGAATAACACGTTGGGTTTCTACTGAAACTACGATTCACGTTTAACGTCTTTGTGTGTGTGTGTCATCATCGGCAAACAAACCACAACAGTCATTCAGGTGCCGTCTTCGCAAATATGAGCGCATTTTTTTCACCAAAAAAGACTTGCGAAGCGGATTTAAAGTGCGTGATCATTTTCTGCTATTCGTTGGTTTAACCGGGTCAGCAACAGTGAAACCATACCATCACTTCAAAGCGACAGTGACTACGCAAATAAACATTCATTGATTTTAAAGGTATTTTCGGCTCCCCAAAACGCAACGAAAACCCAATATTTCTGGCAAAACAAGAGCGTTCACATACATTATACAATCACAGGCCATCCCTACAGGGAGGGTTACAAAAACATTACGGACTGTGAAGATACAAGGCGTTGGGATAATTATCATCATCTTCAACTTTTACGACAGTCGAAAATCGTGTCACCACGTCAACAAAAAGTGACAACGCATCAGAACTTTAATTCATTGTGGGAAGCTAACGTCGTAATCTTTTCAAAACAGTAACCGACAAACATTTCCAGGCGATTTTCGGAGACTATTGAAAACAAATTAAGGACTTTTTTTTAAAGATTCTACCATCGCATTGGTGTCGGCAACCCTTGTTTGCTTCTGTTGTTCTCATCGTCCTAAGTATTGTTGTTGTTGTGCGTTACGTAAATATTTGTATGTGGTCCAGTGGTCGTAATAAGTAGGATAATTTTGCTTTATTTCTCGAAATGCGGGAGACAGAGCAAAGGTGAAGTTTCTAGGTGCACATTGTATTGGTTGAGAGACAGCTGACGAGTCAGTTTGTTTTGTGCTGTGGCATTGGGTCGTCTCGACATTATACACGGTGTCCAAGTGTCTACGTCAGATCTATGTACATTATTCATTTTATATTTGTTCTTTTTACTGTTTTCTCTTTACTGTTACATATAATATTTGAGTTCTTTGGATATATGGTATTGTTGTAATGCTTATGTTAATACATCTTCTATCTAGATGGTATTTGTCAGTTTATATTATGCACACGGTATGGTCTTTCATGGGCATGTTTATGTCAGTGGTTTTTATTTCTATGTAATCATCCGTCTGCGTTTCACCGGCCTATGCGTCTAGCGTGTAATAGTTGGCATTTAGTGGGTATCATTCATCTGTGTATGTATATGTATGTTTACAACTATTTCCAGGAATTGTTCTACAGTTATTTGATATATATATATATATATAGATACAAGGGAGTATAGGTGATACGTCCCCCCTCACTACCTAGTGCTTATAGAGTGACTGGGTGAGTACAGAGTGATATTTTAGCACTACGAATTGACGTACACAGGGAGTGCGGGTGTACTTAGGGAAGTGACACAAAGACTAACAGCAGAGTCTTCACATTTATAGTTGGCGGACAGACAGCAACGTGTCCACAAGTACAAGATGCCTACTTTAATGGAATATATTGAAGCAGGTGAACGAATAGGCCTGAAGGGTAAAGAGTTACAGGAGTATGCCGAAGCAAAAGAACAAAAACAGATTGAACGAGAGGAGAGGCATAATGAACGCGAGGCAAAACGTCTGCAGGAAGAAAAGGTAGCTGAAGACAAGCGTCTACAGGAAGAGAGAGAGACACACATGAGAATGGAAATTGAGAAAGAGAAGATTAAGATGGAAGCGGAAATTGCTATTAAAAAGTTAGAATTTGCATCAAAGGGTCAAAGTGAGGAAAGTAGAAAACCGTCGCAGTCGTCACAGAGATTAAAACTGCCATATTTTACGGACCGGGATTGCCTTGAGGCCTATCTTTCGAGATTCGAAGCATCAGTGAAGGTATTAGGCATCCCAGAAAGCGAGTACGCAATTAGACTGGGCGAGTATTTAACGGGTAAGGCTCTAGAAACAATGTTTAATTTACCTGTAGAAGAAAGGAACAACTACACTATCTTACGTCAACGTTTGCTGACAAAGTTCCAACTAACTGAGCATGGATATAGAACAAAGTTTAGACAGTTAGGGCCAGAGACAAATCAAGATTTCACAGATTTTGTTAACACAGTGAAGAATACATTTAATAAGTGGATGGAGCTGGCAGAGGTAGGAAAAGATTTTAATAAATTAGTGGATCTAGTGTTAAGAGACAAAGTGTTATCATCATGCAATACAAACTTAGTAGCTTTCTTTGAGGAACGTAAGCCAAAGGACATAGACACAATGTCTCAGTTAGGGCAAAACTATATGACTGCACATCCTAACAGTTCAATGGGGAAACTAATGAGTGAGGAAATAGTCTGTGCAGCGTACACTAAACAGGACCAGAATCCAGTCATTAGACCAAGGGCGAAAAGTGTGGATTCAGCACAGAAAGGTGAGCAACAAGAACTTCAAGATAATGGTTTCCGAGGAAACAATGTTGGTAGAGTAGGACGGTACCCATATAGAAGAGGGAACTTCCAGAGACGTCCAAATTATGCCGGATGTTGGAATTGTGGGAGCTGGAGACACAAAATGACAGATTGTGATGCACAACCATCAGATGGACCAACGAACAACAGTAAAAGGGAGATCACTTGTTTCAAATGTGGAAGGAACGGGCATGTCAGTCATCAATGTAGGATGAGAGAAACAGAGCACTCAAATGCAGCACAAGTAATTGAGACGCTGAACAATGAAGATTGTAGTGGGTGCAAACCTCTTTTTGAAAAAGATGGTCAGCCAGTCTTAATATGTGGTCATACAGTGAAAGCAGGATCAGCAGTCCATGAAGGAGGAAGTCTGAAGATGCATCATGGGTTTGTTAATGATAGGCCAGCGTTAACAATTAGGGATTCCGGATGTACGTCCATCGGGGTGAGAAAGAGCTTAGTGCAACCCTCGGATTATACAGGAAAAAAGATTAGATCCATAACATTTAATGGGACAGTAGAATACTACCCAATAGCCGTGATAACAGTAAAAACACCATACATAACAGGAAGAGTGACAGCATGTGTTTTAGACTCACCAGTGGCAGATCTCATCATAGGAAATGTTATAGGAGTTAAAGAGTGTACAGAAGAGGAAGTAGTTTATTGGGACCAAAAATATAGGGTAAGCAGTAACGAGGTAGTTACCACAAGAGAACCTAAATTAGAGAGTATAGCTGAGGTAGAAGAGGCACTTGAAGTAGACACAGGAACTCAGGACAAGGATAGTACAGCTGAGCAGATGAGAATGGATCCCAAGTATAGTGCTAGTGGCTCCCAGAGACAAGATACTACCCTGAACAAATGTTCACAATGGTGTAGGAGAGTAGAACATAGGCAGTCAAAGAAAGGTAGATGGTGCTTCGAGAGGAAGAACAATGTTCTCACTCGCCGCTTTTCAGATGGCGGAACTGCAT
Source organism: Cepaea nemoralis (assembly GCA_014155875.1). Taxonomy (NCBI): domain Eukaryota; kingdom Metazoa; phylum Mollusca; class Gastropoda; order Stylommatophora; family Helicidae; genus Cepaea; species Cepaea nemoralis. The sequence goes on along the minus strand of JACEFZ010027103.1, from coordinate 515,356 downwards.
GTGGGCAAGTAGTATTACCGTTAACACATAGAGACCGATATACTAGAACAGCTCAGGATAGTACATGTGCAGGGCACATAGGCATAAGGCGTATGCAGCAGAAAGAAAGGTGCCAGATATATGGGCCAAGATTGAATACAGAGTTCAGACTAAACAGAGACGCAAGTGTGACAGTGCAATATGCAGATAGGAAAGTTGAGTCAGGTCAAAAGAGTGTTCGCGACATTACTGACCTAGGGCTAGGGATAGCAAACAGATGTTGTAATTGTAGAGGTACCATGAGTCATGGGTACATGAAAGGTAGACACAGCATCGACAGGAATCAGAGGTGGGTTGATGCAAGAAAAGAACCACCTGATATATGGTCGGTACACAAATAGCTTGTGTCTTCTTAAAGATATTAATAGACCTGTGGGTACATAAGTAGAATGTTTTTCTATGAGGTATTATTATTATTATTATGTGATGTATTAGTTCATGCATTGATACAAAAGATAGAAAGTTGTTTGTATTTATGTGTGGGGAATATGGGAGTGTACTATGAGTATTTGATGTATTATGTAGTGTGGTAGCGAGAGTAAGGTGCAGCCATACTTAGGGCTACCCAGGCAATGTGTCTGGGTCACATATTTAATAAGTTTTAGTCTCCCAACATTTGAAAACGATGTTTTCTTTTGAGGGTGGGGTAGTGTCACATTCCTGTGGTCATTGACATTAAGGTGAGTGGCCGTACAAGATAAACAGTTCACGAGATAAAATAGGGCGGATTGTAAGTCCCCCAGAGGGCGTAAATGAGAAGACAGTAATTGAAGGGGAAGCGGAGAGAGGTCAGTTGGCTAGAATAACTGTGAGGCAGACAGTTGGAGCAGTGAGGTTGTGTGGTGTGTGTGAGGCAATGTGGGGCATAGAATTGTTTAAAAAGACAGGGACAAAGATTGACGGGGAGTTGAGTGTAGACCAGACCAGGAGAAGGTCGTGGTCTGATAAAGTGAAGAATTGTGACGGAGTTTGGAAGATAACTCCGCACTGTGGGTTCCAGGGATAGTGAGTGGAATTCGAGACCCATAGTGGGTTACTTTGAGTCAGGCCTAGAGAGAGAGGCTAGTATACCTGTCGTGTGGGACGATATTTTAGTAGCCTTGAGAGGCAGTGTTATTCGACGTGTTCCATTGGGATGGAGATATATTCTTAGAGAATTATTGTTCCTGGATTTATATGTTACATGTGTCTGTGTTAATTCAGAATTAAAGGAATATTATGTGCGCAAATTAACGCTTGTTCACTGACTGGTGTTTGGTGGTGATGTATCTTGATTAATCTGTTGTTCAACATCACATTGTTACAAGGACATACCCTAGACATAACCATAGCCACTCTATCTGTCACTTAGTCAACATTCAATTTGTGACAATCTCACTAGCCGAACGATATTTAACTGCCCATGGCGAAGTAGCTGCCACTAAATCTAGTAATTCTTCTACTGCTCAAAATACTCCTGCAACACAGAATAAGGGTTTTCAGCAGAACAACTCTTACGGTAAGGACACCAGAGGGCACACTGGGGGTCCGCACCAAAGTCCTGGTTTCCAAAAACAAAAACCGCCAGCGAACAATAGTGGATGGGGTAAACCTTACTGCAAGAACTGCAAAAGTAATGATCACCACACGAGCGTGTGCAGGAATAATCCCCCTACCCAGTATGCTGCGTGTATGATTACGGGGGCAAGTACCCAACAGAGCATATGTTCTAGTAATGGAACTAGGCCACCCACAGTTGAAACTATTCTGGTTAACGGTAGTCCAGTACTATGTCTCTATGACAGTGGACTCCAGTGTGATGCAATAATAGCTAAGCAGTTAGTGAAACCATCACAGTTAACAAAGCAAACAGTTTTAGTTAAAGGGGCTACCAGGAGCTCTCCAACTATAATAGCTAAGATAGCCAAAGTACATGTGACATCTAAGTATGTCACTGGACTCATTTCAGCTGCAGTGATCGATGATCCGGTATATCCTTTCATGCTTGGTCGTAAGTATGTATATTTAGGAGAACCATCCTCACCAATGATAATTGCAGCAGTGGAGACCCGGAGTCAGGTTGCACATTCACATGAACCTCTACTCTCAATCAACCCTCTACCTCGGGAGATTAGGGCTGCACAAAATGAATGTCCGACTTTAGTATCTTGTTTTGGCAAACTGCCAAAAGATAGAAATCCTCCAGCAGCTGGAAATTTCTATTTAAAGGACAAGTTGTTGTACCATAGGGCAGGAACTATGGGTACCGAACACGGGCAACTTGTCGTGCCGAAACAATATCGTAATCAGATATTGCATATGGGACATACCATATCCTTCAGTGGACATATGACTGTAGGAGTTACTACCCAGCGTATTTCTTGTCATTACTTTTGGCCGGGAATGACTGCTGACATACGAAGATACGTCCAATCTTGTCCTGAGTGTCAACATGGCTCCCCCAAGCAGTGGTCTATTCCTGTTTCCATAGGGGAAGGGTTAGTTTTGAACACTCCTTTTGAGCGAGTAGCTATAGACATTATTGGTCCACTGCCCACTTCTAAGAAGAAAAACGCTTATATTTTAACTGTAGTAGATACAGGTACAATGTGGGCTGAAGCTACTGTACTGCCCTCCATCAATGCAACTAGCGTAGCGAATGCTCTCATAGAAATATTCACTAGAGTAGGATTCCCTATTCTTATTGTAAGTGATAGTGGGTCATCATTGAATGAGAAGTTAAGAGGAGAAATCTCCAACATCTTCAGGATGCACCATGTCAACACAGGTTTTAGTCTCACAGAGAATGAGCGACTTGTGGTCAAATATACAGGGACCCTCAAATCGATCGTGAACAAGTTAGTCCAGGAGAAACCAGATAGTTGGGACACGTACTTATCAGCAGCCATGTTTGCCTATCGAGAAGTACCACATGTCGCCACCGGTCTTCCACCTGCTACACTATTGTTCGGACGACCAATTAAAGGACCGCTTGAGGCTCTTTTGAGAACCTGGACTGATGAAGGAACAGATGAGAGTGTCGTCAAGTCTTCACAGTATGTAGAGGAACTGAAACAGAAACTGCACACGGGATGGAAATTAGCTAACTCCACTCTCCGTCGTGCCAGAAAGCAACAGGCTTCCTTCTATAATAAACCGATTAGAAACCAGTCTCTAGAGGTAGGAGATAAAGTGCTAGTCTTATTAACCAAAGGGGATAATAAGTTAGAAATTGCTTGGCAAGGACCATTCATCATTAAAGAGAAGGTGTCCAGCAACAAGTACTCGGTTTCTATTCGCGGGAAAATTACAGTCTTCCACGTGAATCTACTCAAAAGACATTTTGAGAACAACACGAACCCACCAGTTCATATTATGACTCTGGCTGTGGTTGATAATGGATCCAAAGGGGATCAATCCAGATGGGAAGACAACCCAGACAGATGTGAGGAAGATGACGCGGCTGAACACGATCCCAACTTAGAGACGTCTAAAGGGAAAGTAAGGACGACGCGCATGAAGTATAGGGATCGAGACCAATTGGGTCAAAAGAGAGAGGTTGGAATTGTAGGACCTTTATCTGTGACAGATGAAGGACACCCCGACCAACGAAAGCAAAGTTTCCAGAGAAGATTTCCATGGAAGCGACATCAAGGGAGGAGGTTTCTTAGAAGGTGTCTTAGAAAGGAAGAGTCTGAGAATTTTGAATAGACATTGTGCTATTGATGAAGAGGGGGACCTGTCCAAATGACCCATAAACGTCAGAGTAAGGGCTGACAAAACTATATGAGAGTTCGGGCTGGAGAAAAAGTTGCTTCTCCAACTTTTTTTGAACGATGGGCATTTGTGACAGGTTGGCCCACCTCTCAGATCGTTTTGTTACTAGATGGAGATAGCCCTCAGTAAACCCCTCTATGTACCCTGTAGTAATTTTTATTTTTTATCTATATTTTCAAATATTAGATAAAATCGTCTTTGGTTAGTGTATTTATATACATAAAACTATAGAGAGAGTTAAATACTATTTCTTCTTATAGTTAGAAGTAGATGTAGGGTAGAGTTCGTTTACAAGCCAAGAAATCCAGTCAGACTGAATTTTATATTCAGATTTGGCTGTGAAAAATAATTTGGCCATAGGAAGGGAACTCTCCTGGATGAGAAGTTAACTTCCGGTAGCACCCTAACATCTGCCATTTTTTCTAGCAACCTGGAAGGAGCAGGAGCTACTATCACGTCAATTGGCTAAAATTGAACACCTGTCTGTGTTTAAACATAGTTTATTGCTGGCTCTTGTTAAGCCGAAAAACCCTCGAAAACATAGGAAAGCCAATGATAGTCTCCACTCCCGATAGGCCAGTCAAAATCTAGTTGCAGGGTGAGTTAATAATAATTTTGTTAAATATTTTTCTGTGTGTCGAAATGCCGGCAAAATCTAAAGGCCATGCCGATCGATAATAGATAACATTAATTAAAACTAGTGTTAGTTAACTAATATTAGAATTAGGACCATGTTTGCGCCATGTGGCTTGCCGACAAGGGTAAAACGCAAAGCTCGTCACATGTGGCATTAAAAACATGGACAAATTACATTACGTGATTCTCGAAATTAGGTATCCGCCTGCGGAAGGACACCTGAGTTAGTCAGTAGATGATTAGAGTTAAGATAAATTAATTATGTGCTTAACTTCGGAACTAGCGTATTTCTCTAGATAATATACTTATTAGTTGAAGGAATTAGTTCAGAGAGTGAATAAGTTACAATTAATTATTCTTTATTAATCTCTATCTTGCCCATAGTCAGATTACTACCATGTGGTCCAAGATGGCCCACTTAACAAAGTTCAAACCTTGGGGGAATTCTCCAACCCTAATATTGTTCTTGTGTATAGTGAAAATAATCTTGAACCTAGCTAAGAAATCTTCTAGATAATTAATTATGTTTTAATTAATATAAGGAAGACTTGCTAGTAGTACAACTCATAACTCCTTAAGTGAACTTGGGGTGTTTCATGGATTTTAATGGTTCACTCGTGTACATCGTGAAGTTATAGTTGTTGTGTGTGATTTCATTTCATTCTATGGAATTCATCATGTGATGTTAATTCATCGTGTGGAGTGTAGTTTGTGTGTTTCCATACTTGGACAATGATGTGTGGTGTTTCATCGATTTAATGGTTTGTTAATGTATATGTGACGTCGGAGTTGTGGCGTCTGAGTTTCATTCCATTGAAGTCATCCTATATGTACTGTTAAGTCATTATGTGAATTGTGGTTCATGTTTACATGATTAATCATGACTTAGAATATATATTTGGAATGTGGTCTTTGACGTAGAGCATTGTGATTGTACATGTTTGATCTAAATATCAGCAGAGAGAATAGGATATTATTTGTGTGCGGTTTCCATTAGATCAGTGTGCTGTTTAAGGAAGCAAAATGTGTAAATTTAGATAATACATGCTATGAAAATTTATGAGACAAACATGCCATGCAGGACATGGCCAAAAGAATTTACAAGTCTGTCTTGAAGGATTATTCACTCCTTCTCACTGTCATTCACAGAGCCTGCACCCTGATCATCTGTAGCCGTAGTCACGACCGGTGATTGAGCTACGAACCACTCACTTGATGCAGCAGAGAGTGGAGTCCATACCACGATCCAGTCAGCACTGACAGCTTACCATCCAGGAGGCTAAGGATTATCAGATGAGTGGCTACCCACCCGTTTGCCACTGCACAGCAATCACCAAATTTGTCTGCTATCGGCTAAGAGTCTATGATTAGATCCTCTAGCTGAACATTATCTTATAGAAATTTCAGGGATCTGCGTATCTCTTATGTGTCAGTGAGTTCCCAGTGGTTCTCACGTAGTGTTCTTTAGGATTAAACGTTATGTTATATTTGTAATTTTAACAACTGCGTCTGTCTTTATAGACTTAGAATTAGCATCATCAGATTGAGTGACGAGTGAAAGGACTACATCTATACTTATCATTCTGTCTTATCTCCTGTTGTGTGAGAATACATTAGGCAGTGGGGGCTCATTTTTTCACCCAGGCACGTTAGCAGGAATCACTTGACATACTGTCTTCGTTTGTTAGCACAGTTCGTCGTCATAACTTTCCGCCTGGCACTGTTTAGAAGTAGTGATCCATTCTGGGACTTTTGATAATCATTCTTCTAGAATTGCGAGCCATTTGATCGCTTCTTCAGCAGTGGTTAGATTCTCTATTTGTAGAAGTCTATTTAGTATCTACTTTGGTCCAATTCCATCCTAGTAGTATACGTTACGCGACACACAACTAGGATCATATGTAAACAGTAACATTATCGCTAGATCAGGAAATCAGTATCAGGATTGGTAAGGCAGTAACAACAATGAATAGCTTAACAAACAAGAGACTGGGAGAACAGGAAGTTTATTGCCAAAACAAAAGTCCTGGTCTATCAACCCTGTGTTCTTAGTACTTTTCTTTATGGCAGTGAAGCCTGGACAACTTAATCACACCAAGAGACACGTTTAAACATCTTTCATATGCGGTGTCTGCGACAACTACTTGGTACTAAGTGGCAAGACAAAATCACAAATACTGAAGAATTGAAAAGATCAGGTTTTGTGACGGTTTATTCCATGCTCATTCTTCGATGGATAGGACACGTTAGGAGGGTGGATGACGTCTTTTTTTGGTGAATTACAGATGGGTAGGAGATATAGGGATCCGCCTCTACTACGATACAAAGATGTGTGTAAGGGGGACATGATTGACACAGGCATTGATAATGCACATTGAGAGCAAGTCATCACTAAACGTGTTGCATGGAGGGCAAAGATCAGAAATTGAATAAAGACAAAGGATTAAATGATTGCAGATAGGTCATACACTGAGTGTGTGAGACGTAAGATGGTGTGTGATGGTGGAGATGACCATGTGTTCACACGCATCCATTGTGGGCGAACATTTACAGCGCGAATTAGTCTGACCAGTCAATTCGTTACAGCCATGGGTTGTAATTATTATGCCCTTTTGAAGCACAATGTAACAAACTCTTCTGTCGAGACGGCAAAGTGCCAATGAAAATGAATGAATGTGTATTGTCATAGCATTGAAATAAACATAGGGAATCTTGGAGCGCACATAACATACCAGTGTGTATAAATAGTTAATGAATGTCATTTGGACACCAGAGCAGGGAAGCACTCAACCGTGATGTGACCTCGGCGTCACAGGGGTCACAAGCGACTACTAGAAGGAGAACTAGATGGACTGGGGTCATTCAGGCACGGGACAGCTTAGCGCCCACACACAGTTAGTTTCATATACACAATGCAGTTCTTCTGTTACAGTACATGATACAGCACATAGCTTTCAACACCAAGTCGGGCGTATGTTTGCTTTCAATTAGATTCTACCACAACGTTACATCTATGTTCAATGAGTTCCCACTTGGACCGTTTGAGAGTGGCAGTAGTGAACTACGAGTGGTGTCGCATATGATTAGCGACAGATGGAGAGCAGTTGTAGTGGAGACAGCAGAACACGAGCTACAGTGACAATAACAGTAAAGACAGATGTCCACCAATTGTACCGTCTACAGTAGTCAGTGACCTAGTGCCAGACAGAGAACGAGTGTGTCTCGGCTGGCTGTATAAGTGTGTTTGTTCGTGTATCAGAGTGACATCAACATGACCTAGATGCTGCTGTGTGTATATCCGAGCATATGTAAGACAGCGTAGTAAAGAGACACGAGAGAGGGAGAGAGAGAGGGAGAGAGAGAGGGAGAGAGAGGGAGAGGGAGAGGGAGAGAGAGAGAGGGAGAGAGAGAGGGAGAGAGGGAGAGAGAGAGGGAGAGAGAGGGAGAGAGAGAGGGAGGGAGAGAGAGAGAGGGAGAGGGAGAGAGAGGGAGAGAGGGAGGGAGAGAGAGAGGGAGAGAGAGGGAGGGAGAGGGGGAGGGAGAGAGGGGGAGGGAGAGAGAGGGAGAGAGAGGGAGAGGAGGAGAGAGAGGGAGAGAGAGAGAGAGAGAGGGAGAGAGAGGGAGAGGAAGAGAGAGGGAGAGAGAGAGGGAGAGAGAGAGGGAGGGAGAGAGAGAGGGAGAGAGAGAGAGAGGGAGAGAGAGAGGGAGAGAGGGAGAGGGAGGGAGAGCGAGGGAGAGAGAGGGAGAGGAGGAGAGAGAGGGAGAGAGAGGAGAGGGAGAGAGAGGGAGAGAGAGAGAGGGAGAGAGAGAGGAGGGAGAGAGAGAGAGAGAGAGAGAGAGGGAGAGAGAGAGGGAGAGAGAGGAGGGAGAGAGTGAGAGAGGGAGAGAGAGAGGGAGAGGGAGAGAGAGAGCGAGAGAGAGAGGGAGAGGGAGAGAGGTAGAGAGAGAGAGAGGGAGGGAGAGAGGGAGGGAGAGGGAGAGAGAGAGGGAGAGGGAGAGAGAGATGGAGAGAGAGAGAGAGGGAGAAGGAGAGAGAGAGGGAGAGAGAGAGGGAGAGAGAGAGAGAGAGGGAGAGGGAGAGAGAGAGGGAGAGAGAGAGGAGAGAGAGGAGGGAGAGGGAGAGAGAGAGGGAGAGAGAGAGGGAGAGAGAGGGGAGAGAGCGAGAGAGAGAAGAGAGGGGAGAGGGAGAGAGGGAGAGGGAGAAGGGAGAGGAGAGCGAGAGAGAGAAGAGGGAAGAGGGGGAGAAGGAAAGGATGAGAGAGAGAGGAGAAGGGAAAGGGAGAAGAGGGAGAGGAGAGAGGAGAGAGAGCGAGAGAGAGGAGAGGAGCGAAGAGAGAGGATGAGAGGAGAGGGAGAAGGAGAGGGAGAGAGAGAGGGAGGAGAGAGAGAAAGAGAAAACGGAAGGGAGGAGGGAGAGAGAGAGAGGGGAGGAGAAGAGAGAGAGAGAGAGGGGGAGAAGAGGGAGGGGAGCGGGAGAGAGAGAGGGAGGGAGGAGGGGAGAGAGAGAAGTGACTAGGAAGGGAGAGAGAGAGGGCGAGAAGGTGAGAGGAGAAGGGAGAGGGAGAGAATGAGAGAGAGAGTAGAAGAGGAAAGGATAGAGCGGAGAGAAAGAGAGAAGGACGAGAGTAAGAGAGACAGGGGGAGAGTCAGAGGCGACCGAGAGGAGAGAGAGAGAGGAAGAGAGGGAGAAGGAGAGAGAGCGAGAGGGAGAGAGAGGTAGAGAGGAGAAGGAGAGAGAGGGAGAGAGAGGAAGAGAGAGTGGAAGAGAGAGAGGGAGAGAGAGGAAGAGAGAGATAGAGAGGGAGAGAGAATGAACGAACGAACGAACGAACGAACAAACTTTATTTTCAAAGGGTTAAGATATGGGCACGCAGGCCCGTCTAACATTCTGCCCTTCTCTCACTCTCTTTCATACATTATTTCATTCACACATCATTCAAGGCTAACATAGAACAGCAACAATAAAAAAAGATATGCATTATAAAGGCATGGGCAAAATGCGAACATCAAAACTACACGACACAGTAAAATTAGATAATGGTCTGACACTTGTTATTAGCCATGTGGAATATACTGGCCTACCAAAAGGGGACTGGCTGTTATACTAGGGTTTTGTTATTATTATTATTATCTCTATTATTAAGGGGGAAGATAATCCGTACTGAGATAGTGTTCGAGTAATTTGCGATTATATGAATAGGGATTGGTGATGTCTTTGATTTCTTGTGGAAGATTGTTCCACAGCTGAGCTGCAGAGTACGTTAAGCTTGTTTTGTATAAGTCAATCCTAGGCTTCGGAATGTGTAATATATTTAAACGTTTACTGTGTCTAGCATTATATTTAGACAATGGCCAAAGGTAATTTGGGGCATTCCGATGCAGGATTTTGTGAATTAGTTTAGCTTTATTGAAAAGCAGGCGTTTGCGGAGTGGTAGTAACTGAAGGCGTTTATACAGGCTAGGATTGTCAGATAAATGTTTGTTATAAATTAGACTCATGGCCCGTTTCTGGAGTGAGTAAAGTCGCTTGGTGTTTGAATTAGAACAACCGTCCCAGATTGTAGAGCAGTAGTCAAAGTGGGTCTGTATATGAGAAGTATAGAATAGTTTCCTTGTGTCCTCATCAAGGAAGTTTTTAATTTTGGCGAGTTGGTAGACTTTTTTCGCTGTTTGTTTAATAAGCGCTTGAACGTGGGAATTAAAGGTTAGGTTTCTATCAATGATTAGGCCTAATGTTTTGTGCTCAATTACACTTTCTACTGGCATGTTATCGATGTGAAGTTGAAGTGATGTGTGTGAGCTTAGAGTTTGAAGTCTTTGTCTGGTTGTTAGTAACATTGATTTTGTTTTAGTGATGTTAATTTGCATACTGTTTGAATAGCTCCACCTAACTACATTATTTAATTCTTGTTGTAAAGACGACTCCAATAAAATACAGTTTTCAGCATTTGTGTACACTGTACAGTCGTCTGCAAATAGATCGCAGGACGACGAAAGATGTAAAGGTAGATCGTTAATATATCGGGCAAACAATAGAGGGCCAAGAATAGAGCCTTGCGGTACTCCAATATTGAAGGTAGTGGTATGAGACAGACATTTATTATGTCTTGCTTTCTGTTTGATAGAAAAGATGATATTAGAGTGACTACATTAGGGCCAATTTTCATTGTCTGAAGTTTTTTAATTAAAATAACATGGTCTATCATATCAAATGCTTTCTTGAAATCAATAAACACAGTTCCACATAGACTGTTGTTGTTTATATTCAGGTGCCAATTTTCTATCATGTTTGTTAGGGCCGTATGGCAAGACTATTTTGGTCGAAATCCTGATTGGTTGTCAACAATAAGCTTGTTACGAACTAAATACTGTAATGTTACTTTATGAATGTGTTTTTCTAGTGGCTTAGATAGTGATGATAGTAAGGAAATGGGTCTGTAATTGTTCGGGAGATCATTGTCCAATGAACCAGATTTAAGAAGAGGGTACACTTTAGCGATTTTGAGAGCTGATGGAAAGTGGCCTTCGGTGAGACACTGATTATATACATAGGTTAGTGATATACAGATCACTGGCGCAGCACAACGGAGAATCCGGTTGCTGATTCCATCTAACCCAGATGAGGTTGTGTTTTTTAGGTTACTGAGGTAAGTGAATACCTCAGTGATTGTCATTAGCGGTATGTCGGAAAGAATATCGCCGGAGCATCTATTCTCACAAAACGATGACAGTAAAGATAAGTTGCAAGGAGAATTAGGTATTGAAGCCTTCAACTGGTCTATGTCAGTTTGAAAAAAATTTTACTGAATTGGTCGCATGTAATATGATTTGATGGTAAAGAATTTCGGAAGTTACACTTGTTTGTCAAGGTGTTAATTGCCTTCCATATATCCTTACTATTTGTTTTATCCATTACTAAGTTCTTAAAGTAATTTTTCTTTTCCCGTCGTATGGTATATTGAACTTTGTTTCTAAGAGTACGGTATGCGCTGAGATCCCGCTTTTTATGTGCTTTATCTCTGTCTCTCATAATTTGAAGTATTTCCTGGGTGATCCAAGGTGGCTTGACGTGGTGTTTTACTCGAACTTCCTTGATTGGCACATGTCTATCAAAAACATCAATAAATGTTTTCATCCATAATTCCAGAGCATCATCCGGGTCAGGAAGCTGACAAACATTGTCTAGAGGTGAACTGAGCAAGTCCTGTAAAAATGCGTTTTGGTTGAAATGTTTGTAACTTCTATATTTTACACTTATGTGTTTATGTTTAGGAGTTTTAATTCCTTGTTTAGACCACGTGCAGCATATTGGGTAGTGATCGCTCATTGCACAATTGGGTACAGCGCATTCTATGATGTTGTCTGAGCAAGTTACATAATTGTGATCTATGACTGTTGAAGATGACTTTGTTACTCTAGTAGCCTGTTGTACTATTTGTTGGAAATTGTATGATGCAATTATATTTCCCCATATTATGTTGGATTTGTTGGTGTCAATGTTAAAGTCTCCGAGTAGTATAATTTCCTTCCCGGAAGCGAAAACCACATCCATCATGGTAGTGAAGTTTTCGTACCAGACGTGTCCAGCACTGGGATTTCGATAGAGGTAGCCAATTATCAGGGGTGTGCGGTTTTGAAGTTTTAGCTCTAACCACATACATTCTATTTCACAAGTTTCAAAGTCTAGCCTACGGTGAGCATTTAGTAAATTAGAAACATAGGTTACTATGCCTGTCTCTTGTTTCCTACAGGGATCCCTTCTAAAAACTTTGTACCCTTTAATAGATATGTCCTCATCTGAAATGTTATCATTAAGTCTACTTTCACTAAGGCCGAATAAATGAAAATTTTGATTAAGAATAGAAGATAACTCTGGTAGCTTGTTAAATAAGCTGCAAATGTTTAAGTGTCCAAGGCGTATTCCTGACTTATTGAGCCAGTGTTGCCACTTCTCAGACATTTCATCCATGAAGAAAGTGTAAATTAGTCAAAGGTAAGCAAAAATACAAGATCATTAAAAAAAAATAAAAAATCACAATTACATTAACTTACAAAATATCAGTAATACAAATAGATATGTAAATGACAATATTATAACGACATAACTAATTAGACCAACGAATATAATGCAAACACGGAACAAAACGAATTAAAGAACATACAACAAATAATTAACCTGGAAAAAAAACTACTTCACAAGCTAAGTAACCAACTGTTATCCAAAAGAATTAATAAATGACCATACAAGTCAATGTTTCTGTTTAAAGCGGAGTATCCCACACGGGAAATAAAACGTTAAACAGTAAGCAGAAGGAAGAACAGTGAAGACCCCCTCACTCACAGTAAAAACACAATGAAAAGTATTATAAAAGCTATAAGCTAAGTACTATCCATTAATATAAAGTCAAAACAAGTCAATGTTTGTAGTTGCTTATAACCTAATACGTTACTAGACCAAGTAGTAACCAAATATGCAGATAAACGTTCAAGGAGAGGCTCTTTCTTGTACCGAGATCCGGTGTAGCTTTGTGCTAAGTTGCTAGTAAATACCAGGATGTGTTGGTTGTTGGTATAGCGACATTATAAGTGCTTGACGAAGTGTAGCTGGGCTATACCGTGTGAGGTGCAACCATTCTGGGTTACAATGAACTGGTGATGTCTCATGGGTATGTAATGACTACCAACTAGAGCCTCTGGTTGGTGGCTAACAGGAGGTTGTGGTGGCACATCGTTGTTGCTGAGAGTTGGTTCCTTTCTGGGGAGAATAGGAAAAATATCTTCGTAATTATTACCCTCCTGTGTGAAAGTATTTAACGGACTTGGTGTAGTGGTAGCGTCCCGTCTGGCTTGGATTTCAGGTGCAGTGGTTATGAGTGGTCTGCAAACTTCTGTCCTATTGGTACTTGATGTGACGGGAGTATGTCGTCTGGCTTGAGTTTCAGGAGTAGCTAAAAGTGTCCGGCGCGATCCCGTATTGGATGTATGGTATGTCCGTTTAGGATATTTGATATTCTTGGCGAGAAAACTGGTGCCCAATGTAGACAAATGTATTTGATCCTTATAAAGACTCTTTTTTGGTGCACCAGAATGTGAAGTGAATGATACTGTGTTGTTGATGAATTGTATCATGTTTTGAGAACAGAACTTCTGCAAAATGTTGTTATTTATGTCAGCTAGACGGCGCTGTTGTCCATAACTTGGTGATATGATGGAGGAGAAGAAAATGGATGAGTTAGGAAAAGTGTGACGTAATCCTTTCAAGAGTGCCAGTAGTTGAGACCCTGTGATTTGTTGGTTGTTCATGGTGTCGGTGATACCAATATGTACGCTTGCCCTTCTAACGCTATGATTAACAAAGAGAACGAACGAACGAACAGACTTTATTTTCAAAGGATAACAAATTGGGCACGCAGGCCCGTCTTACATTCGGCCCTTCCAATCACTCATCTTTCGTTCATCAATAGTGCATAGGAAAAAACATTGTCAAATGAATTTTGTAAACATAAACAGTGCATATTACAATGATATGAGACACGTCAACCACCCACCCACACACACAACCCAGACACACATACATCCCCACACCTACACATGTCCCCACCCACACCCCAAGCACACATACATTCCCCAACCCACACACATCCACCCACCTACACACATCTCCCCACCCACTCACATATACTCCACCCGTCCCATTACCCACCCACATCTCCTCCTCCACCAACAAACCTACAAACCACCCAGCCAAACACACATCCCCCATGCACACACACATCTCCCCGCACCTACCCACGCACATAATCTCCCATCTCCCCCAGACCACTCACAGATCCCGAGCCCACCCATACAAACATCCCAACCATTTCCTAACCTACACACACTCACAGAGAGAGAGAGAGAGAGAGAGAGAGAGAGAGAGAGAGAGAGAGAGAGAGAGAGAGAGAGAGAGAGAGAGAGAGAGAGTAGTTTCAGTCACCACACATGCCACAAGATGTCCTCTAGTCATCACATCTAATTACAAACACACCAAGAAGTGAGATGGCAATACTTTTCACACTATACCAGCACTTGATCCTCTCAGCAATTGATTATGGATTAGGACTGCTCACTGTCTCAAAGAGTCAGCTGGTGAAGTTAGAGCGCATACAGAACGAAGCTATGTGGGTCATTCTGGGATGCACCAGAGACACCACAGTAGTGTGTTTGCGTTACATCCTTGGTCTGCCGACTGTTGCTGGTAGGCTCAAGGTGATGCAGGCGAAGGCATACCTCAGAGTAGCTGCAGACACAGATCAACCGTTGCATGAGGCGCAAGACGCAGATAAGGGTCAGCGACTGATAAGAGGGAAATCATGGATGGCTCAGGCGGAGGATACGATCAGACAGGTGTGCCCCTTAGAGAACATTAGGCGAGGAGAGGAATGAGTCAGAGTGCCAGCGGAGCAGTCAGACTTGTGCAGAGTTATAATCACATTGAGCCGGGAGTGTCGGGAATGCAGGAATGGCCAGCAGGGGCCACGGAAGTGGAAATCCAGCATCTAATTCAGGATAATGCTCGCCCGGGTGATGTGATTATATACACAGATGATTCGGTGAGAGAAGTGGATGGGGGTTCATAGCCAAAGCTAATGGTCGACGTTTGGTGCAGGAGAGCCTGGCATATGATACCACAACAACCAGCTTAAGAATGGAGGTAGAGACATTCACTGCGGCTCTCCGCTGGATGGAGAATACGACACACACGCACATCGTGATATAACTGACTCAGAAAGCATGCTGGATCTTTTCTCCGGAGCATGCCGGTGTGCTGGGAAATGAACAGGCGGACAGATTGGCTGGCTCTGTAGAACTTGGTGGAGTATTGATACATGACAAGGCAGATGTGGTTGCGGCCTTGTGGGAGCACGTGTACACCTTGGAGGAGCAAATGGATCTCCATGGCCTGGCATGAAAGAGACAGCGAGGAGTGACGAGGGGATCTGGCCGATGCTCAACGCTCAGAGGAAAGGCGAGACGGACATATAATCAGATTGCTACTGGTACTATTGATATTACAACTCTTCGCTGGCTGCTGAGGATGGGGACGGAGCGCTTATGGGAATGCCCCAAATGTTGTGATGTCGATTCCTAAATCAATCAATCAATCATATGTTATTGTGTTTCGGTGTGTATGTGATAACGTTGCTACGTTTAGATTATGCAACATGACTACAAGAACACAACACGCTGATCCATGGAGGCCCTGTTAGAATTCTGTTACAATTGTGTTATAATTCTGTGAAAATTCTGATACGATTCGTTTTTAAAATATTATTACAATTCTGTTACACTTCTGTCACAATTGTGTTACAATTCTGTTACAGCAGCGAGAGTCTTACGACGGCACCTTCAGCTGTAACACATTCACTGTCATCGTTCCTCCCGGAGCAGCGGAGAACTCTCCCATGACCCCGTACGTGCTGGATCTCCTGGGAGAGAAGTATGTCTTCTATGGCTGTATCATACATACACACACATGTATTGTTGGACACTCACAGAAGTAGAAGAGAGAAGTATGTCTTCTTTGGCTGTATCATACACACACACACATGTATTGTTGGACACTCACAGAAGTAGAAGAGAGAAGTATGTCTATGGCTGTATCATACATACACACACATGTATTGTTGAGCACTCACAGAAGTAGAAGAGAGAAGTATGTCTATGGCTGTATCATACATACACACACATGTATTGTTGGGCACTCACAGAAGTAGAAGAGAGAAGTATGTCTTCTTTGGCTGTATCATACATACACACACACATGTATTGTTGGGCACTCACAGAAGTAGAAGAGAGAAGTATGTCTATGGCTGTATCATACATACACACACATGTATTGTTGGACACTCACAGAAGTAGAAGAGAGAAGTATGTCTATGGCTGTATCATACATACACACACATGTATTGTTGGACACTCACAGAAGTAGAAGAGAGAAGTATGTCTATGGCTGTATCATACATACACACACATGTATTGTTGGGCACTCATAGAAGTAGAAGAGAGAAGTATGTCTTCTATGGCTGTATCATACATACACACACATGTATTGTTGGACACTCACAGAAGTAGAAGAGAGAAGTATGTCTATGGCTGTATCATACATACACACACATGTATTGTTGGGCTCTCACAGAAGTAGAAGAGAGAAGTATGTCTATGGCTGTATCATACATACACACACATGTATTGTTGGGCTCTCACAGATGTAGAAGAGAGAAGTATGTCTATGGCTGTATCATACATACACACACACATGTATTGTTGGGCTCTCACAGAAGTAGAAGAGAGAAGTATGTCTATGGCTGTATCATACATACACACACATGTATTGTTGGGCACTCACAGAAGTAGAAGAGAGAAGTATGTCTATGGCTGTATCATACATACACACACGTATTGTTGGGCACTCATACAAGTAGAAGAGAGAAGTATGTCTTCTATGGCTGAATCACACACACACACACATGTATTGTTGGGCACTCATAGAAGTAGAAGAGAGAAGTATGTCTATGGCTGTATCATACATACACACACACATGTATTGTTGGGCTCTCACAGAAGTAGAAGAGAGAAGTATGTCTATGGCTGTATCATACATACACACACATGTATTGTTGGGCACTCACAGAAGTAGAAGAGAGAAGTATGTCTATGGCTGTATCATACATACACACACATGTATTGTTGGACACTCACAGAAGTAGAAGAGAGAAGTATGTCTATGGCTGTATCATACATACACACACATGTATTGTTGGACACTCACAGAAGTAGAAGAGAGAAGTATGTCTATGGCTGTATCATACATACACACACATGTATTGTTGGGCACTCACATAAGTAGAAGAGAGAAGTATGTCTATGGCTGTATCATACATAAACACACACACACATGTATTGTTGGGCACTCATAGAAGTAGAAGAGAGAAGTATGTCTTCTATGGCTGTATCATACACACACACATGTATTGTTGGGCACTCATAGAAGTAGAAGAGAGAAGTATGTCTTCTTTGGCTGTATCATACACACACACATGTATTGTTGGGCACTCATAGAAGTAGAAGAGAGAAGTATGTCTTCTATGGCTGTATCATACATACACACACACATGTATTGTTGGACACCCACAGAAGTAGAAGAGAGAAGTATGTCTATGGCTGTATCATACATACACACACATGTATTGTTGGACACTCATAGAAGTAGAAGAGAGAAGTATGTCTATGGCTGTATCATACATACACACACATGTATTGTTGGACACTCACAGAAGTAGAAGAGAGAAGTATGTCTTCTATATCTGTATCATACATACACACACATGTATTGTTGGACACTCACAGAAGTAGAAGAGAGAAGTATGTCTATGGCTGTATCATACATACACACACACATGTATTGTTTGACACTCACAGAAGTAGAAGAGAGAAGTATGTCTATGGCTGTATCATACATACACACACATGTATTGTTGGGCTCTCACAGAAGTAGAAGAGAGAAGTATGTCTATGGCTGTATCATACATACACACACATGTATTGTTGGGCTCTCACAGAAGTAGAAGAGAGAAGTATGTCTATGGCTGTATCATACATACACACACACATGTATTGTTGGGCTCTCACAGAAGTAGAAGAGAGAAGTATGTCTATGGCTGTATCATACATACACACACATGTATTGTTGGGCACTCACAGAAGTAGAAGAGAGAAGTATGTCTATGGCTGTATCATACATACACACACATGTATTGTTGGACACTCACAGAAGTAGAAGAGAGAAGTATGTCTATGGCTGTATCATACATACACACACATGTATTGTTGGGCACTCATAGAAGTAGAAGAGAGAAGTATGTCTTATATGGCTGTATCATACATACACACACATGTATTGTTGGACACTCACAGAAGTAGAAGAGAGAAGTATGTCTATGGCTGTATCATACATACACACACATGTATTGTTGGGCTCTCACAGAAGTAGAAGAGAGAAGTATGTTTATGGCTGTATCATACATACACACACATGTATTGTTGGGCTCTCACAGAAGTAGAAGAGAGAAGTATGTCTATGGCTGTATCATACATACACACACACATGTATTGTTGGGCTCTCACAGAAGTAGAAGAGAGAAGTATGTCTATGGCTGTATCATACATACACACACATGTATTGTTGGGCACTCACAGAAGTAGAAGAGAGAAGTATGTCTATGGCTGTATCATACACACACACATGTATTGTTGGGCTCTCACAGAAGTAGAAGAGAGAAGTATGTCTATGGCTGTATCATACATACACACACATGTATTGTTGGACACTCACAGAAGTAGAAGAGAGAAGTATGTCTATGGCTGTATTATACATACACACACATGTATTGTTGGACACTCACAGAAGTAGAAGAGAGAAGTATGTCTATGGCTGTATCATACATACACACACATGTATCGTTGGACACTCACAGAAGTAGAAGAGAGAAGTATGTCTATGGCTGTATCATACATACACACACATGTATTGTTGGACACTCACAGAAGTAGAAGAGAGAAGTATGTCTATGGCTGTATCATACATACACACACATGTATTGTTGGGCACTCACAGAAGTAGAAGAGAGAAGTATGTCTATGGCTGTATCATACATACACACACATGTATTGTTGGGCACTCATAGAAGTAGAAGAGAGAAGTATGTCTTCTATGGCTGTATCATACACACACACATGTATTGTTGGGCACTCATAGAAGTAGAAGAGAGAAGTATGTCTTCTATGGCTGTATCATACATACACACACACATGTATTGTTGGACACTCACAGAAGTAGAAGAGAGAAGTATGTCTATGGCTGTATCATACATACACACACATGTATTGTTGGACACTCATAGAAGTAGAAGAGAGAAGTATGTCTATGGCTGTATCATACATACACACACATGTATTGTTGGACACTCACAGAAGTAGAAGAGAGAAGTATGTCTTCTATGGCTGTTTCATACATACACACACATGTATTGTTGGACACTCACAGAAGTAGAAGAGAGAAGTATGTCTATGGCTGTATCATACATACACACACACATGTATTGTTTGACACTCACAGAAGTAGAAGAGAGAAGTATGTCTATGGCTGTATAATACATACACACACACATGTATTGTTGGGCTCTCACAGAAGTAGAAGAGAGAAGTATGTCTATGGCTGTATCATACATACACACACATGTATTGTTGGGCTCTCACAGAAGTAGAAGAGAGAAGTATGTCTATGGCTGTATCATACATACACACACACATGTATTGTTGGGCTCTCACAGAAGTAGAAGAGAGAAGTATGTCTATGGCTGTATCATACATACACACACATGTATTGTTGGGCACTCACAGAAGTAGAAGAGAGAAGTATGTCTATGGCTGTATCATACATACACACACATGTATTGTTGGACACTCACAGAAGTAGAAGAGAGAAGTATGTCTATGGCTGTATCATACATACACACACATGTAATGTTGGGCACTCATAGAAGTAGAAGAGAGAAGTATGTCTTCTATGGCTGTATCATACATACACACACACATGTATTGTTGGACACTCACAGAAGTAGAAGAGAGAAGTATGTCTATGGCTGTATCATACATACACACACATGTATTGTTGGGCTCTCACAGAAGTAGAAGAGAGAAGTATGTCTATGGCTGTATCATACATACACACACATGTATTGTTGGGCTCTCACAGAAGTAGAAGAGAGAAGTATGTCTATGGCTGTATCATACATACACACACACATGTATTGTTGGGCTCTCACAGAAGTAGAAGAGAGAAGTATGTCTCTAGGCTGTATCATACATACACAACACATGTATTGTTGGGCACTCACAGAAGTAGAAGAGAGAAGTATGTCTATGGCTGTATCATACATACACACACGTATTGTTGGGCACTCATACAAGTAGAAGAGAGAAGTATGTCTTCTATGGCTGTATCACACACACACACATGTATTGTTGGGCACTCATAGAAGTAGAAGAGAGAAGTATGTCTTCTTTGGCTGTATCATACATACACACACACATGTATTGTTGGGCACTCATAGAAGTAGAAGAGAGAAGTATGTCTTATGGCTGTATCATACATACACACACATGTATTGTTGGACACACACAGAAGTAGAAGAGGAGAAGTATGTCTATGGCTGTATCATACATACACACACATGTATTGTTGGACACTCATAGAAGTAGAAGAGAGAAGTATGTCTATGGATGTATCATACATACACACCACATGTATTGTTGGACACTCACAGAAGTAGAAGAGAGAAGTATGTCTTCTATGGCTGTATCATACATACACACACATGTATTGTTGGACACTCACAGAAGTAGAAGAGAGAAGTATGTCTATGGCTGTATCATACATACACACACACATGTATTGTTTGACACTCACAGAAGTAGAAGAGAGAAGTATGTCTATGGCTGTATCATACATACACACACATGTATTGTTGGGCACTCACAGAAGTTAGAAGAGAGATTAATCATACATACCACACATGTATTGTTGGACACTCACAGAAGTAGAAGAGAGAAGTAATGTCTATGGCTGTATCATACATACACACAGCATTATTGTTGGACACTCACAGAAGTAGAAGAGAGAAGTATGTCTTCTATGGCTGTATCATACATACACACACATGTATTGTGTGGACACTCACAGAAGTAGAAGAGAGAAGTATGTCTATGGCTGTATCATACATACACACACATGTATTGTTGGACACTCACAGAAGTAGAAGAGAAAAGTATGTCTTCTATGGCTGTATCATACACACACACACACATGTATTGTTGGGCACTCACAGAAGTAGAAGAGAGAAGTATGTCTATGGCTGTATCATACATACACACACATGTATTGTTGGACCCTCACAGAAGTAGAAGAGAGAAGTATGTCTATGGCTGTATCATACATACACACACATGTATTGTATGACACTCACAGAAGTAGAAGAGAGAAGTATGTCTATGGCTGTATCATACATACACACACATGTATTGTTGGGCTCTCACAGAAGTAGAAGAGAGAAGTATGTCTATGGCTGTATCATACATACACACACATGTATTGTTGGACACTCACAGAAGTAGAAGGAAGAAGTATGTCTATGGCTGTATCATACATACACACACATGTATTGTTGGGCTCTCACAGAAGTAGAAGAGAGAAGTATGTCTTCTATGGCTGTATCATACATACACACACATGTATTGTTGGACACTCATAGAAGTAGAAGAGAGAAGTATGTCTATGGCTGTATCATACATACACACACATGTATTGTTTGACACTCACAGAAGTAGAAGAGAGAAGTATGTCTATGGTTGTATCATACACACACACACATGTATTGTTGGGCTCTCACAGAAGTAGAAGAGAGAAGTATGTCTTCTATGGCTGTATCATACATACACACACATGTATTGTTGGACACTCACAGAAGTAGAAGAGAGAAGTATGTCTTCTATGGCTGTATCATACATACACACACATGTATTGTTGGACACTCACAGAAGTAGAAGAGAGAAGTATGTCTTCTATGGCTGTATCATACATACACTCACATGTATTGTTGGACACTCACAGAAGTAGAAGAGAGAAGTATGTCTTCTATGGCTGTATCATACATACACACACATGTATTGTTGGACACTCACAGAAGTAGAAGGAAGAAGTATGTCTATGGCTGTATCATACATACACACACATGTATTGTTGGACACTCACAGAAGTAGAAGGAAGAAGTAGACTAGAGGACATACTAGACAACATGCACATTGAAAGCAATAGTTACCAGCCTTCGGCGGACGAGCGCAATTGGGAGGATACAAGCCTTACCCTAGTAGGCGAAAACATCAACTAAAGACAAAATGTCATGGCAGGACAGACCGGTCCTAAACCTTTGCCCGCAACTGGTCTAAGATGGAACCGACAGGCGGACAGTTAGAAATTGCTTCGCTGATCCGCCACCTTCTGTAGCTTGTCAAGACTTATTGGTGTTACTTTTCGTCTGTAAAACTGGGCAGGCCGAGAGAGTGATCGTGCTGCATGGGCAATACATGGTTTCTAAATTCAGCACAGGCTTTGGGCTACAGAGAGGTATAACTCCATTTTACAAACTATCGTCTGTCAAGATAGCAAAGTACCAGTCGGCTACATCGCCTGGCTGCAGGAAGAAGTGTACTTCGACGCACGCCTTTCAATGGTTGGATACTTCCACGCACGCCTTTCAATGGTTGGATATAAATTCTATCAACATTCCATAGTTGTGGGTTTATGTGTATGATAGACCAGCTAATGATGACATAGTTGTGGGTTCCATTGTGTGACAGTTCAGCTAATGACGACATAGTTGTGGGTTCCAGTTCAGCTAATGATGACTTAGTTGTGGGTTCCAGTTCAGCTAATGATGACATAGTTGTGGGTTCCAGTCCAGCTAATGATGACATAGTTGTGGGTTCCAGTGTGTGACAGTTCAGCTAATGATGACATAGTTGTGTGTGTGTTCCAGTTCAGCTAATGATGACATAGTTGTGTGTGTGTTCCAGTGTGTGACAGACCTGGCTACTGATGACATAGTTGTGTGTGTGTTCCAGTTCAGCTAATGATGACATAGTTGTGGGTTCCAGTGTGTGACAGACCTGGCTACTGATGACATAGTTGTGTGTTCCAGTGTGTGACAGTTCAGCTAATGATGACATAGTTGTGTGTTCCAGTGTGTGACAGTTCAGCTAATGATGACATAGTTGTGTGTTCCAGTGTGTGACAGGCCAGCTAATGATGACATAGTTGTGTGTTCCAGTGTGTGACAGGCCAGCTAATGATGACATAGTTGTGGGTTCCAGTGTGTGACAGTTCAGCTAATGATGACATAGTTGTGGGTTCCAGTGTGTGACAGTTCAGCTAATGATGACAAAGTTGTAGGTTTCAGTGTGTGACAGTTCAGCTAATGATGACATAGTTGTGTGTTCCAGTGTGTGACAGTTCAGCTAATGATGACATAGTTGTGTGTTCCAGTGTGTGACAGGCCAGCTAATGATGACATAGTTGTGTGTTCCAGTGTGTGACAGTTCAGCTAATGATGACATAGTTGTGGGTTCCAGTGTATGACAGGCCAGCTAATGATGACATAGTTGTGTGCTCCAGTGTGTGACAGGCCAGCTAATGATGACATAGTTGTGGGTTCCAGTGTGTGACAGTTCAGCTAATGATGACATAGTTGTGGGTTCCAGTGTGTGACAGTTCAGCTAATGATGACATAGTTGTGGGTTCCAGTGTGTGACAGTTCAGCTAATGATGATATAGTTGTGGGTTTCAGTGTATGACAGTTCAGCTAATGATGATATAGTTGTGGGTTCCAGTGTGTGACAGTTCAGCTAATGATGACATAGTTGTGTGTTCCAGTGTGTGACAGTTCAGCTAATGATGACATAGTTGTGGGTTCCAGTGTGTGACAGTTCAGCTAATGATGACATAGTTGTGGGTTCCAGTGTGTGACAGTTCAGCTAATGATGACATAGTTGTGGGTTCCAGTGTGTGACAGTTCAGCTAATGATGACATAGTTGTGGGTTCCAGTGTGTGACAGTTCAGCTAATGATTACATAGTTGTGGGTTCCAGTGTGTGACAGTTCAGCTAATGATGACATAGTTGTGAGTTCCAGTGTGTGACAGTTCAGCTAATGATGACATAGTTGTGGGTTCCAGTGTGTGACAGTTCAGCTAATGATGACATAGTTGTGTGTTCCAGTGTGTGACAGTTCAGCTAATGATGACATAGTTGTGAGTTCCAGTGTGTGACAGTTCAGCTAATGATGACATAGTTGTGGGTTCCAGTGTGTGACAGTTCAGCTAATGATGACATAGTTGTGAGTTCCAGTGTGTGACAGTTCAGCTAATGATGACATAGTTGTGGGTTCCAGTGTGTGACAGTTCAGCTAATGATGACATAGTTGTGGGTTCCAGTGTGTGACAGTTCAGCTAATGATGACATAGTTGTGGGTTCATCTGGATGACAGACCTGGCTAATGATGACATAGTTGTGGGTTCCAGTGTGTGACAGTTCAGCTAATGATGACATAGTTGTGTGTTCCAGTGTGTGACAGTTCAGCTAATGATGACATAGTTGTGTGTTCCAGTGTGTGACAGTTCAGCTAATGATGACATAGTTGTGTGTTCCAGTGTGTGACAGTTCAGCTAATGATGACATAGTTGTGAGTTCCAGTGTGTGACAGGCCAGCTAATGATGACATAGTTGTGAGTTCCAGTGTGTGACAGTTCAGCTAATGATGACATAGTTGTGGGTTCCAGTGTGTGACAGTTCAGCTAATGATGACATAGTTGTGGGTTCCAGTGTGTGACAGTTCAGCTAATGATGACATAGTTGTGGGTTCCAGTGTGTGACAGTTCAGCTAATGATGATATAGTTGTGTGTTCCAGTGTATGACAGGCCAGCTAATGATGATATAGTTGTGAGTTCCAGTGTGTGACAGGCCAGCTAATGATGACATAGTTGTGGGTTTCAGTGTGTGACAGTTCAGCTAATGATGACATAGTTGTGTGTTCCAGTGTATGACAGGCCAGCTAATGATGACATAGTTGTGAGTTCCAGTGTGTGACAGTTCAGCTAATGATGACATAGTTGTGAGTTCCAGTGTGTGACAGTTCAGCTAATGATGACATAGTTGTGAGTTCCAGTGTGTGACAGTTCAGCTAATGATGACATAGTTGTGGGTTCCAGTGTGTGACAGTTCAGCTAATGATGACATAGTTGTGTGTTCCAGTGTGTGACAGACCAGCTAATGATGGCATATTTGTGTGTTCATCTGGAAGATAGACCTGGCTAATGATGGCATAGTTGTGGATTCAGGTGGATTGCAACCATTTTTCATTGTGGATACAGCACCTGAATGATGGACTAATTGATTGATCTCGGACACATGACACATCCTGACGACCTTCAATGACGCACTCACCTGTAAGCGATGTTGATTTTTTTTTTACTATAGTATTCATGTTGGTCATTCATAAACCAGTGGCACCCTGCTGAACATATCATTGGCAATCGCAAACACTCAAACAATGATGAGGTAGATTGCGACATCATGTAAAGGACAGGTAACTAACTTCAGCTGCAGATATAAATGCACGTGTGAAATTAAATAATAACATTGGCTTTTAATTGCCAGATCATGTGTTATGCTTTCATAAAAAGTTGCTATTAGAACAATACAAAATAATACAGATTTATTTCTGAAACAATTTGCTCAGGTTGTATTTACAGGACGTGGCATCAACCTCACCACTTATTGACTTTTTGTCATTTACTAGACGATGTTGGTTCAGAATTTGCCATGACTCTCTGAACAGCTCCATAACATCACAGTCAACGCAAAGTGGTCTGTTTCTAAATCTCCTGCAGTTGATGGTAACCCTTAGACTCGGCATGGCGGGAAATGATGACACTGCACGTGTCACTACCCTCTAAGCCGTAGCGCCGACTAAATGTGCTGTCAGACAGTAATAACTGACCAGAGTTTATGTCAGCTGTCCTTGTAGATCGCCAGTCACTAGATTATCATAGTTAGTGGTCATATGCAATTCATGTTTTATATAAATCAGTGGAGTGTTATCTGCAAAGAAAGTGAAGCAGTTCTAAGTTGTTCTATTTGTGTTACAGGTACACGCTGGAGAATGCTCCTAGCAATTATGTCTGTAACTGCAGTACTACAGGCAGGTGAGGGAGGCAACTGGGATAACAGCAGCTACTGACAGAGAGCAATTGTGATAACACAAGTGACTGACTGAGAACAATTGTGATAACACAAGCGACTGACCTAGAGCAATTGTGATAACACAAGCGACTGACTGAGAACAATTGTGATAACACAAGCGACTGACTGAGAGCAATTGTGATAACACAAGCGACTGACTGAGAACAATTGTGATAACACAAGCGACTGACTGAGAGCAATTGTGCTAACACAAGCGACTGACTGAGAACAATTGTGATAACACAAGCGACTGACTGAGAGCAATTGTGATAACACAAGCGACTGACCGAGAGCAATTGTGATAACACAAGCGACTGACCGAGAACAATTGTGATAACATCTTCCACTGACTGAGAACAATTGTGATAACATCTTCCACTGACAGAGAACAATTGTGATAACACAAGCGACTGACTGAGAACAATTGTGATAACATCTTCGACTGACAGAGAACAAATGAGATAACACATGAGACGAGGGGAAACAACTCAGATGACACAAGCGACTAAGGGAGAAAACTGCGATAACACAAATGACCGAGGGAGACAACTGAGATAACACAAGCGACTGAGGGACACAACTGAGATAACACAAGCGACAGGGAGACAACTGAGATAACACAAGCGACTGAGGGAGACAACTGAGATAACACTAGTGACTGAGGGAGACAACTGAATTTACATAACAGAAAACTGAAATTACATAAAGTTGCAATTGGATCAATAAAAAGTAATAACATTTACATCTTCAAGAGTTGGTCACATTTTGTGTATGAAAGTCAAATCCATTTGTCAAAAGTCATTACCGTTATTCTTACTATAAGACCAAAGTGTAGTATCTATGATCATTATATTGGAGACACAATTGACACTAGAAAACATAACACATGCACTTAGTAAAATGAACAAAACCAAGACATCAGGACCAGACGGATTAACAGTAGAATTCTGTCAACAATTCTTTCCTATCGTAGGTAATATTCTTCTAAAAGTCTATCAAGAAGCCTTTGAAAAAAAACAACTCCCTGATAGTTGCAACATGTCTTATATAACACTAATACACAATGCAAAGATAGACAAGACATAACTGAAAAATTACAGACCAATTTCACTTCTTAACCCTTTACGTCTGATTCTGGCCGATGCGAGAAAACGATCGTAGCGGCCGATTCCGGCCGATACTATTATGCATTGTAAAATCGCGATCTCTCGGCTTTCCGACACTTCCGACGGCTACTTTCGCTTTCGCCTACAGCTTGACAACGTGGCCGCCATTTGTAAATGCGATAGTATCAATTTAAACGGACTTTTAATGACAATTTTTGATAGTTTTCGGGATTTTTACGCTGTTTTTCAAAATGGATTTCGGCGATTCTTCAAGTGATAGCCGAGATTTCGCTAGGTTCATTTTAAATGACATTAAAGGGCACGAAGTTGACTATTAATCGGAGCTAGATATCAGTGCAAAGCGTTACTTTGCATTAGCAGTCGTGAGTCGGACTTTAAAGAAAGTGATTATGATTCTGAAAATGTGTTTGTATATTGCCGTATAGGTGACGGAAAATCACAAACAACATGCCATATTTCGTAAATATTTGTGTTCATGTATGGATTACCGGCAACAATCACGTGAGTAACATATTCTGCATGCTTTTCCCTTCATTGTGTTGTTTATTTAACTAAAATCGGTTGACTAACACCTTATTTGTGATGTTTTTACTAACGCGACCCGAACTTTTTCCAAACCTGAAAAAATCTTGCCCGTTCAGGGCTATAAAATGGACAAGCGTCTGCCCTGTAAAGGGTTAACACAGATTACAACATTCTGGCCAAATCACTCACACACAAAATCACTCAACAGCACAGAAATATACAAAACCACACACACCTCATTAGAGACATTATAACATACACACACCAGACAGAATGTCAATACTCCCTCTTGTCTTTGGATCAAGAGAAGACCTTTAACAGAATCGCACACTCCTATTTGCACAACACCCTAGAAAACTGCAATATAGGACAGTACTACAGAAAGTGGATACAGACTGTGTATAAAACCCTGGAAGCAAAGTCTTAGTGAACCATTCACTGACTGCTAGCTTTAGGCTGGCAAGATCTGTAAAACAAGGATGTCCATTATCATCACTTCTGTGTATACTGACACTTGAGCCATTATTAGAAAAGATCAGGAAAGATACCAACATTAAAGGTACCTTCATACAGAGAATAGGAGAGCACAAGGTCATTGCTTAAGCAGACATATTGGTGGCAGATAATTCAACAGACCTACAACAATTGCTGGACATTGTAGTAACAGAGAGTGCAAGGAAAGGACTCTCCTTGAATATCAAGAAAACAGTAACAATGGTGATATCAAAGAAAATGGTGACACCAAAATGTGAAATAGAAATAGAAGGGACAATTCTTAACCAAGTGGATAATTTTAAATACCTAGGGGCATTTATAACATCAGATGGAAGATGTACAACAGAGATTAAGAGCAAAATAGGGCAAGCAAAAGCCGCATTTCAGAAAATGAAGAGTATCTTATGCAATAAGTCACTGTCACTGAATGTAAGAAAGAGAGTGCTGAAATGCTATGTAGAACCAGTTTTGCTGTATGGCAGTGAATCTTGGAATGTAAATGAACAAATTAAGAAGAAATTAGAAGCAACAGAGATGTGGTTCCTGAGACGAATGTTGCAAATTTCTTGGACTGCCAGAGTAACTAACAACGACTGCCTGAGACAGGCTAATGAAACTAGAACATTATATACAACAATAAGAAAGAGACAAACATCTTTCTTCGGTCATGTAATGAAAAGAGAGGCATTGGAGAACATCATGACAACTTGAAAGATCGAGGGGAAGAGAGGCAGAGGTAGACCAAGAGAAATGATGCTGGATGGATTGAGATTTGGCATGGAGGAATACAATCAGCAGTCTTGATCCAGAACACAACAGACCAAGATCTGTGGAGAGTCATGAATGCCTACGCCAGCTGGCAGGGCACTTGATGATAATGTGTAGGGGCGGATGGAATTGATAGGGAGGAAAAACAAAAAGGTGGAATGACATTCTGAACATATGGTGAAGCGGTGCATGGGCCAAAACAGGTTGAGAACCACTGCTTTAAGCAATGACTAACAGTCATAACTAATTTGAAAAAATCATTAACATTACATTTCACTTGCATATCTACTAACTGTTAGTGGCACAGTTATCAACTGATTACAACAGAATCAACAATCGTGTCCATGATTACAGCATCACAAATACTGTCACTTGTTTGTCTGGCCACTGGTTCCCATGTCACCTTTCTTAAGAGTATTACAAACATTCACACTTGAGGCTGAATCACAGATGGTGATTACTGTTGCTGTGTCTATAGCTTTACAGACGTGCACAAGTCTTGAAGAGCTGTGGCATCAGTCATGTTGGGAAGTGAACGCAACGCCTCTACCAGCACATTCTGTACCTCCGCCCTCAACATGTCTAAGGTCCTCTGTGGTCATGCAGTCTCCTGCTGAACCCTGGTCTGGGCTTCTGGAGGCTGATGTCACATCGCTGCCATCATTTCATACACTAGACAGCGCCTGGTACTCACAGCAGGAACAGATGTAACGGTGCACACACATCTTGCATCTGAGTTGACAGCTGCAGTCTGCATTCCCAGACACTATTACAGGGCAATCGATTGTTTCATCTGAAGCCGTGAAGAACCAGCTCTCCTCTGATGAGGACTGGAAAATGTCAATATCGCCCATTGACTTGCAATGCTGTTTTTCTATCCCGCAGACCACTTGATCCAACCTTGCCTGGTTTGGCTGAATGTAAACTTGCCTTCAAGAAATTTGATTGGCTGTAGTAATTTATGCATGATGATATCCATCCTGTTCATCCTGTGTCTGTCTGAGAAAACCAACCCCTCGAGAATGGAACTTTGTGATGTTAGAAATGGAATGTATTTCACGTTTGAGGGACATCTGTAGCAACTGGCCCATGACTCATCTTTACCACCTTCCACATACCTTCTTTAGAAGCTATGTTAAAAATGATTCAAACAATTTTAAAACATCCAGAAAAAGCCTGCAGGTAACCTCTGAATGCTGTAATGTCTGTCACAGAGACAAGAATACTTAAATAACACTTAATCTCATTCTGTTCTTTGATTCCAGGGATCAGTCTCCATCTGACCCACCAAACCTTGTTGTACTCTCCATGTGTTGACCATGACATTGCCAGGTTTGGGAAAATGCTGAATCCAAACTTTATATATCTTTTGATGCTTATCTCATTGTGCCAGCTTCAATAAAAGAAGCACCACAATCCTCACATTAGTACGGTTTTTCTCCAGTGTGTGTTCTCATATGAGGCTTCAGACGGTTAGCTTGAGTAAAAGAAGCACCACAATCATCACTCTTGTAAGGTTTCTCTCCTGTATATGCTCTCTTATGCCTCTTTAGATTGCAAGCTTCAGAAAAAGAAGCACCAAATACTTCACATTTGTATGGTTTCTCTCCTGTATGTGTTCTTTTATGCATCTTTAGATTGCCAGGTTGAGTAAAAGAAGCACCACAATCATCACACTTGTAAGGTTTCTCTTCTGTATGTACTCTCTTATGCTTCGTTAGATGGCCCGCTACAGTAAAAGAAGCACCACAAACCTCACATTTGTACGGTTTTTCTCCTGTATGTACTCTCTTATGCCTCTTTAGATTGCGCGCTACAGTAAAAGAAGCACCACAAACCTCACATTTGTATGGTTTTTCTCCTGTATGTGTTCTCTTATGGTTCTTCAGAGTGCAAGCTTCAGCAAAAGAAGCACCACAAACCTCACATTTATAAGGTTTCTCTCCTGTATGTGTTCTCTTATGTTTCGTGAGAGTGCAAGTTTCAGCAAAAGAAGTACCACAAATCTCACACTTATAAGGTTTCTCTCCTGTATGTGTTCTCTTATGTTTCTTCAGAGTGGAAGTTTCAGCAAAAGAAGTACCACAAATCTCACACTTATATGGTTTCTCTCCTGTATGTGTTCTATTATGTTTCTTCAGAGTGCAAGCCTCAGTAAAAGAAGCACCACAAACCTCACATTTGTACGGTTTTTTTCCTGTATGTGTTCTCTTGTGAACCTTCAGATTGCTAGCTAAAGCAAAAGAAGTGCCACAATCATCACACTTGTAAGGTTTCTCTCCTGTATGTGTTCTCTTATGCATCTTTAGATGGCCAGCTTGAGTAAAAGAAGCACCACAAACCTCACATTGGTGCGCTTTTTCTCCTGTATGCGTTCTCTTATGACTATTTATACTGCCAGCTCGAGTAAACGAAGCACCACAGACATCACACTTGTAAGGTGTCTCTCCTGTGTGTGTTCTCATGTGAGGCTTCAGACTGCCAACTTGAGTAAAAGAAGCACCACAATCATCACACTTGTAAGGTTTCTCTCCTGTATGTGTTCTTTTATGCTTCTTTAGATTGTCATCTTGAGTAAAAGAAGCACCACAAACCTCACATTTATACGGTTTTTCTCCTGTATGTGTTCTTTTATGTTTCTTCAGTGTGCCAGCTTCAGAAAAAGAAGCATCACAAACCCCACATTTGTACGGTTTTTCTCCTGTATGTGTTCTCTTGTGTTTCTTTAGATTGCAAGCTACAGTAAAAGAAGCACCACAAACCTCACATTTGTATGGTTTTTCTCCTGTATGTGTTCTCTTGTGTTTCTTTAGATTGCCAGCTTCAATAAAAGAAGCACCACAAACCTCACATTTGTACAGTTTTTCTCCTGTATGTGCTCTCTTATGATTCTTCAGACCGTGAGCTTGAGTAAAAGAAGCACCACAAACATCACACGTGTAAGGTCTCTCTCCTGTGTGTGCTCTCTTGTGAGACTTCAGATTGCCAGCTAGAGAAAAAGAAGCACCACAAACCTCACATTTGTACGGTTTTTCTCCTGTATGTGTTCTCTTGTGTTTCTCTAGATTGCCAGCTACAGTAAAAGAAGCACCACAAACATCACACGTGTAAGGTCTCTCTCCTGTGTGTGTTCTCTTGTGAGACTTCAGATTGCCAGCTACAGTAAAAGAAGCACCACAAACCTCACATTTGTATGGTTTTTCTCCTGTATGCGTTCTCTTATGTATCTTTATACTGCCAGCTTGAGTAAATTTAGCAGCACAGACATCACACTCATAAGGTTTCTCTCCTGTGTGTGTTCTCATGTGAGGCTTCAGACCGTCAACTCGAGTAAAAGATGCACCACAATCATCACACTTGTAAGGTTTGTCTCCTGCATATGTTCTTTTATGCATCTTTAGATTGCCAGCTTGAGTAAAAAAAGCATCACAAACCTCACATTTGAACGGTTTTTCTCCTGTATGTGTTCTCTTGTGATTCTTTAGATTGCTAGCTTCAATAAAAGAAGCACCACCAACCTCACATTTGTATGGTTTTTCTCCTGTATGTGTTCTCTTGTGTTTCTTTAGATTGCCAGTTTCAATAAAAGAAGCACTACAAACCTCACATTTGTACGGTTTTTCTCCTGTATGTGTTCTCTTGTGTTTCTTTAGATTGCCAGCTTCAATAAAAGAAGCACCACAAACCTCACATTTGTACGGTTTTTCTCCTGTATGTGTTCTCTTGTGTTTCTTTAGATTGCCAGCTTCAATAAAAGAAGCACCACAAACCTCACATTTGTATGGTTTTTCTCCTGTATGTGTTCTCTTGTGAGACTTCTGGTTGCAAGCTTGAGAAAAAGAAGCACCACAAACCTCACATTTGTAGTTTTTCTCCTGTATGTGCCCTCGTATGCCTCTTCACATTACCAGCTTCAGTAAAGAAGCACCACAATCATCACATTTGTAAGGTCTCTCTCCTGTATGTGCCCTTGTATGCCTCTTCACATTGCCAGCTTCAGTAAAAGAAGCACCACAATCATCACATTTGTAAGGTTTCTCTCCTGTACGTATTCTATTGTGATTCATGTTCTCTTGGCACTCTAGATTGTCATCTTTAATCAAAAGACCATCCCATTCATTACATTTGGTTGGCATTCTTTCACTATGTGTTCTCTTATATCTGTCTAAACGAACATTTGGACTAGAAACATCAGACAAGTCTCCTGTGTGAGTTCTTTGAGAGCTATAACTGTCATAATTAAAAATGTTATCAAGAGACTTTGCAAAGTTCTGTGTATGTTTTTCTTGTGTTTCTTTTTGTTGCTGCTGACAATTCTCAATAGCAAGAGATAGTTTATTGTTTGTATCAATCACAGAAGACACACTTTAGACATCTGGCAATAATTTCATGTTTTACTGAAGTCTTACAACTATACTCAACCATTCATGATTCTGAGTTGCTGTTTTCTGTCAGTTCTTGAATGATGCTACCCCCAGCTATGTCTACCATCTTATGGAAGCTGTGGCGTCTGTCCTCACACAGAACATCCAATAGTTCTTGTTTCACAACCTTCATGTCTATGCTGTCATATGTCCACTTGTGTGAATGCTCTTGTATGGAGTGGTTAGGACTTCTTGGAGACCAAGAGTGTATTTCTGAAACACATCAAAATAAATATATTATATCCTCATGAATATACCAGATACTGATTATAAACAGATGTGCAATCAAGCAGACACACATTACAGCTGTAGGCAATCAATTTGAAGTGAACAAAATATAGAGAAGAAGAATGATTAGTGTGCTTATGTATGATCTACGTTGATGTATGATATAATGTGATGTATGATCTACGTTGATGTATGATATAATGTGATGTATGATCTACGTTGATGTATGATATAATGTGATGTATGATCTAAGTTGATGTATGATATAATGTGATGTATGATATAATGTGATGTATGATCTATGTTGATGTATGATATAATGTGATGTATGATCTACGTTGATGTATGATATAATGTGATGTATGATCTACGTTGATGTATGATATAATGTGATGTACAATATAATGTGATGTATGATCTATGTTCATGATGATCTAGCATGATGTATGATCTAGGCTGATGTATGATATAATGTGATGTATGATCTATGTTGATGTATGATATAATAGGATGTATGATCTACATTCATGATGATCTAGCATGATGTATGATCTAGGCCGAAGCATGATATAATGTGATGTATGATCTACATTGATGTATGATATAATGTGATATATGATCTACGTTGATGTATGATATAATGTGATGTATGATATAATCTGATGTATGATATAATGTGATGTATGATCTACGTTGATGTATGATATAATGTGATGTATGATCTACGTTGATGTATGATATAATCTGATGTATGGTCTATGTTCATGATGATCTAGCATGATGTATGATCTAGGCTGATGTATGATATAATGTGATGTATGATCTACGTTGATGTATGATATAATCTGATGTATGATCTACGTTCATGATGATCTAGCATGATGTATGATCTATGTTGATGTATGATATAATAGGATGTATGATCTACATTGATGTATGATATAATGTGATGTATGATCTACATTGATGTATGATATAATGTGATGTATGATCTACGTTGATGTATGATATAATGTGATGTATGATCTACATTCATGATGATCTAGCATGATGTATGATCTAGGCTGATGTATGATATAATGTGATGTATGATCTACGTTGATGTATGATATAATCTGATGTATGATCTACGTTCATGATGATCTAGCATGATGTATGATCTATGTTGATGTATGATATAATAGGATGTATGATCTACATTGATGTATGATATAATGTGATGTATGATCTACATTGATGTATGATATAATGTGATATATGATCTACATTGATGTATTATATAATGTGATTGTCAGAGTCCAGAAAGGGTACAGTGATGCAGTGACATCGCTACGCCCGCCAGGCGACTTAGCTCCCAGTAGGGATGCAGTAACTTCGTTACGCCGCCAGGCGAGTAGTAGTTACCGGCCTGCAAGATTGCTGGCTGACGAGCGACCAGCGGTCAGGCCAGGACGACGCTAGACGCACGCATGCCTCATGAAGCCACCTGAGGTGGGAGGCAAGTAGCGAACTAGCCGGCAGACAGCTCTGGGACACGGACTTGGACGGACGCATGATGAGAGAAAGGCGTTGTGTGGTTTTCTGTGCTGAAAGTCGAGTGTCTGAACATCTTGAGTGTTAGACTTGTGAGCTGTATTGTGGATGTAAGTGTATTGAAGTATTAAGTATATATTGTTGTGATCATCGTAATGTATTTGA
This sequence comes from Cepaea nemoralis, assembly GCA_014155875.1. Taxonomy (NCBI): domain Eukaryota; kingdom Metazoa; phylum Mollusca; class Gastropoda; order Stylommatophora; family Helicidae; genus Cepaea; species Cepaea nemoralis. The sequence continues at coordinate 479,765 of JACEFZ010027103.1, read as the reverse complement.
TCCGTGAATAAATCCATTGAACGGTGTGTCGTTGAGTCTTATGTCAAATCACGTTGTACTTGTACTGTCTCACATGTGTTAGGTTAGCGAGCCAAGTTTAAGACCCTGACATGTGTGGACGTGGTGGCATTCGTCCGGCTTTGAAATGAACGTGTTTATGTGATTAACGATTTAAAACTAGAGTTTGTGAACTTAGAAATTATTGTCAAACTTTATAGTACATGTAAATGTGATCGTGGAAAGCTCATTTTGATTTATTACTACATTATTTAAACATGGAGACTATTTGTAAACGTACAGTGCATACATATTGTTTGATCTTGTAAGCGTGTAAAACATTTGTGATTTGTGAAACTTGTCACCGTTTTGACCTTGTCGACATTGTGATCTTGTCGCCATTGTGACCTTGTCGCCATCTTGTAAACTTGATGTCTATGTCCTTACTGAATGTCATCTTGATGTAAGTGATGTGTCATCAATGTTGTAGAGTGTTGAGATACATGTAGATTGTTTTTGTGCATTGAGTTGTGGAAAGCAGAAAGTTTTGGAAAGAAAGTAACTTGTATGAAAAAAAAAAAAATTGTTGACGGACAAACTTACGACCTACAATTACACTCAACGCCATACAAACCTAATCAACACTTAGTGACAAGCAGGCACACACCAACAAATAGACGCTAATTTATTTTCCTCCAAAAACAAAGCAGGTTTTCCGTACCATCCGAAACCTTGCCGTAGAGGTCATTTGTGTTTTCGAAGTAGCGACCCTACAGTTCCTAGCCCGATTTCCAACCGTTCGTCACCGCATCCGGGGGCACTTGAGTATATTTTTTCTTTTCATTTACTTTAAGGATGCAATTTTAGGCACATATAGTCAATAGAAGTCAATTGTAAATTGTTCATTACTAACCACTTATAACATATTTTGTGTGGCTGGTATTTCATTGACATTTTCCATCATGTCTTCATTGAATGATTTCATCGATATGGGGTTAAAATTGAAGTTAACAGGTGATGAGTTAACAAAATGGAGCGAGAATAAATACTCTGAACACCTTCGCGAGAAAGCTACTGAACGCGACGAAAGAGCAGCTGAAAGAGCTTTAAAGCAAGCAGAAGTAGAACTAACTGCAAAGACAAAGCAAGCTGAGATAGATAGTGAGCTGAAGAAGGCAGAAATAGCAGCTCAGAGTAAGAGAGAAGAACTGGAGTTACAGTTAAAGATGAAACAACTTGACACTGAGACTGCCATTAACAAAGAGTCTAAGAAATCTGAGAGACTGGAGAAAGAAAACCAGTACAAGAAATATCAAGGTATTGTACGTAATTATACCTCGGGTGACTGCATCGCAGCCTTTACCCAAAATTTTGAAACTTTAATGGAACATTACCAGGTTCCACTGTCTGAATGGAATATTGTTTATATGAGGAGTTTATCAGGGGAACCTCTTAAAGTCATTGAGACCATCCCCAAAGACCTCAGAAAAGATAACCATTATCTGAAATCTAAGATTATGGCACATTTTATGTTAGATGAGGCAGGTTACAGAGAACAATTCAGCAAGTTGAGCCCAAAACCGACTCAAACGTTCTCTGATTACCTCTGCTTAGTCCGAGATATATTTACCAAATGGACTTCAGCAGCTAAAATTGATAAAAATTATCAGAGACTAGAAGATCTGATCATTAGAGATAAAATCATTTCATCCATTCCATCAGCATTTTCAAAATTTTTGCAAGAGAATGAATGCACTAGTGTAGATGAGATTGAGAGACGTGGTTCGGCGTATTACACAGCCAACAAACATTGTTTTGCCACTGAAGCTACTGACATTAATTTTGTAGTAGCGGCTAACTATGACAAACCCTATAGTAGGCAGAAACCTCATAGGCCTACCTCTGAGAAGTTTAATCACTGTAACTATTGTAAATTTTCACATCATCAGAATGAAATGTGCGATAAGCACCCAGGATACCATACTTACCTACTGACATAAGCCTGGGTCACTGACATTGAGGTGAGTGACCGGGCATGAGGAAGAATGGAGATGAGAGTGGGAGACAGTAAGGTGAGTGACCCGGCTACGAGGAAAACAATCAACCCTCAGAAATAATGGGGCGGATATGAGGGGAAGTCCCCAAGGGGGGATGGGTCGAAAGAGAGTTGTGTGTTGTGTGAAGTGAGGAGACTGGAAGGTCAGTGAGAGAGGAGACTGACTGCGGGGCAGGTCGTTTCAGAGAGAGCTCCGTGTTGTGTTGTTCTTCTAGTTGGGAAGACAGGCCTGAACCCAGAGTGGGTTCTATAGTTGAGCAGTGGCTCCAACCCAATGTGTGGGTTGTATTGTGTGAGATCCAGCCGAGGATTGTAGCTGGATTACCTGTCTTGTGGATTGAGATTAGAAGCAGGCCGTGAGAAGGAATTGATGTGTGCTGGTTAAATTGTGAGGAGGATATTTATATTCTATGGATTACATTATGTTTCTGGATGTATAAACATGTTCCGTTTGTCCGTCTTATTTCTGTAATAAAGGATTATGTGCGCCAACGGAATCTTGTTTAATGCCTGGTGAATATGCACTGCGGGGGTGAGTTACATTGCAAGACAGATATCTCCATTGACACACCATGAGTATCGTTACCTAGACAACGACCATCACACAATAATATCATGAGCATATCATCGTAAGAACTTCGTGATATTATCATCAAGAAAACGTGTGACATTTCTGGGCGCTCGTCACTTAGTAAGGAGAATCTGGAGGCTACGTCCGATCAAGAACATCTGGGGACTGTCCTGGCAAGAATGACGGGGATATATTGAGAAACCCATTGCATTATAGACATTTGTGTCATTCTGAGATATTTGTGGGCTCTTCGCTGAAAGAGAGGAGTTATTATCGGTGTCTTCGTGCCATCAATTTAGACAGTACTGCGTCACGAGATTAACAGCAATTCTTTTGTGTGTGTAAGACGCCACATCGAAAAAAAAAAACTGTCAGCGCGCGGGGAGGGTACGCGGCGGAAATCACAAGCTAGCAGACAGTTCAAGTGAAGTCCACTACAGGTGATTTGGAACCAACCATATCGCTAAAGCGAGTGGGGGTGCAGCGGCAGCACAAAAGTCGGTGATAAAGACACGCCATACAGACTAACCGGGAGAGTCCATTACGGTGACAGGTAAATTTGATACCAGGCAGGAGGGCTGAAACTAAAAGACCAGTGTTGAATCCAGAGTGGCGAGGGCAGCGTGTGTGTGTGTGTAGAACATCCGCTGTCGGTGATAATGACAGGATTGGGAACCAAAGATAATTGACAGGTGTGTGTGTGTGCGAGGCAAGCGCACCGTGTTGTCGCAAGTTGACTGGTCAAGATTTTTCGACGCAGTAAATAGGACGGGTGGAGACACCAGCGTCCAGGTACGAGGGGAAAGTTACGTTAACCCCTACCACAGCCGTGCTAGGGCAGCAGTGGAAAGTGTGATTTTCCACGAAGTTAATATAGCAGCCGGGTGGGGCTGTCAAGTTTGTGTGAAAACTGTTTTACGGAGGAATTTTTCACTGAGAGTGATAAAGAGAAATTGAGGTGACATTGTGAGTTGGGGGTGGAAGGAGGAAAGATACTCGGGAATTTCCACGACCTATGGTGGTCAAGCTGACTCATTGTGAATGAACAAAACAAGGCGTTTTGTGTGAAACCAGACTTGATTGTTCGTCTTTGTTCAAGCCTTTGTCATCATTATTCTGTTATGAGCAAACAGTTTCAACTTATCGTCATCGCAACCATTGTCGTATTTCTTTGCCAATAAGGATCTATATATCCAAATTTAAAGCGCTGAACATTGGCTGCCATTCTTCTTTTCTTGTTGGTGAATCTTGTCGGATAACGGAAATCCATAACATTAATGATACAGCGAAGCGCCATCTCCGCAACGAGAGAAACAACAAATCGAAAGAACACTTTGGATTATTACTGTGATTCCACCACGTACAGAGAAAGTACAATAACGTTACGGACTGTGTCGAGACAGAACAGTTTGGATATCACTATCATCTTCAACTTTTGTCGACAGTTGGAACTTGTGATCACCACGTGAATTCAATAACCACTCAACAAAACAAGAAGTCGGTTTGAAATCTAGTGTCGTAGACATTTCCAGCGGATTGCGAATAACTATTAAAACGAACAAAAACTTTGGTGACTGAATAAAAAGAACTTTTGGCGACGGATTAATAGGCCCATATTTGTCGGCCAACCAGTTACACATTATTATTTTTTATTGTTTTGCTCCCATCGTCATATTTATTGTTGTCGGGTGTTACGCAATTATTTGTATGTGGTCCAGTGTTTGTCAAGAGTAGGGGATTTTTGTGTTGTTTCTCGAAGGCCGGGAGACAGGGCGAAAAGTTACTTTCTGAGGTGCACCATATATAATGTCTGGGAAGAAAATCGAAAGGTCGGTTTATTTGGTTCTGCAGGGACGGTCCTGAATTATATAACGTGCCAGTTTGTGTTTGACTGTCAGATTTCTGTATAATTTTATGCTATAATTTTTTTTTCTTCTCTTTCTTCTTTTCGTTATATTTACATATGATATTTGCTGTGTTCGGATAGATGTTATTATCGTGCACTTTTGTCGTGTCTACTATCTAGTGGTATCTGAGTCAGTTTATATTTTACGCGCACTGTGGATGTCCCTACACAAGCTTGTGGTTGTTACTGTGGTTTATTTCTGTGTCATCATCGTCTCCGTGTACTCAGCTTGTGAAGTCTAGCGTTGGATAGTCATCACTTAGTGTTATCATCCATTTGTTGGTATATGTATTTATATGTATGTTTAACAATATTTCCAGGGACTTTATGAACTTTTGGTCATAGATATATAGATATAAGGGAGTATAGGTGATACTTCCCCCCTCACTACCTAGTGCTTATAGAGTGACTGGGTGAGTACAGAGTGATATTTTAGCACTACGAATTGACGTACACAGGGAGTGTGGGTGTACTTAGGGAAGTGACACAAAGACTAACAGCAGAATCGTCACATTTATAGTTGGCTGACAGACAGCAACGTGTCCACAAGTACAAGATGCCTACTTTAATGGAATATATTGAAGCAGGTGAACGAATAGGCCTGAAGGGTAAAGAGTTACAAGAGTATGCCGAAGCAAAAGAGCAACAACAGATTGAAAGAGACCAGAGACAAGCCGAAAGAGAACAGAGACAGGCAGAACTCGAGGCCAACCGCCTACAGGAAGTAAAGTTAGCTGAAATGGAAAACAAGCGTCTACAGGAAGAGAAAGTTAGACACAAGTAAAGACTAGCTGAAATGGAAAACAAGCGTCTACAGGAAGAAAAGTTAGCTGAGAGAGAACAAAGACAGGCTGAAATGGAAAACAAGCGTCTACAGGAAGAAAAGTTAGCTGAGAGAGAACAAAGACAGGCTGAAATGGAAGCCAAGCGTCTACAGGAAGAGAGAGAGACACACATGAGAATGGAAATTGAGAAAGAGAAGATTAAGATGGAAGCGGAAATTGCTATTAAAAAGTTAGAATTTGCATCGAAGGGTCAAAGTGAGGAAAGTAGAAAACCGTCGCAGTCGTCACAGAGATTAAAACTGCCATATTTTACGGACCGGGATTGCCTTGAGGCCTATCCTTTCGAGATTCGAAGCATCAGTGAAGGTATTAGGCATCCCAGAAAGCGAGTACGCAATTAGACTGGGCGAGTATTTAACGGGTAAGGCCCTAGAAACAATGTTTAATTTACCTGTAGAAGAAAGGAACAACTACACTATCTTACGTCAACGTTTGCTGACAAAGTTCCAACTAACTGAGCATGGATATAGAACAAAGTTTAGACAGTTAGGGCCAGAGACAAATCAAGATTTCACAGATTTTGTTAACACAGTAAAGAATACATTTAATAAGTGGATGGAGCTTGCAGAAGTAGGGAAAGATTTTAATAAATTAGTAGATCTAATGTTAAGAGACAAGGTTGTATCTGCATGCAATTCTAATTTAGTGGCGTTCTTTGAGGAACGGAAGCCAAAGGACATAGACACAATGTCTCAGTTAGGGCAAAACTACATGACTGCACATCCTAACGTATCTATTGGGAAACTAATGAGTGAGGAAATAGTCTGTGCAGCGTACACTAAACAGGAACCAGAATCCAGTCATCAGACCAAGGGCGAAAAGTGTGGATTCAGCACAGAAAGGTGAGCAGCAAGAACTTCAAGATAATGGTTTCCGAGGAAACAATGTTGGTAGAGTAGGACGGTACCCATATAGAAGAGGGAACTTCCAGAGACGTCCAAATTATGCCGGATGTTGGAATTGTGGGAGCTGGAGACACAGGGCAGCACAGTGTGATGCACAACCATCAGATGGACCAACGAACAACACTAAAAGGGAGATTACTTGGTTCAAATGTGGAAAGAATGGTCATATCAGCCATCAATGTAGGATGAGAGAAACAGAGCACTCAAATGCAGCGCAAGTAATTGAGACGCTGAACAATGAAGATTGTAGTGGGTGCAAACCTCTTTTTGAAAAAGACAGTCAGCCAGTCCTAATATGTGGTCATACAGTAAAGCAGGATCAGCAGTGCATGAAGGAGGAAGTCTGAAGCTGCATCAGGGATTTGTCAATGATAGACCAGCGTTAACAATTAGGGATTCCGGATGTACGTCTATCGGAGTGAAGAGAAGTTTAATAGATCCCTCGGATTATACAGGGAAAAAGATTAGATGCATAACATTCAACGGCACAGTAGAGTTCTACCCAGTAGCCATAATAACAGTAAAAACACCATATATCACTGGAAGAGTGACAGCGTGTGTTTTGGACTCACCAGTGGCTGATTTGATCATAGGAAATGTTATAGGAGTTAAAGATTGTACAGAAGAGGAAATAGTTTATTGGGACCAAAAATATAGTGTAAGCAGTATTGAAGTAGTTACCACAAGAGAACCTAAATTAGAGAGTATAGCTGAGGTAGAAGAGGCACTTGAAGTAGACACAGGAACTCAGGACAAGGATAGTACAGCTGAGCAGATGAGAATGGATCCCAAATATAGTGCTAGTGACTCCCAGAGACAAGATACTACTCTGAACAAATGTTCCCAAGGGTGTAGGAGAGTAGAACATAGGCAGTCAAAGAAAGGTAGAGGGTGCTTCGAGAGGAAGAACAATGTTCTCACTCGCAGGTTTTCAGATAGCAGAACTGCACGTGGGCAAGGAGCAGTACCTTTAGCACATAGAGACCGATATACTAGAACAGCTCAGGATAGTGCATGTGCAGGGTACATAGGCATAAGGCGTATGCAGCAGAAAGCAAGGTGCCAGATATATGGGCCAAGATTGAATAAAGAGTTCAGACTAAACAGAGACTCAAGTGTAACGGTGCAATATGCAGATAGGAAAGTTGAGTCAGGTCAAAAGAGTTTTCGCGACATTACTGACCCAGGGCTAGGGATAGCAAACAGATGTTGTAATTGTAGAGGTACCATGAGTCATGGGTACATGAAAGGTAGACACAGCATCGACAGGAATCAGAGGTGGGTTAATGCAAGAACAGAACCACCTGATATAGGGTTGGTACACAAATAGTAATGTGTGGTCGTGAAGTAGTAAGAGATCTGAGGGTACATAAGTATAATGCTTTTCTATGATGTATTATTATTATTATGTAATGTATTAGTTCATGCATGGATACACAAGATAGATGGTTGTATTTATGTGTGATGAATATAGGAGCGTAATATGAGCATTTGATGTAGTATTTAGGATGGTAGCTGAAGTGAGGTGGAGCCATACTTAGGGCTACCCAGGCTATATGTCTGGGTCACATGTTTAGTAAGTTTTAGTCTCCCAATATTTGAAAACGAAGTTTTCTTTTAAGAGGGGGGTGATGACATAAGCCTGGGTCACTGACATTGAGGTGAGTGACCGGGCATGAGGAAGAATGGAGATGAGAGTGGGAGACAGTAAGGTGAGTGACCCTGGCTACGAGGAAAACAATCAACCCTCAGAAATAATGGGGCGGATATGAGGGGAAGGCCCCAAGGGGGATGGGTCGAAAGAGAGTTGTGTTGTGTGAAGTCAAGAGACTGGAAGGTCAGTGAGAGAGGAGACTGACTGCGGGGCAGGTCGTTTCAGAGAGAGCTCCGTGTTGTGTTGTTCTTCTAGTTGGGAAGACAGGCCTGAACCCAGAGTGGGTTCTATAGTTGAGCAGTGGCTCCAACCCAATGTGTGGGTTGTATTGTGTGAGATCCAGCCGAGGATTGTAGCTGGATTACCTGTCTTGTGGATTGAGATTAGAAGCAGGCCGTGAGAAGGAATTGATGTGTGCTGGTTAAATTGTGAGGAGGATATTTATATTCTATGGATTACATTATGTTTCTGGATGTATAAACATGTTCCGTTTGTCCGTCTTATTTCTGTAATAAAGGATTATGTGCGCCAACGGAATCTTGTTTAATGCCTGGTGAATATGCACTGCGGGGGTGAGTTACATTGCAAGACAGATATCTCCATTGACACACCATGAGTATCGTTACCTAGACAACGACCATCACACAATAATATCATGAGCATATCATCGTAAGAACTTCGTGATATTATCATCAAGAAAACGTGTGACACCTACTAAACATGGTAAACAGACAAGATAAGGAGCGTAAATCCTTTAGAAGTTTGCGTAAATGTTTCCTCTGTAAGGCGTACGGACACCATCAGAAAGATTGTAAAGGCAGGCAAATGACCAACAAAGCAAATGCCGCCTTGTTTGATAGTTCGTCGTCTGATGAAGAACAGCCAGAGAAACATCCTGTGAACTCAGCACAGGCTTTGACATGTTCAGCGCAAATAAATGCTCTGTTTGTAACACCTTTTATGAAGATGGTATTTTAACATACCTATTGATTGTATGGTAGCTAATGTAGCACTAACATCTCATGACATCATTGATAACATTGTTCCATCATCATCTGATATCATTGAATGTGTGAACGCAGTAACTAGATCTACTGCTAGAGTGCAAGATGAAAGTAATCAAACTGAGGCTATACAAATGCTTAGCCCAGTATCACTACCTACTAACACCATGAAGGAAACGTTTGTAACAGCTCAAAAAGCTGATCCTTCATTGTCAAGATACTTTAATCTGATCGGCCAAAAGCCAAAGGTAACCAAGAATGCAAAATGGCATTTTGCTGTGAAAAATGATATACTCACCAGGTATTATACCAGAGGTGACAACACAACAGAGCAAACTGTTTTGCCAACTAGTTATCGCAAGCAAGCTTTACATCTTGCCCACGATATACCTCTTGCAGGGCATATGGCATACGTTAAGACCAGATCAAGGTTACTGACACAGTTTCATTGGCCCAAATTTTGCAATGACATTAAAGAATATTGCAGAAGTTGTGACACCTGCCAGAAACTGGTAAAAAAAGGTAAACACCCACAGGCAAAGTTACAAGTCACTGACTTAGCCAGTCGACCTTTTGAAAAACTATCTGTCGACATAGTGGGCCCTCTTAATCATACAACAACTAGAGGGAATAAATATATTCTAACTGCCATTGATCAATGTAGTCGCTGGCCAGAAGCTATTCCGTTAAAGAACATAACTGCCAATGATATAATGGAAGTTTTCTTCCATATTTTTTCTCGGATAGGTTTTCCAGATACTATCCAATCTGATAGGGGCACTCAGTTTATTGCCGCATCTACCCAAGCTTTCAACAAAATGTTGGGAGTGAAGCAATGTTTCAATTCCCCCTACCATCCTCACTCTAGCGGAGTAATAGAAAAATTTAACGAGGATTTAAAGCACATGCTTGCCAAAGTAACGCAAGAGCACCCCAATAACTGGGATGTATATCTACCAGCTATTCTTTTTGCTTATCGCGAGGTACCACATTCTAGTACCGGTTTCTCTCCTTTTGAACTTATCTATGGTGCCAAACCATGTGGCCCATTGACCATTTATCACCAAATGTTAACTGACTCTACTCCAGTACTTAAACCCATATCATCATACGTATATGTTACATCATTGCGTGAAAGAATCATCAAATCTTGTATTATTGCAAAGAATGCACTAAAATTATCTGGTGCTACTTATAGACAGTATGCTGACAAAGGTAACAGGACGATAACGCTGACACCTGGACAGGACGTTCTTCTTCTACTACCTAGTGACAGACACTTATTGACTGATTCATGGCAGGGACCTTTTAAAGTGACGAGACAGATTTCACCTGTAGACTACGAAATCCTAATAAAAGACAAACACAAAATATTTCACATAAATATGCTAAGACCTTACCACAACAGAGACAACGAACAAGATGATACGACAGCTTGTACAGTGATAATAGATCACGAAGACGACGATGCTAGTGACGAGATTCCAACACCTGCATTAGACACGACAAACAGCTTGAAGGAGATCAAAATCAATCCAAAGTTAACTCAAGCAGAGACAAACAGTTGCAAACAGCTTATACAACAGTACAACACCATCTTTTCCAACAACCCAGGACAAACAGAATTAGTACAGCATCATATCACACTCACATCAAACACACCCATAAGATGCAGACCATACACCATCCCATTACATTACAAAGAACATTTACATCAGGAGATCATCAACTTAGAGAAAAACAACATCATCAGACGATCCCAATCAGACTTCTCATCTCCAATGGTCATAATACGCAAAAAGGACAACACAATAAGACTGTGTATCGACTATCAAAAGCTAAATAAAATAACTGTTCTAGATTTGGAGCCAATGGCAAACGCTGACGATCTTCTGACAGAACTGACAGACGCTAGGTTCTTTACGAAGATAGACATGACGAAAGGATATTATCAGATAGAAGTAGACGAACAGAGCAGACATCTGACAGCATTTGCCACACCGTGGGGACTGTACGAATGGTGCAAACTTCCATTTGGGCTAGTCAATGCCCCAGCCACCTTCGTACGCATGACACGACTTCTTCTAGTAGACATTCCTAACATAATTTGCTATATAGACGACATCTGTGTTCACACAGAGACGATGAAAGAGCACATTAAGACGTTAGAACAGACATTTGAACGTATTAGACAGCACGGACTGACAGTCAAGCCTGCGAAAGTAGACATAGCCTACCAGGAAATATTCTTCTTGGGGTACAAAATATCCAATGGCTTTGTCATGACAGACGATAACATTGTGTCCAAGATACTAAAACTCTCACTTCCGACTACAAAAAAACAAGTCAGAAGTTTGTTGGGACTGATAAACTATTACCGGCAGTTCATTCCTGATTTTTCCGAACTGACCGAAGTGTTTACTAATTTACTAACAAAAGATAAACCAGATAAAATTGTACACAATGAATGCCAAAAAATTGCATTCCATAAGGTAATAACATGTTTTTCTGATAACAGTTCAAGTAAACTCATCCTGAAATTGCCCAACCTTCATTTACCTTTCAGATTGCGTACAGATGCTAGCTCCGTGGCGATTGGAGCAGTCTTGTTACAAGAGTACAATAACATCCTCCATCCCGTGTACTTCGTATCAAGGAAACTAAAACCCAGAGAACGGGCTTGGTCTATACCTCAGTTGGAAGCCCTAGCTTTAGTGGTGGGTATAACTAAATTGTCCAGATTTCTTCTAGGACGCCATTTCATCATGGAATCTGACAGCAGCCCGTTGCGTTTTATAAATTCAGGTGTACCTTCAAATCATATGGTAGCGCGCTGGTCTTTGAAACTTCAAGATTATAGCTTTGAGGTTCGACATATCCCAGGCAGATCCAATTCAATTGCCGATCTTTTGTCCCGTTGTCCGACCGACCCAGTAAGCACCAATGTCTGAGTGCAGTGTGTACAAATACACTCAGACCGACACAGCCATTTATCAGTGAATATATTTTTCTCCATTCACAAAAAGCTGTGTAATGTCTACAATAATGTGATAGGGGTTACTCCCATTATATATAGTGTTCTTATTTTACTAATTCATGTAGTGATTGTCATGTATAATTGTGTAGTGTGTGGTAGAAAGCGAACTTTGTTAATTGTATATATCACGAACAAGAACAGTGTCACATTCGCTCAAGAACTTACCGTAAGCGAACTATCCAATTTGACAGTGACATCTGTGTGTGGAACATTCCAGGGATATTTTAAAGACGTGTGTGAACGTGTAAACTAAACAGTGACAGCTACTCCATTGCAGTCAACCGAAATCCATAATGTTCGGTAGTGAAACATCCAACACATGAACAGTCAATCGTAATCCAGAAGGTTTTGTAGTGAAACATCCAACACATGAACTGTGAGAACAAGGTACTTTCCGTAACTACATCAGACCGGAACAGGTGTGTTCTGCAAGCTTCAACATCAGCTGATTTTAGTGTTCGTGTGTACTTCCGGATTAGTTAGAAATTTAGAGCAAAATTAGCAGACGACAAATAAAAGTTTAAAAAGCTATGACAATTCTAAAATCTTTAGGAATCAACAAAGTTAAATACACGAATTGTGTGTTTATATATTTACGTAGTGTAATCTTAGAATCATATCTTGATTAATGTATTCATATTACCGACTTTTTCTCGTTAATATGAAGAAACGTCAAGCGATGACGCTAAGAAATAGAATAATTATTGTAAATTATTGTATTTCATTAATGTTGAAATTATTCCCCTTTCATTTATTTGTTATTACAGCATTACACAAAGGGCCATAATTTGAAATGTATTCAGTAATGTGTTGCGTATAAATAGCCATGTGTTTGCCAGATTGTTGACACAACAGGTAGCCATCTACTGGGCATGGCAGAGGGTTACCGACATTGCAGACCAACACAAGAGCTACTGGCCAAATAAGGTCAGAGTTTGAGCGTTTTATGCGACTTATATAAAGTCGTATTTCGGTCTAGCGAGATGGTTTTTGTTTCAAGAACCATATTATTACGTTTTTTTTTTTAATGCTGCGAGGTAGATGCGTGAAGCTGGTACTACCGATCTGACTGGGTCATTAATGCAATTGAGGTAATCAGCCATCGAGAGGATGAAACCTGACAAGTGTTAAAGGTTGAACACCACATGTCGTTGAATGCAACTTCCATTTCTTATATATTTCTATGGCATATGTATATTTATTTGTATGTTGATACCAATGTAGATAACAATAGAAAGGTGGACTCTGACAAGGTTAGAATATTAACCACAGTATGTACATATATTATACATGAAAGATGACATCTTTCATGAATTTGCCGGGGGAGCGTGTCAGAGTCCAGAAAGGGTACAGTGATGCAGTGACATCGTTACGCCCGCCAGGCGACTTAGCTCCCAGTAGGGATGCAGTAACTTCGTTACGCCGCCAGGCGAGTAGTAGTTACCGGCCTGCAAGATTGCTGGCTGACGAGCGACCAGCGGTCAGGCCAGGACGACGCTAGACGCACGCATGCCTCGTGAAGCCACCTGAGGTGGGAGGCAAGTAGCGAACTAGCCGGCAGACAGCTCTGGGACACGGACTTAGACGGACGCATGATGAGAGAAAGGCGTTGTGTGGTTTTCTGTGCTGAAAGTCGAGTGTCTGAACATCTTGAGTGTTAGACTTGTGAGCTGTATTGTGGATGTAAGTGTATTGAAGTATTAAGTATATATTGTTGTGATCATCGTAATGTATTTGATCCGTGAATAAATCCATTGAACGGTGTGTCGTTGAGTCTTACGTCAAATCACGTTGTACTTGTACTGTCTCACATGTGTTAGGTTAGCGAGCCAAGTTTAAGACCCTGACAGTGATGTATGATCTACGTTGATGTATGATATAATGTTATGTATGATCTCTACATTCATGATGATCTAGCATGATTATGATCTGGGTTAAAGTATGATCTTAGTTCATGATGATATAAGTCGATGTATGATCTTAGTTCATGATGATATAAGTCAATGTATGATCTTAGTTCATGATAATATAAGCTGATGTATGATCTTAGATCATGACGATATAAGCCGATATATGATCTAGGCTGATGTATGATCTTAGTTCATGATGATATAAGTCAATGTATGATCTTAGTTCATGATGATATAAGTCAATGTATGATGTTAGATCATGACGATATAAGTCGATGTATGATCTAGGCTGATGTATAATCTTAGTTCATAATGATATAAGTCAAGGTATGATCTTAGTTCATGATGATATAAGTCAATGTATGATCTTAGTTCATGATGATATAAGTCAATGTATGATATTATCATGATGATATAAGTCAAGGTATGATCTTAGTTCATGATGATATAAGTCAAGGTATGATCTTAGTTCATTATGATATAAGTCAACGTATGATCTAGGCTGATGTAAGATCTTAGTTCATGATGATATAAGTCGATGTATGATCTTACTTCATGATGATATAAGTCAATGTATGGTCTTAGTTCATGATGATGTAAGTCGATGTATGATCTTAGTTCATGATGATATAAGTCAATGTATGATCTTAGTTCATGATGATATAAGTCAATGTATGATATTATCTTGATGATATAAGTCAATGTATGATCTTAGTTCATGATGATATAAGTCGATGTATGATCTTAGTTCATGATGATATAAGTCGATGTATGATATTATCATGATGATATAAGTCAATGTATGATATTATCATGATGATATAAGTCAATGTATGATCTTAGTTCATGATGATATAAGTCGATGTATGATCTTAGTTCATGATGATATAAGTCAATGTATAATATTATCATGATGATATAAGTCAATGTATGATCTTAGTTCATGATGATATAAGTCGATGTATGATCTTAGTTCATGATGATAGAAGTCGATGTATGATCTAGGCTGATGTATGATCTTAGTTCATGATGATATAAGTCTATGTATGATCTTAGTTCATGATGATATAAGTCGATCTATGATCTAGGCTGATGTATCATCTTAGTTCATGATGATATAAGTCAATGTATGATCTTAGTTCATGATGATATAAGTTGATCTATGATCTAGGCTGATGTATCATCTTAGTTCATGATGATATAAGTCAATGTATGATCTTAGTTCATGATGATATAAGTCAATGTATGATCTAGGCTGATGTATGATCTTAGTTCATGATGATATAAGTCAATGTATGATATTATCATGATGATATAAGTCAATGTATGATATTATAATGATGATATAAGTCAATGTATGATCTTAGCTCATGATGATATAAGTCGATGTATGATCTTAGTTCATGATGATATAAGTCAATGTATGATATTATCATGATGATATAAGTCAATGTATGATCTTAGTTCATGATGATATAAGTCAATGTATGATCTTAGTTCATGATGATAGAAGTCGATGTATGATCTAGGCTGATGTATGATCTTAGTTCATGATGATATAAGTCTATGTATGATCTTAGTTCATGATGATATAAGTCAATGTATGATCTTAGTTCATGATGATATAAGTCGATCTATGATCTAGGCTGATGTATCATCTTAGTTCATGATGATATAAGTCAATGTATGATCTTAGTTCATGATGATATAAGTTGATCTATGATCTAGGCTGATGTATCATCTTAGTTCATGATGATATAAGTCAATGTATGATCTTAGTTCATGATGATATAAGTCAATGTATGATCTAGGCTGATGTATGATCTTAGTTCATGATGATATAAGTCAATGTATGATCTTAGTTCATGATGATATAAGTCAATGTATGATCTTAGTTCATGATGATATAAGTCGATCTATGATCTAGGCTGATGTATCATCTTAGTTCATGATGATATAAGTCAATGTATGATCTTAGTTCATGATGATATAAGTCAATGTATGATCTTAGTTCATGATGATATGTCAATGTATGATCTTAGTTCATGATGATATAAGCTGATGTATAATCTTAGTTCATGATGATATAAGTTGATGTATGATATTAGTTCATGATGATATAAGTCAATGTATGATCTTAGTTCATGATGATATAAGTCGATGTATGATCTTAGATCATGATGATATAAGTCGATGTATGATCTTAGATCATGATGATATAAGTCAATGTATGATCTAGGCTGATGTATCATCTTAGTTCATGATGATATAAGTCAATGTATGATCTTAGTTCATGATGATATAAGTCGATGTATGATATTAATTCATGATGATATAAGTCAATGTATGATCTTAGTTCATGATGATATAAGTCGATGTATGATCTTAGTTCATGATGATATAAGTCAATGTATGATCTTAGATCATGATGATATAAGTCGATATATGATCTAGGCTGATGTATCATCTTAGTTCATGATGATATAAGTCAATGTATGATCTTAGTTCATGATGATATAAGTCGATGTATGATCTTAGTTCATGATGATATAAGTCAATGTATGATCTTAGTTCATGATGATATAAGTCAATGTATGATATTATCATGATGATATAAGTCAATGTATGATATTATAATGATGATATAAGTCAATGTATGATCTTAGTTCATGATGATATAAGTCGATGTATGATCTTAGTTCATGATGATATAAGTCAATGTATGATATTATCATGATGATATAAGTCAATGAATGATCTTAGTTCATGATGATATAAGTCGATGTATGATCTTAGTTCATGATGATAGAAGTCGATGTATGATCTAGGCTGATGTATGATCTTAGTTCATGATGATATAAGTCTATGTATGATCTTAGTTCATGATGATATAAGTCGATCTATGATCTAGGCTGATGTATCATCTTAGTTCATGATGATATAAGTCAATGTATGATCTTAGTTCATGATGATATAAGTTGATCTATGATCTAGGCTGATGTATCATCTTAGTTCATGATGATATAAGTCAATGTATGATCTTAGTTCATGATGATATAAGTCGATGTATGATCTAGGCTGATGTATGATCTTAGTTCATGATGATATAAGTCAATGTATGATCTTAGTTCATGATAATATAAGTCAATGTATGATCTTAGTTCATGATGATATAAGTCGATCTATGATCTAGGCTGATGTATCATCTTAGTTCATGATGATATAAGTCAATGTATGATCTTAGTTCATGATGATATAAGTCGATGTATGATCTTAGTTCATGATGATATGTCGATGTATGATCTTAGTTCATGATGATATAAGGTGATGTATAATCTTAGTTCATGATGATATAAGTTGATGTATGATATTAGTTCATGATGATATAAGTCAATGTATGATCTTAGTTCATGATGATATAAGTCGATGTATGATCTTAGATCATGATGATATAAGTCGATGTATGATCTAGGCTGATGTATCATCTTAGTTCATGATGATATAAGTAAATGTATGATCTTAGTTCATGATGATATAAGTCGATGTATGATCTTAGTTCATGATGATATAAGTCAATGTATGATCTTAGTTCATGATGATATAAGTCAATGTATGATATTATCATGATGATATAAGTCAATGTATGATATTATAATGATGATATAAGTCAATGTATGATCTTAGTTCATGATGATATAAGCCGATGTATGATCTTAGTTCATGATGATATAAGTCAATGTATGATATTATCATGATGATATAAGTCAATGTATGATCTTAGTTCATGATGATATAAGTCAATGTATGATCTTAGTTCATGATGATAGAAGTCGATGTATGATCTAGGCTGATGTATGATCTTAGTTCATGATGATATAAGTCTATGTATGATCTTAGTTCGTGATGATATAAGTCAATCTATGATCTAGGCTGATGTATCATCTTAGTTCATGATGATATAAGTCAATGTATGATCTTAGTTCATGATGATATAAGTTGATCTATGATCTAGGCTGATGTATCATCTTAGTTCATGATGATATAAGTCAATGTATGATGTTAGTTCATGATGATATAAGTCGATGTATGATCTAGGCTGATGTATGATCTTAGTTCATGATGATATAAGTCAATGTATGATCTTAGTTCATGATGATATAAGTCAATGTATGATCTTATTTCATGATGATATAAGTCGATCTATGATCTAGGCTGATGTATCATCTTAGTTCATGATGATATAAGTCTATGTATGATCTTAGTTCATGATGATATAAGTCGATGTATGATCTTAGTTCATAATGATATGTCGATGTATGATCTTAGTTCATGATGATATAAGCTGATGTATAATCTTAGTTCATGATGATATAAGTTGCTGTATGATATTAGTTCATGATGATATAAGTCAATGTATGATCTTAGTTCATGATGATATAATTCGATGTATGATCTTAGTTCATGATGATATAAGTCGATGTATGATCTTAGATCATGATGATATAAGTCGATGTATGATCTAGGCTGATGTATCATCTTAGTTCATGATGATATAAGTCAATGTATGATCTTAGTTCATGATGATATAAGTTGATGTATGATCTAGGCTGATGTATGATCTTAGTTCATGATGATATAAGTCAATGTATGATCTTAGTTCATGATGATATGTCGATGTATGATCTTAGTTCATGATGATATAAGTCGATGTATGATCTTAGTTCATGATGGTATAAGTCGATGTATGATCTTAGTTCATGATGATATAAGTCGATGTATGATCTTAGTTTATGATGATATAACTCGATGTATGATCTTAGTTCATGATTATATAAGTCGATGCATGATCTTAGTTCAAGATCATATAAGTCGATGTATGATCTAGGCTGATGTATGATCTTAGTTCATGATGATATAAGTCGATGTATGATCTAGGCTGATGTATGGTCAAGGCCCATGTATGAGGGAGTTTGGCTGAGTTTATTTACTTAACAAAATTTGTACAACCAGTCATTTTACCAGCACATTTTATTTAAGTCTGTGAATGCTCCAACTTCTGCAGCAAAGGGTTAGGGTTAGGAATGTTTTAATGGGCATGGAAATGTGATATCCGCCACATAGTAAATCTTTCTATGGTGAATGTGACATCACACCTCAGCCACATAGAAGTCCTGCCGCATAGGTCAAAATTAGGTTAATGCAGACAAAGACGGGACCAGGCCGAGGTCGGTGGGGATTTCCTTTGTCTGAGCCAGGCAGCAACGTAGATACAATGAAGGCAGAACTAACATCTGGCCACTTCCGACTATTTTCGATGCTGCGAGGGACTGGGAACTGACCGTTGATCAGCAGGGCCGTGGCAAGTACCCTGAGGTGATCAAAAAGTTTGGCTATTATTCTATTAAATTAATTATTTAAATATTCTTCAGCCTATTTGTGTTAGGAGATAGCAAACTTAGGCCCATTAGTGCGAGTATAATTCAACATGATGACGAATTTTCATGGTTAGTTTTGTTTTTTTGTTTTCCATTCTGAATGACTGCTAAATAATTTATTTTAACTGAATAACCACATTAACCATGTGCTATCACTTTAGAATCTTGTACAAAGCCCTTTAAATCAGAATAACGATAATCTACATTGGCACCATGCCGTCTTGACAGACGATACTTTGTGCTTCAAAAAGGCATAATAACTTTTACCCATGGCGGTAGCGAATGTGACTAAGGCCAATTCGCGCTGTAAATGTCCTTTCACAGTGGGTGCATGTGAACACGTGGTAATTTCCACCATCATGCACCATCTTACGTCTCACACGCTCGATGTGTGACTTATTTGCAATTATTTTCTCCTTTGTCTTTATTCCATTTCTGATGTTTGCCCTCCATGCAACACGTTCAACGGCGACTTGCTCCCAATGTGCATTATCAATGCCTGTATCATTCATGTCCAGCTTACACACATCTTTGTATCGTAGTAGAGGCCGACCCTGAGATCTCTTACCCATCTGTAATTCACCAAAAAATATGTCCTCTGGTATTCTACCATCATCCATCCTCCTAACATGTCATATCCATCTAAGTTCTACGAAGACTGAGCATGGAATAAACCGTCACACAACCTTATCTTTCCAATACTTCATTATTTGTGATTATGTCTTGCCACTTAATGCCAAGAATTCTTCGCAGACACTGCATATGATAGCTGTTTAAACGTTTCTCTTGGTGTGAGTAAGTTGTCCAGGTTTCACTGCCATAAAGAAGAGTACTAAGGACACTGGCTTGATAGACAAGAACTTTTGTTTTGGCAGTAAGCTTCGTGTTCTCCCAGACTCTTTTTCTTAACCTGCTCATTGTTGTTGCTGCTTTACCAATCCGGATGTTGATTTCCTGATCTAGGGATAATTTGTTATTTACCACTGATCCTAGATATGTAAAATGGTCTACTATCTCTAGTTCGGAGTCGTCAATAAAGATTGATGGTACTATTACCTAATGTAAATGTGCGAGGCCAAAAACAAAGGGTATTGCCATTTCCAAAATCATAAAAGTAACCACAATTTAGCTAAGAATTTTTGCTCTAAGTTTAGATATTTTCTTTCTCTCGTGGGCTGTTTTGAAATGACAGACCTTCCTCTGGTTTAATATAAGTGGGAAGCAATATTTTTTTTTCCATTTTCAGCACCCAGGCAGCGACGGAGTGATCAAGTGTTGGAATCCAACAGATGTCTTTGATTAACGTGAATTTTATTTGCCAACTGAAATATCGCCCCAAATTAACCACCTTCATACTGGCTCAAACTAAAATTGACTAGTGAGCAGACGCTGTGACGCTTTCACTGTAAGGGAAAAAAAGATCTGGAGACATTACACACCTCTCTCACACCTCTTTTAATTAGGGGTGTACCGGATTTCGGCTCCGGCACATCCGAAATCTGGCCATTTTTACAAATCCGGCTTTGACTCCGGTCCAATTTTGCCGGATTTGGGTTGCCTAGTCACATGAATTTTCTGAACATGTTTCATGAGGCCAAGCCGAATTTTAGGCAATAGCACAGTAGCATTTCCGGTTTACTATTTCTCGCTGATGTAAATAAGAATTTAAAGAAAAAAACACTCATTTTGAATTTTAATGGTGCATTACTTCATGAGTTTGTGGGACTTGAATATTTCTTATTTTCATAAATTTCTTTGGTCTTGCCCATAAAATAAAATGGCATCAAAATTTAAGTCATACAGCACCGTTTGGGATTACTTCAAGGTTAAAGGCGATGATTCAGCGAAGGTAATATGTAAATTGTGTGACAAACAGTTATCGCGTGGACGATCAGATCGCCCCAAAGACTTCTCAACATCATCAATGCAGACCCATTTGGGATCGATGCACAGGAAAAGCTATGACGAAATGATGGAAAAGAAAGCATCACTGGAGGCCAGTGTATTGGTGACCACATCTATGATGAATCTGGGACCGTGTTTGCACAAAGCAAGCAGCAGTACCCAGCAGTCAATTGTGCAGGCATGGGACCGGACCAAAATTTGGGACATCAACAGTCCCAATGCTAAACGCATTCATGCTGCCGTAGCCCGAATGATAGCCATAGATATGGAGCCTTTTCAAGTAGTGGAACGACCAGGTTTCAGAGAGTTGATGCATACAATGGAAAAAAGGTATGAATTGCCTTCAAGAAAGTACTTTGCTGAACATGTCATTCCTGACGTGTGTAAACGTCTGAAGGTAAAAATTGCAGCAATGATATCTAACACTGATTACATATTCACAACAGATACGTGGCAGCTGAACACACCACTCAGTCATTTATGGGCCTCACTGGCCATTGGTTAACAGACTCCTTCGTTCACCGCAGTGTAGTCTTCCATTGTACTGCATTTGATGAACATCACACGGCCACAAACTTGCTTGCACATTTTGAAATGATGCTGGATGAGTGGTCAATTGCACGTGAGAAGCGCCATGTTGTTGTGAGAGACAATGCATTCAACATTGCCAAATGCTTTTGTGATGGCAGCTATTCAAGTGTTGGATGTTTTGCACACACACTGCAGCTGTGTGTGCGTGATGGTCTTTTGAGTCAACAATATGTTGCTGGCATCATCAGTACTGGAAGAAAATTGGTAGGACATTTCAAACACTCTTCTTCAGCAACCAGTCGTTTGCATGAACTTCAAAATGAATTAAACCTACCACAACATCAGCTTATCCAGGACGTGACAACATAATGGAACTCAACGTTCTATATGCTACGACGTCTGGTAGAACAATGGCGCAGCATCAGCCTGTACTGTGTTGAAATTGATTCGGTAACTGGGCTAACGGCACAGCAGTAGGCAGTCACGGAGAATGTGGTAGCTACTTTGGCACCATTTGAAGAAATCACATGTGAAATAAGTGCAGCTCAGGCATCAATATCAGTTGTGATCCCATTAGTGAAAACACTCATGGCTTTCCTCCAGAAAGAAGGTAGTGATGCTGGGATCAAAACTATGAAAGCAGCCCTGCTTGAAGCTGTTAGCAGCAGATTTGCGGACATTGAATCCAACAGTATTTACACCTGTGCCACACTACTGGATCCTCGATTCAAGCTGTGCTTCTTCTCCGAACGTGGTAGAAGTGATGCACGAGCCCATCTGCTGTTAGCAGCTAACTCCATTATTGATTCAGCAAACACAGTCAGTCCACAGGATCCATCAGCTACTAGTAGTAGTAGTAGTACTAGTGTTTTGACTTCTGTGAGCACTGCCACACAGTAATAGTCCAGCCTATGGAGCTGTTTTGACACAATTGTCGAGGAAAATCTCACCACAGATCGTTCTGCAAGTGCCGAAGGCAACAGCATTAACACTGAGGTGACACAGTACCTGTCAGAGCCACTTCAAACTCGAAAGTCAGATCCAGTTTCATGGTGGCATGCCAATAAGCAAAGATTTCCAAGTATGGCTAGACTGGCACAGGCATTTCTTGCACCACCACCTACAAGTGTGCCATCGGAAAGGTTGTTCAGTACTGCAGGAGACATTATCACTGACCACCGTAGTAGCCTTTTATCACAAGATGCGGAGACGATTTTCCTGAAATACAACTCGTCCCTTCTTGACTCTGAGAGTTCAACTTCACAGCCATAATGAAGACTGACTGACTGAAATAGTGAAATTACTGAATGAATGTATTTCAATAAATTCAATCTGTTCAATGTACTGTTGTTGTGAGTTGTAACTGAGCTGCCAATTTGCCAACTGAAAACAATGTGAAAACTAAAAACTGAAACTGAAAACTAAAAATTAAAATTACTAAATTAGCATTATGTGCTTATGTATTACGTTTCATCTTGAACTTATGGAACTTAATATTATTTAATTACTTATTCTAATGTAAATGTAATTATTTTACATTTAAATGATTTAATATGAGTATATGTCATCATTGTCATGTCTATAGTAATGGACTGCAGTAATGAACAGTCGAGTGACTCCACTCACCTAAGTCAAGTGATGTAGTACTTTATTTTATGTTTATTCTTTTATTTGTAAATCCGGCTCCGGCGGGATCTCACTTAATAAATCCGGCCAAATCCGGCTCCGGCTGGATTTCAAAAATTTGAATCCGGTACAGCCCTACTTTTAATAGGCCGATATTGACCTAGATCATTATCATTTCTGATGGCAGTTTGTTGCTTCCAATATATGGTTTTTAACATTTGGATTTACACATGGATGCCTGGTAACAGTAAGTGTACAGAAACGAAAGTTAACAATTCTTGAACTCGCCTGGGGACACAATGATTTGTAGGAATCGTTATTTGTAATGGGGATACCAATTCTGGAAAATTAGTCTTGATATTTAAACATGACTAACGTAATGTAAAATAAAACGGGATGCTAGAAGAATGGATAGAAGTAAGAAGAAGGGTGATTCATTAAAAAGTACGGAGAATTAAACTTGCAACAGTGAACATTCCTATTTAAATTAACCACCTTCTTAGACTTCTTACTGTCTCAAACTAAAATTAGTAAAACTGATTAGTGAGCAGATGCTGTGACATGCTTGTCACTTCCCATAATTCTACTGCGAATAAAATTTATCTTTATTCCCAATTCTATTGCGAATATAATTTTTCTTTATTCACAATTCTATTGCGAATATAATTTTTCTTTATTCGCAATTCTATTGCGAATATTGCCTCCCAAATTACTATCAATTAAACTTCTATTCTCTTTAATTTTAGTAGTAATTAAACGGTTCAAATTATAACATAAACAAAGGATCGGCTGTAATAAATGACTATCAGAGTGACTATACAAAAAATTTTGTGAGTAGTACGAGCCGCTATACACAAAAATTTGTGACTGGTCACGTGATTATTCGGTTGGTCACGTGATTTCTACTTCCTTTTGACTACATTATTAATGTTTGTGGAACGATCATTGTGTTCTCGGTAGTGTAGTGGTTAGTATCTCTGCCTGTCGCGCGGGAGACTGGGGTTCGACTCCCCGCTAGCAATTTATTTTAAAAAATTTTTTAATCAGTCAATCAGGTGCCGTCTCCACAATGAAGGTTGGCTGCAATGGATCTCCAACACTGTCTGTCTTTCGCCTTGTCTGTATATTTTGTCAGGCTGATGTTCATCCGTCTCTTGATGTTATCTTCCCACTTGTATCGTTGTCTACCTCTTGCTCGCTTGCCCTCAACCTTGCCTTCCAGTATGGTTTTTATAAGAGTATCATGTCTTTTAACAATAACATGGCCAAAATATTTCACTTGCCTCCTCTTTTTTACTTCCGTCAACTCTCTCTCTCTCTCTCTCTCTCTTCATTCGCAGTTTTTCTAGAACCTCTGCATTTTATTATTTTTGTTACCATGAAATACAACCTATTCGTCTGTATATCCACATCTCCAGGGCTTCTAAGCGACTTTCTAGTTGCTTGTTTTAGGAACTAAAATATAGAACTGAGAAACTCGAAGCATCTGAATAAAGTGTGCTCTATGGATTTGCGGTAACTGCCGGGGGGTGCATACCCCAGGCAATGATGGAGTAATCGAGTGTAGAATGAATCCAATAGATGTCTTTGTTTAGCGTGAATTTTATTTGCCAAATAAAATCTCACTGTACGTAGAGTGTGTCCTTGTCGACAAATATTGTTGTGAGGATTGAAGAAAAAGAACTTGCAAAAAAAAAAAAAAAAGACAGACGAGAAGAGAGAATAATAGAGTCTTCTTCAAATTTGTGTGAATAGCGGCTCGGACTATACACACAATTTTGTGTATTAATATAGCTTCTCCATTACTGTGTGACTGTCGCCATAGACAGAATTGTGCGAAATGGATGCGCTGTTCATATTTCAATTTCATTCTCAATCTGACTGATTATGTATGCTGCATGCATGCTATTATACTAAAAAAAAAAAATTTCTAACAAACTTTGTACTTAACTTTGTACAAATTACAACACAACAGTCAACTCAACAGTATAAGTAAAATAAAGTATAAAGACAAAGTAACTCAGTAAGACTAAGAAGCGGTTCCGGTACCGTTATTGACTTATTGTTGTTGAAACTCTTCACATTATGATCGATTGAATGGAGAATACAAAAATGCAATAAAATGTCTATGAATATTAATATTACGTGAGTTATAAGAAGAATTAGCTTACCGGGAATCAAATAACCAAAATAATTCAAGGGAGAAACAACTTGAAGTCAACAAAGACTTGCTTTCTAGCAGACGGGGACATTTCTGCCATTATTGGAGTCGTTTCCGGTCAAGTTTGGCCCCTTGTTTCTGAATACATCCAATCAGAAGCATCATCATCATCATCTTCCACTTCTGCCGTCAAGCTGCGTAGGGAGCATAGTTGCCATTCTAGATATTTTATATCCAGATCTAGAGGACTTTGCCGGCATCTGGATACCGTTTTCTGACGTTTGGATGCTGAATGCAATTCTAGATGCTTTTCATTTGGAGTCGGATATTTTGAATACTTTCTAGATTTTACTTTTATTTCGGTGTCATTTACCCATTTTATGTTTGGTCTGGACGCGCGTAAATTATGGTAACTACCATTATTTAAACTTTGAACTGACTTGGGTCAACGCTCAACAATCTGGCAACCCCCTGGTAATGAGTAAAACGGCGCATAAATTATAATAACATTATTTGAACTGTAAACACTGTGCTGCGACTTACTGCTGTAATACCGACTTTGTGATTCTTTTCACGTGAATTTGGCTGCAACTGGTACAGATAATGCCTCGATAATGGTTGATATCAACCATAGCGTTTATATAAAATTTAAGGAAGATATCCCATCTGTCATCAAGCGATGCTACAGGCATTACGGGATAAACTTCTCTCGCACCACACAAAAAGATTTGTCAGTCGTACGAGAGGAATTGATTACACATTTTATTGCCACTGGCTCTTTACATTACATAAATGCACAAAACGGTCGCTAATGAATCACACATGAATACACAGAATTGCCTATCACTAGTCGTTCCTAACCCTACTGCTAAATCTATCTACTCGGCTAAAGAAATACGCATCGACGCTAAGCGATGTGTTCCCTACGAAGTCTGTCCCCTGTCTGACCATCCTCCGCGTGCTGTTTACACAGTACGCGGAAGGACCTGGTGCGTACTTCGGCTTTTGCGTGCTGCATCATTCCACACGCTTAGAGTAGCCGTCCTCTCTTGAGTTTCATTCTAGTTCTTCGTGTCTATCACGTTGGCGTGATTATGCCGTGACCAGAGTGCTTACTCTCTGGTTGACACCTTCGTGTCTCATGAGAGAACTATTTGATAGTTCCCCTTCCTATCTACTCCCTACACCTACCCTGCCCTCATGTAGGGGCACTGGGTTACCTCTAATCTACTTGAGGTAGACCACTCATTCAGGGTGGTCTTCCCTGAGTCTTTGACACACACCCTCCCCTCCTGTGTTGCGTTACAAACTTTGACTCATGGTTGTGACGCAAGAGGTTTCTAAAAAATTAGTGTATCTAATTTTTGTCAAAGACTACTGATAACTTGGTTCTGGGTAACTCAATAGACCTCCACTGACTATTGTCACAATGTAGTATCACTTTACTTGGCTACTGGTGATCGCCACAAACTTGTCTGGTTGGCGTGAGCCCTCTTCTCAATCGCAATATTATATTAATTAGAGGTTTGTCTGAACCGGACCATTGTCTTATAAGACCTCAAATATCAAATTAACTCACTAACTGTCCTCAAATAGCAAATTAACTCACTACCCATACAAAGTTGACTTTCTTAGGGTCAACACATGAATTGCTTCATGTCCCCCATATAATATTAAACAACCCTAGCACAAGCTGTGTGCGACAGGCTTTACCTATCTCGCTTCCACGTGTAAAGTTATCTTTCACTGTTAAGTTAGTGTTTCGTTGTCTATTGTGTCCCCTGACCCGGAGTTATATCCCTTTGTTCTAAAAAATGTATGTAATTTACATGTTTGTTTTCCTGGTTGTTTGCGTGTTTGGATGTACCTATTAATATACTTTACCTTCTAACATGTGTGTCTGTCTATAATCTGTATGTAAGTTAGTTTTCAAGTGCCATAATTCGGTTAAATGTGGCCACAAACAAGTGTACAACACTAATTCGTGACTACGTTTCCGTCTTATGAGACTTAAAATACTTTATCTAAGGTCTACACTAAACTACACACAACACATTCGAGACAACATATTTCAACATTGAAAGCAAACGCTTGACGCAGACAAATAATAAAAAGTCGCGTTGAGCGGCAGAAAAAATCCGCTGGTTGTCCTCACTCTCCATTGTATATTTTCCATTTTCTCTCACTTTCACCCTTCTGTCACACATCTTTTATCCTTCCCATTACTTAAAAACCTTGAAGTGACACTGTACACGTTTGGCTCAGTTTGAAAAGAGTTGAGCTTAATGACTGTGCGTAACTTACTGCACGAGTCGTGTATTTACAAAATATTTACATGGATGAAATAGGGTTGATGTTTGTACCCTGATATTATTAACACTATATTCTACTGAAATAATAATACTACTTCTATAAATATATATATTCTAATTTGTTGTACAAAATCAATCTAATTTAAGGGAAGTAATCTAACTATCTAAAAAAAATGAAAATGATGTGAGATGAGTTATGTACCTTTCTGAAATGGGTAATGTGAAATGTAACAAAATTATAAATAATGTTTTAATGTTTAAATGAAAAAATATGATTGATATTTTTACTCTACATGGTGTAAATGATGTATGTTCATCTGTATAATCCTTTTATCCTATAATGTATAAACTAATTTTAATCCTAAATGATGAGGTTGTTAAAGTGTTCATCAAGATGGAATGAAATAGTGAAATGAAATGAACTAAATGGTACTGTTCCTATCTAAACTTTTTATCCTAGTCTTTAATTACCTGTTATTAAGTTTAAAGTACTATCCTAATCTACTTTTATGCCAAGTAAGTGGGTGAATTAATGATTTATCTAAACTACAAAAAAAAATCTATTATATTCCCTAAATCTAATCTAAATCTATATTAAAGTAACTAATCTAACTATAATTTATCACTATATTAAAACCGTTATAATACATATCACAATAACTAAATATATATACATGGTATTTATTTACCTCAGGTTAGTGGTTGCCATAACGTTCAGAAATTGCTTTCGTTGGCATAGTTTATATATACACAATTGTCCTGGGTATATTAAATACACTACACAGTCATACTTGTGTCTTATGGGTATTCTTCCACTCGTAGAGTCCGCTGGTGTCATAGACAAGTATATTCGTGTCTGTTATTTATGCATTGTTCTGACACTGTTCTTCCATGATTAACACAGGTGATTCACCAGAACACAAATGGAGCATAGTAAGTAACGAGCTGTCTATGTACACACGGTGATTCACTTGTTCTTGGAGCACAGTTCTTATTTTGCTGTCTATGGACACATGGTGGTTCACTGTTCTTAGCACACAGTCCTGATCATGATGTCTATGTATTACATAGGATATTTTACACAGGATATTTTAAGTGTACTAAATTACCATTTCTTACACTACCTTTTCATGTGGAATATCAGGTATTTCTACCTCAGATGGTCGACTAAGGGTATCAGCAAGAATGTTGTCCCTACCCTTAATATGCTCTATACTAAAAGTATAATTTTGTAATATTAATGACCACCTGTAGATGCGGTCATTGCGCTGCACCCCACTTTGTATGACCGTGATTGGGGAGTTGTCGGTCTGGACTACGAAGTGATTACCCGCTAGAAATCGATGCAACTTCCTCACCGAATAGATGACGCTTAGGGCTTCCAACTCTGATATGGAATATCTGGACTCAGCAGGTGTGATCTTGCGGCTCACGTAGCAAATTGGATGGAAGATGCCATCATAAAACTGGCCTAGTACTGCAGCGATGGAAATCCTGCTGGCATCTGTCCTAAGATAATAAACGAGCCTAGGATTAGGCAAACGGAGGATTGGTACATTACTAAATAGGAGTTTCAATTTTGACAATGCAGAAATTAATAATGCATCTTTGACATCTAATTTTACTGATGCTTTTAAAACATTTGAAAATATACTCGTGATTTCAGCTAAGTTCGGTATGAACTTACTATAATAATTTACTAAACCCAAAAGGCTCCTGACCTGCTTCTTTGTTGTAGGCATGGTCAGGTTCATAATTTTAGTAATAATTCTATTGTCAGTTTTTAGTTGTCCTTGTGAAATGACATGACCCAAAAAATCAATTTCTTGTAGGCCCAATTCAACTTTGCTCGGTTTGACAGTGAGACCGAAGAGTCGCAACCTATCGAAGACATGTCTGAGTTTCAGTAAGTGTGTTGTCCAGTCATCTGTATGGACACAAATATCATCTATATATGTCACCGTATTCGTCACTCCATGTAGTAAATCTCTAGTTAAGCGTACGAAAGTGGCAGGAGCGTTACGAAGTCCGAAAGGAAGAAACCGCCACTCGTAAAGACCTAAAGGTGTTGAGAATGCAGTAAGATGGATGGATTGAGTCTGCATAGGGACCTGCCAATATCCCTTAGTAAGGTCTAATTTAGAGAAGATTTTGGAGGTGGACATATCAAGAATAAGATCTTCGCAGGAAGGAATTGGTTCTGCGTCGATCTTAGTGACATTGTTGAGTTTCCTATAGTCCACACAGAGACGAATTGTGGAGTCTTTTTTCTTGACCAAGACGATTGGAAAGGAGTACTCAGATGTAGATTTCTGGAATGATTCCACTTGCTTCTAAATTAAGAATTTCCTTATTTAGACTTTCTCTATAGCTAAGTGGGATAGAGTACGGCCTGCATTTGATAGGCTTAGAGTCCGAAAGAAGGATGGAGTGCTCGATCCTGTCCGTCCTACCTGGAATGTCGGAAAATATGTCCTTATACTCCGTCACTAATTCTATTGTCTGTCGTCGTTGCTCGTCTGTTAGTCCCTGTTCTAACCGTATACACTCTAATGTCGCAGTCTTGTCTACAATTGGAACAGGTAGTTCCATCCCGTCGTCGTCTACCTGATTCAGTACGGTTGTGGTGCTAAGTGCGTTTTCTGTAAGCTCACTAGGTGTATGCATATCGTCGGCTTTGCCAGTCTCGCTAACTAGTGTAGTTGCGTTGTGTATGTCTGTCGTCTCATCCATAGGTGTGGGTGCATTGTGTTCGTCTGTCTCTAATTCTGTCTCTTGTCGTGAAAAGTAGGGTTTCAACATGTTGATATGAAATATCTTTAAGTGTCCGTTTATCGATATTTCATAATCGACATCTGAAATTTTTCGTACCACTTTGAATGGCCCTTGCCATGAGGTCAATAATAAATTCCGTTTGTCTGGGAGTAACAGCAGTATATCTTGATCTGGTTCAAGATTAATAGTTCTCACACTCTCAAATGGCCTAGAGGCCAGTGTTGAAGGTTGTACTTCAGCTGTAGGATGTCTACCCTTACGTACTAGTTGTTGACAGACATTACATGAACGACAAAATACTTTTATGTCATTACAAACACCTGGCCAATAAAAATGAGCCTGAATTCTGGCCCTGGTTTTGTCGTATGCAA
The DNA here is from genome assembly GCA_014155875.1 of Cepaea nemoralis. NCBI lineage: Eukaryota > Metazoa > Mollusca > Gastropoda > Stylommatophora > Helicidae > Cepaea > Cepaea nemoralis. The sequence goes on along the minus strand of JACEFZ010027103.1, from coordinate 448,764 downwards.
GGTGACCAGCAAACGGTGACTCGTGTGCAATCTTTAGCACAGTTTGGCGGTGTTGTACAGGTAACACCGTTTGCTGAATCTCATGGTTACCAGTTGTATAATAACGAGTAAGAATACCATTATTAAGTCTAAAGAACCATGATGCGTTTTTTGTTACTTTGGCTTTTTCTTTTAATAGCTTTAGATATGGAGACACACTCGGATCAGCTTTTTGCTGGTCTATGAACTTTTGTCTGGTGGTATCATCCGTGCTAGTTGGTGATAGCAACAGTAGTCTTTCATCCTGTAGTGTGTCTTGGTGTTTAATAGTATCTGCTCTGGTTGTTGCATTAGCTGCATTTAATTTTTCCCATGCAGCTATTTCTTCGTTAGTGCAATGTTTCAATCGGGGTAAGCATCCCAGAATTAAATCAGTACAAGGGTTATCTAAAATAGCACATATAAAGGTACCAGAAAGGAAAGGAGTGTTAATACGGGCTCTTGCCAAAGGGTAAATTTCAATATTACCCGAAAAGGTTCGGCATTTGACTGAGTCACCTGTATAATCATTTGGATTCACCAGTTCCTTTCTAAGACCGATAAGAGTGCTCCCACTGTCCAGCAAACATTGGCATGGTATTTCGTTGACCATTGCATTGTGGAACACCAAATTGCCTCTGGAGGCTAATGCTGCATTTACACTCTCAGTGGAGAATGGTACTGTATGTCCACATTCTAATTTTCCGTCTGCATGAAATTGGTGACATCGCTCACAACTGTCAAAGCTTAATATATCGTTTACACAACAAACATCTTCAGATTGGTTAAAAGGTAATTCATTCTCGACCTCACACTCAGTCTCACTACCACTATCAGAAGATGTATCAATTAACATTGCACTGTTGGCCTTCATTCTTTGGCGGCCTAGGCACTTACTGGAATAATGCCCGTAGCTAGAACAGAAGAAGCATTTGACTGCACGCCTGTATGCAGTTCTCTTGTTTTGTTGTTTCTTAATGACCATCTCAAGATGTGTCGGATAGTTTGGTGATTTATCACACATAGAGTAAGTATCATGAAAAAGTTGGCAATACACACATTTAGGCAATTTTTGATCTTTCTTGTCGACTCTCTGAAATGGTTTTTTATTGCTATGATAGCTTTTAGGTTGGTCCTTAACAAAAGAGACTATTTCAGAGTCGATATTTGATGTTTTAAAAATATCCCTATTTGAGGAAAAATATGCAGGAGCCTTTCTTCTCAAATTGTTCTATGGTTTCGATGTCTGACTGCTGAAGGAATTTAGCGAAAGGAGATGGTATTGTGGATATGACTTTATCCATGGCTATTAAATTTTTAAGTTTTTCAAAGTCCTTTCCTATTTTTGCTGCACTAAGCCATCTATTTAGCACGCTTTGGACATTCGAGACATAATCGATGAAAGTCTCACTTGGTTTTGGTTTTAAATTAGAAAATTGCACTTGATACCCAGGGGCATCAAGTAAGAAATGTTGCATTATCCTATCGTGAATGTACTGATAGTTAGATCTAAGATCAGTTGGTATTGATTCTATAACTTTAAGGGGCTCCCCACTGAGGTTCTTCATGTAAATCATGGCCCACATATCGATTGGTACTTGGTGGTATTTCAGCTGATATTCGACATTTTCTGTCCAAGCTGATATGGAATCTTCTTTACAAAATGGCTTAATAATATGTTTGTATTTATTAAGTTTATTCTCTTCTTGTTGACTCTTTAGTTTTGTAGTGGAGATCTCTAAGTGTGACTCTACTTCCATACCTTTCATCTTTAACTGTGTCTCTGATTCAATCTGTATTTGTTTTTCTTTCACTCTTGCCATTTCATCTATCTCTCTTTGCTTTACTTCTAAGTCTTTTTGTTTTAATTCTTTCTCCTGATCTAATTGTTTTTGCTTAATCTCCTTATCTTGTTCTAATTGTTTTTGCTTAATCTCCTTATCTTGTTCTAATTGTTTTTGCTTAATCTCCTTATCTTGTTCTAATTGTTTTTGCTTAGTTTCTTCAGCCAATTGTGCCTCTTTGTGTTTTATGTCTAACTCCTTTTGTTTTGTTATCTCCGCTAGTTCTACAATCTCCTTCTGATGTTGTCTTTCTCGTGCACGTTCATCTCTCTCAGCATCTTTTGCTTCCCTAAATTTTTGATCAGCATATTGCTCTAATTCCTTTCCTGTGTATTCTAATTCCTTGCCTGCTTTTATGAAATCAGCTAAAGTTGCCATGTTGTTGGGTAATTAGCTAGAGTTGACAGGCACTTAAATATTTACTTAGGTATATTAGATATGTTAAATTTTTAAATCCCTGTGTACAAAAATTATACTCTTAGATTACACCCTGAAAAATAGATCACAAAAAATATACTAATAGATCACACCCTGAAAAAGAGATGCATTATTAATCATATTGCATTCAAAATAATTTGGGTATACTCATCTTAACATTCCAGAAACTCAGGTACAATCGTTTAGCACCTCAGGTCCAATCGTTCGGCACTTCGACATACAGCTTGCGTTATTCTTATCACCAGCTCTTGTTACATCTGGTTTACAAGAGCATCAATAATTAACCATTTGTAAACGACACATGACTTTAGACAATTTTGTACAATCACATGCCCCCGGACAACACAATGTGGTATAATTAATAATAAATGTCAATGTCCTGTCTTCGTTCTAATGTCTTCTGCCTTCCCTAACTATTGCTGTTTAATTTATGGAAGTGCTGTGCAGACCGAGTCTTATTTGCATAGCGAAAGTAGTGCCATCGTGACGGTAACAAATAGAAAAAACTCTACAAATAATTAAATAAATGCTTTGAAATAAATATAAAAGTAATAATAATGTTCAAATAAATAAATATATTCAATAAATAGCTTGTATAAACAAATAATATTTAATATAAGCCAAAGATTTAGGCGAGCAGCCGCTTGGCGATTTGTAAACAATCCGTCGCTGATTGCAAATGGCGTAGGGCAGCTGTTTGTCAGTCGCGATACGTCATAGGCGCAGCGCTATTTTTAGATTGGAAAAATCGATATTGTCGCCGGCTCATTTCTTGTGTATTGCTCCGCCGGAAATCATGTTTGGTAAATAAACATAAGTAAATCAATAATTGTAGAAAAAAATGATACACAACTATAATAATAATACTTACAAATCAGAAGAAAACATGTTCATAAGTCACAAAACATTTCAATAAGCATAAATAAACGTTAATCGGTCACGATGGGCACAGCTCGCAATTTGTTCTAGTCTGCACACGCCATTATTCACTAACATAAATTAAACCCTGTGATTAACTGACAGTAATACTATTTTAGAGCCGTGGGTGAGTGTTTTAGCTTGAACAATTGTCCAAGCTACACTTCTGACACCACTTTTATCCTAGCCTGTCATCAAGCGATGCTACAGGCATTACGGGATAAACTTCTCTCGCACCACACAAAAAGATTTGTCAGTCGTACGAGAGGAATTGATTACACATTTTATTGCCACTGGCTCTTTACATTACATAAATGCACAAAACGGTCGCTAATGAATCACACATGAATACACAGAATTGCCTATCACTAGTCGTTCCTAACCCTACTGCTAAATCTATCTACTCGGCTAAAGAAATACGCATCGATGCTAAGCGATGTGTTCCCTACGAAGTCTGTCCCCTGTCTGACCATCCTCCGCGTGCTGCTTACACAGTACGCGGAAGGACCTGGTGCGTACTTCGGCTTTTGCGTGCTGCATCATTCCACACGCTTAGAGTAGCCGTCCTCTCTTGAGTTTCATTCTAGTTCTTCGTGTCTATCACGTTGGCGTGATTATGCCGTGACCAGAGTGCTTACTCTCTGGTTGACACCTTCGTGTCTCATGAGAGAACTATTTGATAGTTCCCCTTCCTATTTACTCCCTACACCTACCCTGCCCTCATGTAGGGGCACTGGGTTACCTCTAATCTACTTGAGGTAGACCACTCATTCAGGGTGGTCTTCCCTGAGTCTTTGACACCATCTTTAATCCTCATAAAATGTGCGTGTCATTCCTTGCAGCTAGCATTATCACATGTGTGGTGAAACGCCAATGGCTCATGTCCTCATGCCTTCTTTTATTTTGGGTAACCAGGGGGAAACAGCTTTCGGAAGCTCTCAGTTGCGCCAAATGCGCACTGGTGCGGCTTCTGGAGAATTCATGTCCGTTTCTACTGATCGCTACCCACTGCCTAATGTCAAGAGTTCAAGTTAAAGATTGAGACATTTTAAAAGGCAGAATACTGATGGGGTATGGAAGTTAAATTTAGCTAGTAATTAATCTTGCACTTATAAATCTCTATTGTCATAACTACTGAGATGAAATGGCGAAACGGCAGTTTTGCCATATTGGGAGGGGGTGACCGTTAGCCAATCTGGCTAAGCGTCTTGATCTTGGCTTAGCAAGGGAACAATTCTGAACAATAAATATTTCCCAAATGATATCGCTTGTTCTTGGCAGCCGATAGATGAGTGCTATCTTTCTTCCTACGGCTTACCTCTACTTAGTAGCATCTCTCATTTAAATATAAGCACATCAGATAGCTACGGTGTGCCGGAAGGAGGGAAGGGCTCCTTGGGGATGGGGTCCACCAATCTATGATCTATCTTCTTGAGCCGGAAGAGGCTATCCACGGTGCTATCTCTTTCGTCTTTTAGTCGATAGGATGATGTGGGGAATATAAATAAACTTCTTTATCTCATTGAGAGAACCTGCATTCCTCTGAATCTACGTGTTATGTGAGGCACTGCCGGTACATTGCGGCGACAGCTCAGACAAGAGCAGCGGCCGGAAGGGGTAGTATCTTCTTTCCTATGCTTGCTGGGAATGGGGAACTACACTGCGGGCCATACAACACCACTACTATAATATTAGTTAAGGGGGAGAAACACACAGATTACTAGACACACCATACCACAAGATCTTTGTCGTGAGAAAGGCATGGTTTGCAAGGGAGAGAGAAGCCGGGAAACAAATGTGCCCAATAATAATAAAGGCAGGGTATGAGTGTGGAGAGTGAGTCTTGTATGCAAAAGGGTGCATAGGGTGGCCGACAGGACGTCTACCAGTTGGAGGTCTACTCAAGCCAGGACGTAGCCAATCCAGGGGCTACCTGACATGTCAGACTCATTCAAGCAAGCCACTTATATACTGGTCTTGGTAAGCCGAAAAGGTATAACTAATGTATTAACTGAGGCCAATTGGACCTCAGGATTGTGGTCCCTCACTAGTCTTTCTCATCTACAGGGTCCTTCTTTTGAAGTCTTCTCATCGACTTAAGGTCGAGTGTAAACCGGAAAGTGTGTTGAAAGACTTGACAGGGCTTCTATGCCCAAACTTATAAGTACCTGATGAAGCCAGGGCAAGTCAGTGGACATACCAGGTATAATGTTTTTTTCTAATATAACTGGAGAGGCGTTACAAAAATGTAATGAGTGACACAACAGCCAACTCAAGTCTTCTCATTGACTTAAGGTCGAGCGTTTGCTGATGAGGCGGTTTGGACCTACGCCAATTCCCATCCTTGTCCGGGACAGCGAAAGACTCTGATTCATTCCCTATACCCAATCTGGTATCATGACTTTGGTTCCCAACCTCAATTGTGCCCAGTGATCCTATGGCACTTTCCCAGACCAGATTACTGACTATATCGTGGTGACCTAGGAAACTTGGAAGCTGTTGTTCGAACAACCGACGCTGGATAGAGAGACTGGAACCTTTGCCCGGTGAGGCAGTTGTGAAATGACTGGACAATTTCAAGATCTGTGCTATATGATGTTCAGAGTTTTCTGGATTCATTTCTGGACTAGAGTTATCACATCAGTTTTGTTTTCTGGACTTGTATAGGTTTATCTGTCTTGGTGTTCTTCTGTGTTGTCTTTATTACGGTATTAAATTCTAATTATAGTGACTGAGACGATCGTCATGTTACGTTTGTGTCAGCCAGAAATACACTGCAGGAAATAGACCCTGAGGTCGAAAGAGAGAGTGACAGTAAGTCCGGGGAACGGATGAGGGTTGACAGCAAAGACCTATCCCCAGCCAGGGCAAAAGAATAAGTTTGAAATATTGTGACGGGACATTATGGGACCCTCCCCATAGCTTGTTACAACATGCATTATCAGAATGTTTACTAAGGAATTTGCAATTCCTTATTGCTGAAACACATACCTGGTTCTCTAAATCATCTGTCAGACAACAGCAATAACAATTTATATAAGCATTAAATGATAGTTCCCCACCACTGAGAATTCTGTCATATTGTAAAACTAGATGGTTATCAATTCAACCAGCTGTTGAAGTAACTGTGAACCAATGGTTGGAGTTGAAGACGCACTTCGAAATAACAAGACAAAGTGAAAAATGCTACACAGCTGAAATACTATATGGAATGTACAGTGATGAACAAAATTTGGCATTCCTTCTCTTTTTACAACACATTTTAAGTGAAGTGCAAAAAGTTAATAAACTATTTGAATCTCAAAATGTTGATAAAGTTAAATTACTTGACGACCTCATTTTGCTATTTCACTCAATTGGTAAAAGACTTATATTGCCAACTTGTAAAGCGGACTTGTTCACTTGCACTATAGAGAGCTATTTGGCTCCTAAGCCATACCTGGGATACCAAATCGAATCAAAAATTGATGGTTTAAAAACAAAAAGACTGTTAACAGAAAATGAAGAGAACAACTTAAGAAAGCGCTGTCAAGATTTTCTTGTCTCATTATTCAATCAACTGAAGCAGAGACTTCTTGAAAATTTAGATGTATTGAAATATATTTCATTCTTTTCTATTAACAACATATCTCAGCCAGTAAAGGACATACCTAAATATTGTCAAGTTATTAAATTTTTAAGGGCTACTGATAATAGTGTGGCGGAAGCAGAATATTAGTTAACCAAAATAAATTTGGTTGACTGGACAAACAAAACAAAAACTGAAGCTTTTTGGAGTGAAGTAAGACAATTTAAAGATGCCTCAAGAAACAGTCCATTCTGTAAGCTCTTTGATTATGCGATGTCTGCCATGATACTACCCCATTCAAATGCTGATGCGGAAAGAGTTTTCAGTACTGTGAATTATACAAAATGTAAACTAAGAAACAGGATAAACCTTGACCTCTTTTCTTCGCTGTCTTGACAATAAGATTTGGCCTGATGAGAGCAGGAAAATGCTGTTCAACTTATCAGCTCCCTGAACGTGTATTAAAATAAATTGGAACAGCTAAAGCATACCAGAGTCATTTTGAATCAGAAGCTTCAACTTCATCATCCAAACTAAGTGCATCTTGTGAGAGTGCATCATCAGTGAAGATGAGGAAATGATCCTAAAGGTAAGTCACATCAATTTTTTTTTTAATGTTGCATATCCGTTACAGGACGTTGCAGTCAACATCCGAATTTTTCAGCTGCTGTTGATGTACTAGGCAAGATTATGCTCAGTAGTTTGCGATTGCTTTCTGAGCGACCGGTTCACATACCCCTTAAATTACCAGCACGGCTCGAACCGCTGCCGGTTCGGGTGCAGCTGTGTTACGATAATATACGGGATTACGACGACAGCCGTAAACTCTTCGCCAGGGACACCGGCAGTCACATCAATACATATGTAATTTCTTACTTTCTCAATCTGGATATTTTTCCTAGATACTTTCCAACGAGATCTAGATATTTATGGATGTTTTTTGGGCCATTTCTAGATACTTTTGGTCAAAAAAAAGTGGCAACCCTCATCATCATCAAGTGCCGTGCCGGCTGGCGTAGGCGTTCATGGCTCTCCATAGATCTCGGTCTTTGGTTTTCTGGATCAACTCTGCTGCTGATATTCCTCAATGCCACCGTCTCAATCCATCCAGCATCACTTCTCTTGGTCTACCTCTGCCTCTCTTCCCCTCAATCTTTCCAGTTGTTACGATGTTCTCCAATGCCTCTCTTCTCATCACATGACCGAGGAAAGCTGTTTGTCTCTGTCTTATTGTTGTATATAATGTTCTAGTTTCATTAGCCTGTTTCAGGCAGTCGTCGTTAGTTACTCTGGCAGTCCAAGGAATTCGCAACATTCGTCTCAGGAACCACATCTCTGTTGCTTCTAATTTCTTCTTAATTTGTTCATTTACATTCCAAGATTCACTGCCATACAGAAAAACTGGTTCTACATAGCATTTCAGCACTCTCTTTCTTACATTCAGTGATAGTGACTTATTGCATAAGATACTCTTCATTTTCTGAAATGCGGCTTTTGCCTGCCCTATTCTGCTCCTAATCTCTGTTGTACATCTTCCATCTGATGTTATAAATGCCCCTAGGTATCTAAAATTATCAACTTGGTTAAGGATTTTCCCTTCTATTTCTATGTCACATTTTGGTGTCACCATTTTCTTTGATATTACCATTGTTACTGTTTTCTTGATATTCAAGTTGAGTCCTTTCCTTGCACTCTCTGTTACTACAACGTCTAATAATTGTTGTAGGTCTGTTGAATTATCCGCCACCAATACTGTGTCATCTGCATAGCGTATATTATTTATATTATAACCTCCAACTAGTATTCCTGGCATCTCTTTGATCTCTCTCGTTATTACTTCGCTATACAGGGAGAAAAGATCTGGTGACAAGACACACCCTTGTCGTACTCCTAGCTTTATCTTTTCGTAACTACCCTCTTTATTTCCCATTTCAATTGCTGCTACTTGGTTCCAGTAAATATTCTTTATTATTCTTAAATCTTTTCCGTCAGTGTTGATATCTTCCAACATTTTAATCAGTTCATCATGTTTTACTTTATCAAATGCCTTAGTATAATATATGAAGCACAAATATATGTCCCTCTGTTTCTCTATTGACCTTTCTATTAGTGTCCGCAATGTATAAATTGCATTGTTTGTGCCCTTTCCTTCAACAAATCCGTACTGTTCTTCACTAATTTCCATTTTTATTTTCTTTTTGGTTCTTCTCATTATGATTCTGAGTAGAAGCTTAGTGATATGGTTTATAAGGTTAATTGTACGAAAATCTTCACAATCAATTGCTCCTGGTCTTTTTGGTATAGCTATAAATACGGATTTCAGCATATCACTGGGTAAATATCCACTGCTGTAAATATCATTCAACATTTTGGTTAATATATCTACTCCAAATTCTCCCAATACTTCTAATTCTTCTATTGTGATTTCATCTGGCCCAGCTGTTTTTCCTTTCTTCATACGTTTCATAGCGTCAGCGACTTCTTCTTTCAGAATATGTGGACCTTCTAAGTTACTATCTTCTGTTAATTCTGCCCTTTCTCCTTCATATAATTCTCTTATATACTCATTCCACCTCTTCATTATAGCATCTTCCTCTAATATTATCTTTCCTGTTTTTGATTTCAAACACCCTGTATTTATTCTTATTTTTTTCCCTGTAAGCTCACTGATTTGTCTGTGCATATTTTTTGTATCTTTAATGGAATTTAATTCAATTTTTTTTGCATTGCTCGTTTAACCAATTTTCTTTAGCCTTCCCACATTTATCTCTTATTTCTTTATTTATCTTAGCGTATTCTTGTTTGTCATTTTTATACTGTTTTCTTTTGTCCATCAGGTTTAAGATATCTTCATTCATCATTTTTTCTTAGCTATTTTGCCTCTCTCTGGTAATACTTCTTTGCTAGTTTGATGGATGGAGTCCCTTAACATTTCCCATTGTTCATCTATACTCTGTATTTTAGTTATTGCATTGTACCTATTTTTCACAGTCACTCTGTATTGTTCTTGCATTTCTTTATCTATTTTTAGAACCTCTTTATTAAGTCTCATGTTCTTAACCATTTTTTTCCCTCTCTTTAATCTTACTTTTATTTGTCCACATAGTGGTACATGATCACTATTACAGTCAGCACCAGGCATTGTCTTTACATTAATTAAAGCATTTCTAAATCTTTTATTAATTAGTATGTAGTCAATTTGGTTGCGTATTTTCTTTTCAGGGCTTATCCATGTGTACAGTCGTCTTTTATGGTGTTTAAACCATGTGTTTCCAATTATCATATCATTGATATTTGCCCATTCTATTAGCTTTTCCCCTCTTTCATTTCTTGTACCTAAACCATAATTCCCCACTACATCCTCCATTTTTCCCTTTCCTACTTTTGCATTAAAATCACCAAGTATTATCTTTATTTCTTGTGATCCAATTTGAGCCATCGCCATTTCTATTTCGTCGTAAAAGTGTTGTATTTCTTCATCACTACTGCTTGCTGTTGGTGCATATATTTGTATAATATTTATGTCTATTGGTTTGCCTTTGATTTTTACCATAATAACTCTATCTGAAATACACCAGTATCCATTAATTGACTTGGCTGTGTTTTCGTCTAATATTATTCATACACCTTTTTCATGTGTATCCCCTCCAGAATAAATTATTGTGTGATTGTCAGCTATAATTTTGCCCGATCCCTTCCATCTCATCTCACTAACGCCTAGTATATTCATTTTCATGCTATCCATCTCTCTTAGAACATTGGTCAACTTTCCTAGCTCATTTAATGTCCTAACATTCCATGTTCCTACTCTAAATTTATTTATTGTAGTTAAGATTTTGCCATCAGTAGCTGGATGACGGTCTGGTGTCACCTGTGGCTCATGACTGTCCCTACCGGACGAGGATGCCCTAAGACAGCCATTAACGTCCTTCACTAACTTTGATTTATGTTTTGCCATGAAGTCTTGGGAAGATAATGTGGTGGTTTCCCCTTGCCTTCCACATTCACATGGTGGTCTTTTTACCTCTGCTTTTGACAGCCATTTCCGACTGCAAGGACAAGTGAGTGCCCTGCTCTGCTCAGCTGCAGAGTTGTCCACTTATTCCGGTGGATACTCGGTCCCCAGAGCTGTGTTAGCCACACCGTAGTGTGTTTCCATCCTCTACCGCGAGGAGGTGCAGTTGGGATTTTCCCTTCATAAAGTTATGGTCTCTGACCAAAACTCTCCAGTACTTTTAGAGGATCCTGGGGGAGGAATAATTTGCGTTCCAGCGCCCGATGGGTGGCACTAGATAGTGTCATTCCGTGTGATTGTACAATGTCTTTGATGTCGTCAATCCATTTTCTTCTTGGACGTCCTCTTGGTCTCGTCGCAGATGATCTTTGATGTAAGGCCAGTTATGGTAGTTGTTGGTGTTGCATTCTAACGACATGGCCAAACCACTTGATCTTCTGTCTTTCAATAAATGTGGCACAAGGTGTTGATCCCACTGTCTGTCTGATAAGCATTTCTGATGATTTCTTACTCGGTCTCGGATTGTTAGGTTGGCAGCTCTCCTCGAGCATCTTATTTCGCAGGTGTTGATTTTGCGAAAGTGTAATTTGGATAAAGTCCAGGTTTGAGATTTGTAGCATAGGGTTGGTGTGAATATGCTGTTTATTAGTAATAATTAGCTGTCGTGTTGCGGACATGGGTATATTTGAATGTTTCAGTAAGGGTGATAGTTGATATGTAAGTGCACTAGATTTTTGACATCTGATTTCGATTTCTCTGTCCAGTCTGCCAATCAGAAGCAAACGTGGCTATTCATTCATTCATTCATTCATTCATTCATTCATTCAGTAGCATGTCCTTTGCAGAACCTCGCTCCCATAACAACCTTCCGGAAAACCTCTCGATCATAAGCAAGATGTCCCGCGTCCGATACACCCATCTGGAGATCATTCGCCACACCCTGCACCCATCTTCTCTTTGGCCTTCCTCTTCTTCCTTTACCAGGCATATACCCTTCCATTATGTTCTCTCCAAACTTTCGTGACGTTTCAAGTGACCAAAATATTTTAACTTTCTTTGTTTTATAGTATTTAATAGCCAACCTTCTTCAATATTCAGCTCTTGAAGTATGGTTGCATTTATTCTTTTCTTTACCCAAGATATTCTTAGAACTCGTCTATAACATTTATATTCAAAGGCATTTATGCGCAGTTCAGCTTGTTTAGTAAGTGTTCAGGTCTCACAAGCGTATGTTGCAATGGGACAGATGCATGCTCTTAACAATCTAATTTTTGTAGTTCTGTCTGTCCCATTCCATAATTTATTCAGTTGTTTTAGTCTTTGAAGAGCAATTGATAGTCGTCGTTTAATTTCTTTCATTGTGTCACCGTTGTTGGTAATCAATGACCCAAGATATTCAAATTTTCCACCACCTTCAATTTTTCCTCATTAACATATATTTCTTTCTCCATAGTAGTTTTATCTGTATGCATCATCTTTGTTTTTGCTACGTTAAGATATAAGTTGTGATTTTCACTATTCAATTGGGTTGAGGCTATTAAGTTTTCTATACCATTCTGTGTTGTAGATAGCAATACTGTATCATCAGCATAGCGAATCTCTGCTACGTTATGACCACCGATTTTTAGGGCATCATATAGCTCCATACCTTCGCCATGGCAAGTCTTGTTCTAATCTCTTCAAGGCATCTCCCCTCAGATGTTATGACTGTTCCGAGATAGCTGTACCAATTCACTTGTTGAAGAATATTCCCATTTACTTGTATATTACATTGTGGTATTTCTTCCTTCCTAGTGATGACCATAATCTGTGTCTTCTTACAATTCAATTCTAACCCTAGTTGTTCACTGTGTACAACAACCGCATCTACTAATTGTTGCAGATCCTGCTCATTGTCTTCAATCAATACTGTATCATCTGCATATCTAATGTTATTGATGTTTCGTCCTCCAATGCTGATTCCATTTATATCTTCTACATTTCTAAAAATATTTTCACGTGTGAATTAGCTTTCCTTATTACGAGTAAGGAGTATCCCTCGATATCAGGTGAATCACCTTCTTGCTAGCTTGCTTGCTTGTGTTCGCTGGCTGTGAACTCCGGGGTGAAGCCCTGTATGTCGCATGATGACATACTGTTGTCAAACATCAGTGTGATGTCATACCGGACCTGATGTTTGCGTGAGTATCCGTTGTCTCATGTCTGGCTTATTGGTGTGCAGACTGGTGATTCCTCGCCTTGCAGGCAGATACTCTCCGATTTCTAATGAATCAGCGATCCTACTACGTTAGCCAAGACGCCGAAGGGACCTGTTGCCCAGGACGCACGGTTAGGACGTGTCAGTAGGTCTTGGCCAGTATAGAACCTGAACCTGGTGCCTTGAAAAAAAACCCGTGTCCCAATCACCTTCTGAGATACTTGTAATTTACGTACCCAAGTCAAGGACGAGAAGTCAATATGTTTGTCCAGCTGACTCCTACGTGTGACTCCAGAAAGGGATAACAAAGAGAGGTACAGTGTACATTGTCAGGGACCGAATACCCTGTATGAGAGGGGATAGACAGGAGATAGGTCACGGCAAGATACCAGACAGATAGCCTGGCGTCCTGCATCACGGTCACAGAGTGCGAGGAGACCGATAAACAGGCTAAGGCCCGTGGTCACCGCACCACACCACCCCGCAGGGTCTCACGAACTGTGAGCAGCCGTGAACTGGCCAAATGTACCTGTGTTGGTCAGACGGGTTCAGGACAGCGAGACGGACAGACATATTGTAGTGGTTGTGTTTCGTGAGCGTTGTGATATGATTGTAATATTGATGGCGTGATTGAGTTGTGAAGCAAGTTGTGTGTGAACGGAGACAGTGTGAGAGCTATGTTATGCTATTATATTGTATCATCTCTCAGGGATGATTATAACCCTGTGGTAATGTTGTTGTACAAGTTGTGGGTTGCCGAGAGCACAACTTCTGTGAGTTTGCCCATGTAACTAGTTTTGTGAATAAACGGTTTAAAACTGTCGTTGCCGTACGCGAGAGTGTAGTCATTGAACGCATGCAATTGTTTCACCTCTGTCTTGATATACGAGCCAGAAGTATGTCTAAGTGTCACGACAAACTTGATATTTCGATCGATGACAGAACGACGTGAAGGTCGTCTACCAAAAACCGACAAACCCCTTTGATGAGTGGGAGAATGTGGAATAAACAAGTCGCGAAAACTGTTTGCACACTGTCGGCATTTCTGTATGATGTGGGTTGTTCGAGAAACGGACGATAGCGCCATACGTCTGCAAGGCGGTAGTTAGCCTTTGAAGTGTAGACGAAATGTCTGAATAGACGTTGGATGGATTCTGTGATGTGGGAATAAATTCCCTGGTTCACAGGCAGACAGGACTTTTGTTGTACGAGACAAAGGATTCCCAGATGAAAGCAAACTAGACAGCGGGGTGATTCCACACTGTCTAAAACAGAGGGAGAAATCCAGATCCTGGACTGTCTAGCGTCTAGGCAATCTGGTGACGTCACTCAAGCCTCGAAATTAAAACTAGTTGAGGTAAACAAAGTTGAGTTAGTCGACCAATTGTTCTGAAGTGATGAGGAGAGGAACGGCATTCTCAGTTGTGTTATAGAGCGAGATTATAATGTCAATTTGTTGATATAGATATATCGGCGGACATCGATCCAGTCTGTGATTATATAATCTCCATCTGCAACGAGAATTGCTATATGGTATTCTATTAATCATATTTAGCTTAGATTATGATTAGTGATAGATTGTATGATAAGTGCGGTGATAGAAAGTATCATAGGAGCGTCGGCACCAGTAGTAAATTGTGTAGTTTAAACTAGCCTGTGTGATATATCATTTAACTCAGGGAGTTAAGGCCAATGTAGTGGGACACTATTCAGAGAGGTTGAGGATGGTGGGGAGGGATGGGGGGAATGTGAAATGGTAGGATCTTCCAGTATTGTCTCTGCTGAGTTTCTACCCCTTTCCTTTAATCTTTCCTTGTTTTACCATGACTCAGATAATGTTATGAGCTATTTGGCCGTATAACAGAGTTCGGTTCTCTGTTATAGAGCTGAGTGCTGCTATCGGCCTACACTCACCTAATGAAGGTCAGAATTGAGTTGCTCTCACCAGAGAGTTCTATTCTACAGGTTCCATCTGAGTGTGCTTCGATATTCCACAGTGAAGCTAGAAACACAGTTATTGAAAATGATGGCTTGCAAACTGAAGACAGAGAATTCTGAGAGGCATCTTAAATTGGGTTTATACCCCAGTTGGTCTGCGGGAACCTGTCTTCAGCTGAGCCGGACATGCTAATGATATGTGTGTTTATTAAGTGATAGCTTGATCACTGAACAGTCAGAACATTATAGATAACACAGATACCAGGCACACTCATATAACTATATACATACCTGGAACATTTAGATTGTGTTATTGAGATGGAGAATCTGTTGTAACCAGTGACAATAGAACAATTAAGATTTCCCAAGTAACAGTAACAATAGTGATAGAATTCTGTGATTAACAAACAGTTAATAGCATAGAAGATTCACAGAGTATAGGAAATTGAAGAACAGCATTCGACAGTGTTCGACATGGATGTCCATGCATCCTAATGGTTCGAGAGACAACGGAGAATGTCGTCACGTGACAGGAGAAGCATCACCTGGGTGAGGTTTTCTGTCCGGAATACATGGTGCTGGTGTGTGCTCAGCACAATGATGAAAATGACTTTTGTTCCTGAAACACTGATCTGAGTCTATATATACCTAAGAATATACGACATACATTCTACACATTATATATATACACACACACACACACACACACACACACACACACACACACACACACACACACACACACACACTTCTCCCACATATACTCTTTGCTTTAATAAATTTCGTGTATTTATTGGTTGAATCTAGAGTTGTCAAGTATGTTATGTTGGGGAAGAATGAGAGGGGGCATGATCCAGGGGTGAGTAAGAGTGAGAAGAAGGTGTCTTTAGACTAAGGGAGTGTTGTGGACGGAGTCTGGTGGATATCTCCAGAATAGTGATATTGAATTACAATAAATGTGGGTGTTGATTCCCCTCACTCCAGGGACGACAATAAAGTAATAAAGCATTACTACTATGACATACTGGTATATTAAAAATGGTCTGACGGAGCTCATAAACCCTGGAAATAAATCCATCTACGTGAAGGACACACCAAATTCTACACCATCACATATGGTTGAAGTTCCTATAGGAATAAAGGTTAGAGCATCAAAGGCTGGCAGAAAATGTAAACAGACACATCCCACAAGTCCGAGAAAGCAATCTGTCAATGGGAGGAGGCGTCCTTGCAAGAATCCTTCATTATCAATCCTTATGGCAGCTTGTTGTTTCCAATATATTTTGTTTATAAGTCTAATGTCTTTCCCATCAATTTGTAGATCTGCAACCATATCCACCATGTTGACATGTCTAACTCTATCAAAAGCCTTTGTGTAGTCAATAAAGCAAAGATGTATATCCTTGTTTACTACTATAGCACGTTCAATATCTATTCGCAGCATATACACAGCATTTACTGTTCCCTTTCCTTCTACAAACCCACATTGTTCTTCCCCTATTTCAGGTTGTATTTTCTTCCTCACTCTTTGCATGATAATTCGTAACAGAATCTTTGTGATGTGACTCATTATACTAATTGTTCTATGTTGATCACATTCCAAGGTTCCTGATTTCTTTGGGATTGCAATAAATACAGAACTACATAATTCAGAAGGTATATCTCCAGTATCATATAATGTGTTCAGCAGTCTGGTGACTTGCTCTAATCCAAATTCTTCTAAAGATTTAATCATTTCTGTTGTGATACATGAATATGCAGAAAGGATATTGATGCAGGACACTCCAAAAAGACAATATTCTAGTCTGCTGTCCTGGACCCCACTCACGAAGCACGAATGGCTAAAGTTTATGTCTGTCATTATTGCTATGGGGCTCGATCCAAGACCATGGATCAAAGACTATTGGAGTACTGCTGCACATTTATATACTCCTTGGTATGCCACTATGTTTCCCAGGAATCGATTTGAATCTATTTATCACACCATCTTCACGTATGTGAACGAGACGCAGCAGGTGCAAGTAAAATTGATCCTCTTGTTGACATGATTCTGAAGAAATTCCAGAAAGCATTTTACTCATTTGAAAATGTGTCCATTGATGAAATGATTATTGAGTGGAAGGGCAGATTTCAGCACAGACAATACAATGCAACAAAGCCTCACAAGTACCACATCAAAACGTGGAATGAGGAAACCGCTCAGCAAGCCGAAGATGATCCATGAATATAACATGGCGATGAATGGCTGCGACAGAATGGACCAATTGGTTGGATATTACAATATCCATGACAGGAAAACCATTAATTGGGGCCAGAAGATCTACTACTGGATCTTTGAAATTCCACAGATCAATGCACACATCCTACATTCCATATGCCAAACAGAGACATGAGGGAAAAAACTGTCATTTAAGGATTTCAAGCAATGTTTACTTGAAAGTGCACATCGCGAAGCAGCTCAGATTGGTCCTGAAAGTTCCACACTCTGCCTGCCAAAGAATTACAGAAAGTCTGTTGCAAAAATTCATGTTGAAAGAGTGACAGGAGCCAAGCATTTAATAGAATTTGTCGGTGTCAATAGAGACTGTGTTTCGTGCAGCACTCAAACTAAACGACACAGGTCATCTTTTGTTTGCTCTGGCTGCACTAATAGACCACACTTGTGCCCCAAAGTTTGCTTTGCAGCCTATCACAAATAGACTGCCACATATTGTAAATACAAATAAACAGACATGTGTAAATATTAATTGCAATTAAATGTAAATCTGCCAGGTGTTTTCCTTATTTTGTTCTGAAAAAGACATGCTTCAGAATCTGCGGCAAAACTTCTTTTCGGATGATTGATTAGGAGCAATTGTGGTTATAGTTTAGAAGTGGTGTTTGTTCAGTAAATTCAAAGGATTAGCAGCTGATGAGGATGACAAAGCCCCTTGGTAAGTGCAATTTTTAAATGATTATTTTTATTTGTTACCTATTTATTCAAATTATTTTACAAATTATATTATTATTTTTATTCTATTTCTAACTTATAACAATAGTACCAATACTAACATATTCCTTGTGCAATCCCCTTTATTTTGATGTATAATACAACATATCTGCTACATTTTTAACCATTTTCATAATATTATTGCGATACACCCCTACTTCCAATTTTCTGCCATGAATTTTCAAAATCTTGTGTTAAAAAGACATGGTTCAGAATATGCAGCAAAACTTCATTTTGGGTAGTTTTAATTAGCAATTCTGTTTATATTGTTGAAGACAAGTGGTGTTTGTTTCATTATTCAGTAAATTCAACAGGATTAGCAGTAGAGGAGTATAGAAAACACTTGATACATGCAATTGTTTACATAATTTGTACCTCTTTTTTCAAATTATTTTAAAAATTATATTATTATTTTTATTCTATTTCTAACTTATAACAATAGTACCAATACTAACATGTTACTTGTGCAATCTCCTTTATTTTGATGTATAATACAACATATCTGCTTCAATTTTAACCATTTTCATAACATTATTGTGACACACCCCTACTTTCAATTTTCTGCCATGAATTTTCAAATTTTTTTTGTGTGAAAAAGACATTGTTCAGAATATGTAGCAAAACTTCTTTTTGAGTCGTTTTAATGAGCAATTCTGTTTATATTGTTGAAAACAAGTGGTGTTTGTTTCATTATTCAGTAAATTCAACAGGATTAGCAGTAGAGGAGTATAGAAAACACTTGATACGTGCAATTTTTAAAATAAATTTTACCTCATTAATTTCAATTGTTATTATTAAACCTCTCATTCTTGTCATCATATTTGTAACCTATCAATTAATTATTAACACTGTCATGTTCCATGTGCAATCCTCTTTAATTTGATATATAATACAATATGTCTGCTACCATTTTAGCCATTTTAAAAGCATTATTGTAACACACCCCTACTTCCAATTTTCTGCCATGAATTTTTGTTTGGTCAGGACCGAAATTTTGTTTGGCACAGAAAGAGTTAAGCATCTTTCTACCCTCAAAGTCATTTAAACAATGTCCAAAATTCTCCTGCAAAAGAAGCATTTTGTTGCTCTTCTATATTGGCTTCTTTTTGCCTGCTGCTTACTAACTATATTTTGTAGATGCATCTTATAGTTGGGATTGTTGTCACACATCTCTCCGTCACCGTGTAATGTTTGACAATATTTACACAGGTTAAGTTTTCCTCTAGATTTCCCTTTATAACTGAAAGGTTTAGTTTTGTCAAAGCTGGCAGCTGCTATGATGTTAATTTCATTTGATATTATGTTAAAGATATATCTGTTTGCTGTAAAGTACGCACTTCCCCTCAGTTCCATCTCAGAAATATTTTGACACTCATTTTCTTGAAGGAATTTGACGAATGAGGTCGGTAGAGATGTTATGATCTTATCTCTTAGCAAAAGGTCTTTTAATAAGTCAAAACTGTTGTTAACCTTAGCTGCTCTTAGCATTTTGAAGAAAATATATTGTACTTCTGATACGTAGTCCAAAAAGGTGTTGTGTGGTTTAGGACTTAGTTTAGCGAACTGTTGTTGGAACCCAGAGCATCAAGAGAAAAGTGTTGCATAACACGTTATCGAATGTAATCGTAGTCTTTCCATAATTCCTGAGGGATGGTTTTAATTACTTTTAGTGGTTCCAAAGCAAGATTACGCATGTAAATTATGACCCACTGATCTTTTTGTATTTCATGGTGTTGCATCAGAATTTCAAAGTCTTGAGTCCAGGCTGAAATACTATCACCAGTGCAGAAAAAAGTTTACAGTGTCTTGGTACTTTAAAAAAAAATGCCTGCTTCTGTTCTTTACTTTCTAATTTTCTAGTCGCAATTTGCGTTTGAGATTCAGTTTGCAATTTTTTCATTTTTATCTGGGTTTCAGAATCTAATTGCTTATTTTTCATAAGAGTTTCTGACTCTAATTGTTTGGAGTGGAATTCTAATTCTTTTTCTTTCTGTTTAGCTGCCAACTCTGCTAGATATTTCTTTTGCTCGCGCTCTTGCAATCTCTCTTCTCTATTACGAATTTCCTTAAACTTATTTTCGCTATATTCGGCTAGTTCTTCACCTTGGTATCCTAATCTTATCCCTACCTCATTGCAATCATTTAATGTAGACATTTTGTAGAATGTTTATTTTGACTGTGTTTAGTCACAAAGGTAGGTTATTTCCCTTGTAAATCAATTTATGGCAAATAATAATATACACAAAAAGTAATATTCCAGGCTTGAAAAAAATAAGCGCCTGATCAGAATGCAATCAAATAAGATAATGGGCACTCTTCCGAAAGACGGGTCTAAATAGTCCCGCAGTGAATAATTTTATATAAATAACACTAACCCTAACTCTAAACCCTAACGTATTCACTGCGGGACTATTTAGACCCGTATTTCGGAAGAGTGCCAGATAATGTACTTAGCTGTCGCTGTTGATCTTTTCCAGCACCGGGCTGCACGTCTTTTCGATGGTACTTGAATTTTGTTAACAATCTGCTGTGGAGAGAGAAAATGTTAGTCTCGGTCGATAGTTGTCGGTCGGTCGTGATGTGCATGGAGATGTAGCATACAATTTGTAAGTTTGCTGTATTTTATTGTGAGTTAGCCATTCCTTGTTACCAATTAAGTGAAATGCCGCAATGTCTAGTCGGTATTTATTGCCGTCAGGTTGTCTATAATATGTGGTTTGGTAGTATGTTATACAATTTTATTATCAGAATGAGATATCAATTTATACTATCAAACCGGCGAGTTTCCTCTTTGTCTTTTTAGATGGTGATTTCTTTTCAGAACCTGAGAGCTTCTCGCTTTGTGTTTTCGGAAGGTGGTTTTTTTTTTACAGAACCGGAGGGCTTCCCACTTTGTCAGGGTCTCAGACTTACTTATTTATCTGAGCCCTGGCATGTCACATCTATGTGAATACACTGAATCAACGTCAATGAACAAGGTAATATATTTAATGGCAACAATATATAACACTCTCGTAAAGTGTATAATATATCTCACTCTTCTTTCAACCCCGTATAATAATATAATAATATAATCACTCTTGCAGTTAGCACACACACAGCCTATCGCAGATGATCACAGCACTAACTCGCACACATTATCGGTCATTGTCGACTCTTTCCACAAACATCCAGACACAACCGTTCAAGTCAAAAGCTTCGTCCCGTCTGCCTAAGCCTTCGGCTTGGGTCACCTGTCACGTGGGGTATCGCCACGAGTTACCTCACTTGGTCTGTCGTTGTCCGTGGCTGGTAATGCGTCTTGGTATTCCTTTATCCTGTCCTTCACCTAGGGGTCTGTTGATACCCACTGTCTTACAATTAACTCATGCTGTCCTGTCTGTCCCTGGTCGTACTGTCCTAACCCGTGCTATTATTGTCCTGTCTTCCGGATCTGTCCTATGGGATTGACTAGGTTATCTAGGGCTCTGATCAACATGCACATGTTGTATTATTAATGTATGGCATCACGCTACATCTGTTACAGTCATCAATGACACATATAATAGTTGGATAATTACATGCATTTATCACTATCTGATGTGCGTTAGTTTGTTAGTTAGTATTTCCTCTTGAGCCCAAGGCGGCGCATAGGGCAGAAATCATGGCTCTCCATGCTTGGCTGTTCGCTGCTACCTGTTGTAGATCTTGGAGGTTTACTTGGCCGTTGAATGAGCCTTCTCTGATGATGGTTCTACACAGGGTCTCTCTTGGTCTTCCCCGTTTTCTTTTCCCTACCGGTGTCCATATGAGAGCTTGATAGGGGAGTCTTGTCTTGTCCATTCTGAGTACATGGCCGATGTAGTTCTAACGGCGTTTTCTTATAAAATTGGATACAATATCTTGCTTAGTCTCTTGTATTAATGCGTATTGGTTCTGAATTTAGAATTCTTCTAAGATATTTGTTCTCAAAATTGTCTTATTTTTTATCTCAAGCTACAGTTGATTTCCAACTTTCACATCCATACGTTAGCACTGGAATCACACAAGAGTTGACGATTTTAAGTTTCGTGTGTTTGTTGAGTGACTTTGACTTCCAGATGTTTGACAGTTTATTGAAGGCACCATATGCCAGTGCGATTGTAGATGATATTTCTGGTGTCGAGTCCCCTGTAAATGTCATTTTGCTTCCTAGGTATGTGAAGCTGTTGAGTGTTTCGAGAACGTGGTTGTTTAATTTTATGTCGTCTGAACTGTTTGTATGATCAATAATTTTTTATTTTGGTGGCTTTAATTTGGAGACCAATTTGTCCTGAAACATTTTGGAGGTGGTTTATTTTCTGTTGGGCATCTGGGTGTGTTGAACTCAAAAGCACTTTGTCGTCGGCAAAGTCTAGGTCTTCTAGAATTTTGTCAACCCTATTGATACCCACATTTGTGTTGATATGCGTTAGAAAAGGATTATAATTAAATTGTAAAATGACTTAGAATATGGTCGTCACTAGGAATATGGAAATACCACAATGAAATATACAAGTAAATCGGAATATTGTCAAAATATCTTATGGGAGATGCCCTGAAGAGATTAGAACAAGAATCGCAAAGGCGAAGGTAATCTTTTGCAAGATGGAAAACATACTGACCCATAAAAAGATGTCATGTGCAACTAGAAAAAGAGTGTTGAAGTGCTACGTAGAACCTGTTATTTTCTATTGATGTGAAGCATGGAAAATGAGCAAATAAGCTAAAAAAAAAAAAAAAAAAAAAAACTACATCTGATGACTCTGGAAATGTGGTTGCTAAGGAAATTGAATCAGGGCATTCCCATACGGGCGCCGTCCAATTGTCCAACAGCCAATGAAGAGTAATACTGCTGATCGTTCATAGCACTATCTGATTGTCATACTACTCTCCTGATATTAATGAAAGAATGTATGACAGGAAATAGAGAAGAAGGGCAGAATGTCAGACGGGCCTTCGTGCCCAATTCTTAACCCTTTGTAAATAAAGATTGTTCGATAGGTTCGTTCGTTCTTTCGTTCTTGGTTCTCAATTTTCAGATTCTTTCAGAACGCCTGCCGATCTCTAGCAATCTCATTATGTCCACATACTGGTTTTCAATCTGTTCCCCAACAATATCAATCTGGTCCCATAGGCGCACAACCACTTCTCTCTTGTCCATATATAATCTACCATTATGAGGTGTGTCAGCGTCTCAGAACTAGGGATAGAATAGACTCGGGTTCAGACAGGCAGTGGAGTGCACTCACATAACAAACATAACTCCACGTTAGAACATTATCAATCTAGTTTAATGTAATGTCAATCTGACGAACAGTCGTTTCGCTCTTCTTTCATAACATATTGCATACACATAGACAAAGCATCATACAAGCCATACATCACAGTATCTGTCTACCATAAAGTACTTATAGTAATCTAAAGTAGTCTCTAATAATCTCTAAATGTATGTCCTTTAGAAGCTAAACCCTCCTTCCTGTCCAATGACCAGTAGCCGTCCGCTTCTCGACTTGCGTCGGGTAAACACGTGGGGCTAGCTCTCTCGAGCAGCCCGTGGAGGTTACTCTCTCACGCTTCAGGCGTGTCGCGCCTGCGGTAAGGCGATTTGACCCCTTTCTCTCGAATGTTCGAAACCCCGAACATTCGGGTTGCTGTACTTGTCTCCCTTCTTTGTGCGTGGTTTCTTTCCTCTGTTGTATCACTTTGGGTACTAATGTGAGACCGTGACAGGGTCTCCCTTCTCCCCCCCCCCCTTTCTATGGGTTTGATATGTCTAAATTAGTCTGAACTAATTCTGTCGAGGGATCACAGGAATAGATCTCTGATTTGAGGTAGTAATTTAGTGGATGGGAACTCAGTTATCTGTATTATTGCACTGGCAACTCATGTACGTTGCGTACTCCGATTCAGGGTGGTTGCTGAAGAGTCTAACTCTCTTCCTATTCCTAAATTAGTGCTATCCAGACCGAAGTATCCTGACGCTTCATGTTGTGAACATGTTGTTACACAAGTACGTCCTTCTCAAGCATCCAATATGATGCCCCGGATAATGATCTCTTTTTCAAGAGTATCATCAAGGCAAATTGCCTTGGCCCACTTAAGAATATTTGCAATTCCTTCTCCCCTTCATGTGTACTTGTATACACTTTTACTCCCGTATGTTGCATGTAGTGCCTAATATCTGAATACCTTGTTTTCATCGACTAATTGCTGATGTCCCTGTTGTCCTGTTAGTGTGTACTACTCTCCCTTTTGTTCGTCTATAAACGTGTATGTAAGTTAACTGTTTTTGTATGTATTAAGAATGTGTGTGTCAACTGCTGTGTTAAATGTGTGCGATATCTGTGTAATGTTTGTAGTGTTTAAGGTTTCTCTAAGTGTCACGAGCTTGAATCTCCGTTGTCATGATTTACCGAATATGAGTAATTCATGACCTGAATTTTCGAGCAGTGATTCTTAGATTAACCTATTACCTATCTTGTAAGGCACTAAAGAAGATTGGCTGCCCACCAACTCTTCTGTCCATTGTGGAATCGTTCCACACAGGCATGAAGGGTATAATCAAGTTTGATGGTGCAACTTCTGAAGAATTTGAAATCAAGAGTGGAGTTAAGCAAGGTTGTGTACTAGCTCCCACCCTCTTTGGAATATACTTTTCACTTCTACTGAAATATGCATTTCGTGATCAGGATGGTGGTATATACATTCACTCACGCTCAGATGGCGGCCTCTACAATGCTCAGAGATTGAAGGCTAAGACCAAAATTAGGAGGGTACTGATCAGAGAGTTGCTTTTTGCAGATGATGCTGCAGTTACGACCCACTCTGAGGAAGAATTGCAATGTCTACTATCTGCACTCTCCAATGCTTGTTCTGAATTTGGTTTAACAATTAGCAAAAAGAAGACACAGATTATGTCACAAGGTGCACATGGGGTACCATCAATCTTTATTGACGACGCCGAACTAGAGATAGTAGACCATTTTACATATCTATGATCAGTGGTAAATAGCAAATTATCCCTAGATCAGGAAATCAACATCCGGATTGGTAAGGCAGCAACAACAATGAACAGGTTAAGAAAAAGAGTCTGGGAGAACAGGAAGCTTACTGCCAAAACAAAAGTCCTTGTCTATCAAGCCTGTGTCCTTAGTACTCTTCTCTATGGCAGTGAAACCTGGACAACTTACTCACACCAAGAGAACAATTTAAACAGCTTTCATATGCGGTGTCTGCGAAGAATTCTTGGTATTAAGTGGCAAGACAAAATCACAAATACTGAAGTATTGGAAAGATCAGGTTGTGTGACAGTTTATTCCATGCTCAGTCTTCGTAGACTTAGATGGATAGGACATCTTAGGAGGATGGATGATGGTAGAATACCAAAGGACATCTTTTTTGGTGAATTACAGATGGGTAAGAGATCTCAGGGTCGGCCTCTACTACGATACAAAGATGTGTGTAAGCGGGACATGATTGATACAGGCATTGATAATGCACATTGGGAGCAAGTCGCCGCTGAACGTGTTGCATGGAGGGCAAATATCAGAAATGGAATAAAGTCAAAGGAGAAAATTATTGCAGAAAAGTCACACACCAAGCGTTTGAGACGTAAGATGGTGCATGATGGTGGAAATGACCACGTGTTCACATGCACCCACAGTGAACGGACATTTACAGCGCAAATTGGCCTTATCAGTCACACTCGCTACCGCCATAGTTAAAAGTTATTATTCCTTTTTAGAGCACAAACTATCGTCTGTCAAGACGACAAGGTGCCAATGAATCTTGTAATTCTATCTAAACACGTATAAAAATTTTGTGACAAGTGCTACAGTTTACATCAGACGTAGACAAATTAAAATAGACTAGTGGTGCGTACACTTTGTACGCTATGTACATCATTCCTTCATTTATTACATTCATACTCTGTTTCATTCGTCTTTCATTCAACATTATTATTTGTTAAAATATACAATTTAAGTTTAGGTGAAGGTTGTCGCCCTTAGAATTTGGCGATATTGAAAAATTATAGTGTGAAAAAATAGGTACTGTTTGTACCGACAATAATACAATGGTTTACGATTTAATTTAACATGGTTTAATAGAAGTAATGATTTAAATGAAAATGGTTTTTATAGAAAATTATCTAGTTGAAATAGTGGTCAACGTATTTTATGACCAATATACATGTGTAATAGACAGAGTTTACCAAAAAAATTGATATATTAATACACCTTTAAAAATAATACATACAAAAATGTCTTAAACACTTATGTAATAACTAACTAACTAACTGAATCCATCGGTGATCCTAGAGTTGTCGTTCCTCGATGGTGTGTTAGATGGTCCTGTCACCGTTAATAGAAGTAAATCTGTTACAGTTCGTGTGGTTCTTTCACACCTGTCGTATTACTAATGACATGTAGGCGGAATAATGTCCGATGTTATGTTTCCTTCCATGAGAATTGTATGGTTGTTGGCGATCTGAATTCAAAATAAGTACTAAGCAATGTCACACATGTCTGTAAGATACCAATGAATGGTGGGTGTTTTAGTAGTGATTGACATCAATTTCGAAGTCCTTTCCTTTCACATAGTATAATACTGTCAGATCTGCTGTAGGTAATTAGGCTGTAGTATACGGGTGAGTGTGTAGATACACTGACTGTTATGCGTCCTACTACAATAATATCACAGTTTATAATATGGCATACTGATTGAGTGGTTGGCGTTACTCAGCTGGTGTATTCTTTAATCTTGATAGAATATCAGGAATGAAATTGCTGGAGCCCTTTATATGGTGGATTTCAAAACTAAAATCTTGCAAAATTAAAGACCAGAGGGCGACTCTGTTGTTTTTCGGTTTACCGTCTTTTATCACCAGCAATGGCGAATTATATGTCTGGACAATGAAGTGGGCGCCTCGCAGGAATTTATGTAATTTCAGTACACAGTAAACCAAACTAAGTGCTTCAAGTTCCGCTGTCGAGTATTTCATTTCAGCTGGTGTCAATTTACGACTTACATAAGAATAGGATGATTCACTCCATCGTGCTCTGTATCAGGCAACCTCCGATAGCGATAGTACTGGCATCTGTATTTAATATAAATTGAGAATGGATATTTGGTAATCGAAGGATAGGTGGATTTGAACAAATGGATTTCAATTTATAAATTGCATCTTCTAAACTGATACTCTTACAAATCCACATAATATACAGTTGTATGATTATAGATGTAATAATAGTTCTAAACAATGTAAGAGTGGGTCTAAATTTACAATAAATATATATAAGAATTATATCAACAATTTTGAACCAATAGGAATCAATGAACTGTACTATGGTTTTTATAATTTTGGTGTGGCGTAATGTTAAGTGATATATGAGTGAGATGGTGATTATGAGGGATAGTTGATTTGTTCTCAAGATTGTGGTCATATATGTATTCTGATGACAAGTAGTGTTGTTGCAAGTTGTGTCGATAGCAAATGTAGCAAAAGTGTCAGTAGTTTCCCTACGAAAGTTCGGCACTCTTCCGACAGACGCGTTTAAATATTTCTGCAGTGAATAAGTTAGGGTTTAGGGTTAGGGTTAGTGTTAGTTATATAAAATTATTCACTGCAGAACTATTTAGACCCGTCTGTCGGGAGAGTCCCAGTTCTACTATTTTTTGAATGTGAGTGTTTTGTTCTGTTGGTTGTGTTGTGTGTTTTAGAGAAATTTCTATATTTGTCAGTCAAACTGGTAAGTGGTGACTTTGTTTCAACTTTGTTTCTGCGCCACTTTCTGTCTTTTTGTTCGCAGCGTCAATTTCTGCCTTTCTATTGGCGGCATCAATCTCTAGTTTTTTCTGTTCTCGTTCTTCTGCACGTTCTTCCCTCGCTATATTATCTTCGTGTGTTTTCTGACTCCATTCTGCCAGTTTATCTGCTGTGTATCCTAACTTCAGCCCTAGCTCAATGCACTTTTCTGGTGTTGAAATTTCTAAGTTTTAATGGTGTTTAATTGTTTAGAAATTAATTACTTTAGAAAAGATTTTTTTACCTAGAAAATTTGGTTATGTCCCTTACTTTTCTTTATTCAACTCACTTAGATATAAATTCCTCAGACGCAAAATTAGCATGTTAATACACAATATCAATACATACAATTTACATGTCAAAAATGAGTATCGTTTAGAGACGCAATTCATAAAAAATATATGGGACTTAGCTGATTGAATGAAGTCTTGGCTGTACTATCGCTGTTCGGTTTTCCGGTTTTATTTTAAACTTCTGTAGGAGAGCAGTTCTAAATTGACAACCTTCTCATGGAACAATCTGTTGTTGGAGAGGAAAACATTAGTAATTTGTCGTAGTTTGTCATGTCAAGTCAATGTCATGTTAATGGAGAGTTAGCATTGTTACGTTATACTTCTAGAGGGATATAGATAGAACAGATATTCAAAAGAACAGTAGTTGTAACTTGTTTAGACTTTGTCGTGTATAATTTTAAGTTTTTTACTTGGCAAAGCCAAGAACCGTCAATTTATTAATTTTAATTGTCTTTGGCCTGCCAAAACGGATCTAAGCCGCCACATAATCCTGTCAGTGTCTCAGAACTAGGGATAGAATAGATTCGGGTTCAAACAGGCAGTGGAGTGCACTCACATAACAAACATAACTCCACGTTAGAACATTATCAATCTAGTTTAATGTAATGTCAATCTGGCGAACAGTCGTTTCGCTCTTCTTTCATAACATATTACATACACATGGACAAAGCATCATACAAGCCATACATCACAGTATCTGTCTATCATAAAGTACTTATAGTAATCTAAAGTAGTCTCTAATAATCTCTAAATGTATGTCCTTTAGAAGCTAAACCCTCCTTCCTGTCCAATGACCAGTAGCCGTCCGATTCTCGACTTGCGTCGGGTGAACACATGTGGCTAGCTCTCTCGAGCAGCCCGTGGGGGTTACTCTCTCACGCTTCAGGCGGGTTGCGCCTGAAGTAAGGCGATTTGACCCCTTTTCTCTCGAATGTTCGAAACCCCGAACATTCGGGTTGCTGTACTTGTCTCCCTTCTTTGTGCGTGGTTTCTTTCCTCTGTTGTCTCCCTTTGGGTACTTATGTGAGACCTTGACAAGGGGCATTCCCTTTAAGCTTATCAGCCTGTTAATTCCCTCGCACTCCCACATTGGTCAGGGGAAAAACTCCATTGGTTTCTCACAATCTGTGACCTCTGAAGTGAGGCGAGCCATTCCACGCGAAACATTCCTTTCTCCACCATTCTAAGCCTACTCGTTGAGACAGAAAAACCAATGATCACGTCCAGAGAAACAAATGAAAATAGTAAAAATGATTAGAGAAATTAGACTTCGACAGTCTACATTTTTTTGGTCACGTTTTGAGAATAGATAAGTTGAGAACATGGTGGCAACTGGCAAGATCAAGAGGAAGTGAACAAGGGGAAGGCAAAGAAGTAAACACCTGGATGGCTTGGATACGTGGTATGGTCGAGACATGAACACAGAGATTTTGTGAGCTGTTTGTGGGGTTTTCCAGCCAGTGTTTTTAGAATCACGTTTTGATTGGGTCAGGGCAGTTTGAGGCCATTGTTGGTGGTTTACATAAACCATGCATGTAAATTATATCCCCTGGCTGGGATGGTCTATTTATTGTCTGTCTCTCGTTGCTGTTTGTCGTATTCAGAGAGAACACTGGACAACATGCAGCCTCTCAGACATTGTGTATTCCTGGCCTTCATTGCTGTACTCAGATGCTATGGTGAGTGAAAAAACGCGGGTTTACAATTTTAAAACAATGTTTTCCCGTAGTGAATTTGAATAACGAAGACACAAACAAAATAGATTGCACGATTTATTACCTGGCATATTTCGCTGTCATACCGCCAAATTGACGGAGTGGCCATGGGGAGTCCTCTTGGTCCTATTCTAGCGGACATCTTCATGGCACATTTAGAAGAAAAGAGATCCTCAGACATCAACAACTTGGCCTTTTACCGTCGTTATGTGGACGATATACTAATTATCACCTCAGACGAGCTACAAGCAACATCGTTCCAGGCCACAATGAACAAGACGAATAAAAACATCTCTCTATCTATGGAACACGAACACAACGAAGCGTTACCGTTCCTAGATATTCTAATGAGACGTAGAGAAGACGGCACAATTCAAAGATCGGTGTATCGCAAAGAAACATGGACTGGCCAATACCTAAATTGTCAGAGCTTCACACCTGTCCAGTACAAACGGGGCTTAGTACGGACCCTGTTTGACCGTGCTAGAAAGATATGCAACCAGGACACACTGACAGAGGAATTTGAAACTCTGAAGAATGTCTTAAACCTGAAACAGCCCAAACCAAAACCAGACTTAACTACAGTCCTTAAACTCAAGGTATTCATCCAGCTAACCTTTCGAGGGGATGACAAAATGCAACGTCTACAAGACCGGCTTACTACAGCAGTAGGCCGAACATTCTGTGCTGCAACTCCAGTCATCAGATATAAAACCGTACAGATTCCTACACCAGCAGTCAAAGAGCCTGTTCCTCTGTACACCACAAACAATTGTATTTACCAATTCTCAATTGCCAATCTTCTTATAGTCCATGCCGTGTGGTGTTGGTGATCATGTCTGTCCACAGCCTTCTGTCTTGTGCTCTGCCAATCTTCTTATAGTTTATGCCGTGTGGCGTTGGTGATCTTGTCTGTTCACAGCCTTCTGTCTCGATTTGACTTGACTTGAAAAACAAAAATTCTAAATTCGGCCTCTTTCAACCTGCTTCTTTCAGCTGTGGTTATTGTTCAGGTCCGTGGTTTTTGTGGGTTTATTCACCCTGATTCTTGTCTTGTGCGCTCTTACGAGTTAGTCCTCTCCCGGACTCTTTATATCGGCTTTTGTGTCTGTGACGTCAGAAGGGGGATTGGTTGGCGGCTATCCTTAGTGCCCGTCTCCTATTGTGGTTTTATTTTTTGGTGCAGGCTCCTGGTTCGTCTGGCTTGGCTGGGTGCAGTCCTTAAAAAGACTTTTTATTTGGTCTGTTAGCCTCCTTTTTTTATGTATTGTCCGCAGAAGCTTTTCGATGTTGTCATTTTCCTCCTTGCTTCTGTTTTCTATTTCGATGAATAGTTTATGTTTCCTTAAGCAGTCTTCCTCCGTGGACACCTACGGGAAGATCTCTCCGATATCTATATAGTACTCGAGGCCGGACTCAGGGTGATAGTGTACATCTGGATATTCTATCGGTTGCCCCTGAGTTTCTTGGGCTTCTTTTCTTTTTCTCTCCAGCGCATTCTGAATTCCTTGCGCCCGAGTTCATCACTAATTGCTTGCAATTTTATCGATTCTAGGCACTCCTCCAAGGTAGATCCCTGGGGCCTCTCCGTGCCCTCATCAGGGTGTTCATCTAGGTTTTCTTCGGATGTCTGGCGGAATATTGCTTTCCCCTTGTGTGTCTGGGGCGTCGTGGTTGGGCTGCTGGCTTTAGCTTGCGGTTCAAGCTCGGTCGCTTGGTTTTCGTCTTGCGGTTTTGTATGGCTTCTGCTGGTTTGTTTCGGAAAAGTTCCATTTCAGCTTTCTGTAGTTCTCGCTCTGATTTAATGGTTTGTAGGATTTCTTCGTTCTCCTTCTTTATCAGTGCCACATGTTCCACTTCTTGCTTGATGATTTGATGGATCTCCTTCATTTCCGCCAGTAGTTTTTCGTTGCCGCTGGTCGGAGTCGGCGTCAGCAGTGCCTTGACTTGTTTCTTCAACTCGTCTATCTGTTTTTGCAGTTGATCTCTTTCAGCTTGTGATATACCCGTGGCTGTCTCACACCTCTGCATTGCTTCGTTGTATGGTGTCTTTGTTTTGATGGCGAGCTTTAATACGTCTCTGTGTTGTTGCAGGTACGGACAGCCCAAATATCTTGCTCCACCTTGCCCAGTCAGTTGCCGCACTTTCTTTTGTTGTTGGGTGCTCGGAAGTCCGTGTCCAGTTTGGCCAGTAGACACTCCTTGAAGGCGTGGTGATCGGCGCAGTACCAGCAGATTTTCGTCTTACTGCGACATGCTGCTCTGCTGTGACCGGCCCTCTCGCATCTTGAACATTGATTGACTCTTGGGATGAATCTCTCTGGCTGTTGCATTTTCTTGTTGATTGAGAATGTGTTCGGCATCTCGCTGCCCTCTGTCGTAACACCTTCAAGGTCGTAGGGATCTTTGAGTAGGTGAGGGGCCGCTCCGCCTTCAAGAATCCGACGTGGAGGTTCTCTTCTCGTAGCTGCTTCAGGATTTCTTCGTCTGATAGCTCCACTTGGATACGCTTGACAACTTGGTTGTCGGTGAGTCGGTGTTTTCGACTCTGGTGTCTTTCTCCTCTCTCTGCTTCTCAGTAGGTTTGCTCTTGTTTATGGTGGGTTGTCGTCGTCCTTCCTCGTGGTAGCTTCGTTAGAGAACTTCATCGAGAACCAAGTGATGACTGCGAATATACAACCATGATCAGACTGCGAGAACAGCAAATTAAAAGAGGGGTGGCCAAACAAGAGCACTACGCAGGAAGCCAAAGAAGATTGATAAACCAACACAGAACTGGCGTCGTTAGCCGTTACACGCTGCGGGATTTGCTGAGGAGGTGATCCGAGCACTTATGGACTGAATGGTTTGATGTGCAATGAGGTTGATCTGTCAACTAACTAACTAACTAACTAACTAACTAACTAACTAACTAACTAACTAACTAACTAACTAACTAACTAACTAACTATCTAACTAACTAACTGACTAACTATCTAACTAACTAACTAACTAACTGTTTGTTTGCTGCAGCTCGCGGGCAGATTCTCTCCGCTCGCCTTACTGTCGGCTCCCACGCTGCACATCTTGGTTGCCACGTGTCCTTTGTTGTTCTTGCAACATGCGATTTTCCCCTGTATCAGGCTTCTTGACTTGTTCAGGTGACTTGTCTTGATTTGTTTTTCCGCGTTTCCATCCTGTTTCAGGATATTGCGGTCAACATCAGCATCTTTCAGCTGTATGTTGATTCCTAGGCTAAATTACGCTCATCAGCACGCCACGACTTTCTGAGCGACCGGCTCCATACTCTCATAAGTCACTGGCACGACTCGAACCGCTTCCAATTCTCGTGCGCTCACGTCAACCACCAGAGTATTCGGGGTTACGGAGAGACTTGTCTTGATAGCGCTAGAAAATGCGTATGACGCACCAACTTTCTTATAATCTATGCCATGTGACATTGATGATCATGTCTGTCACAGCCTTCAGTCTCGTGCACTGCCAATCTTCTAATAGTCGATGGCGTGTGATGTTGGTGAGCATGTCTATCCACATCAAACTGTATTTATTCATTCCAGAGTGAGTGACAAGCAACGTACATAGGCAGAACAGAAAGACAATTAGCAAATCCGAACATATAGCCGAACATATACCATTGTGGTGGAAAAGAGAGTTAAATCAATCTTCAAGAATTCATGTGCAGTCGACAGGTAATAAAACGTCAAATTCGGCCATTTCAGAACATTTGCTGATTAGAAACTACACAGTCAATAAACAATCAGCATTTCCCATACTGTACTCTACGAACAATAATCAATTGTTCAAATATATCGAAGCACTATATGTTATCCGATTCCAGCCGTGGCAATGTAAACAGAAGAACTTTCTGCTGAGTGCTAGTGTGACTGTTAGAGACGGACTTAGAATAGCAAGAATATCAGCAACCACAGGCAGATGAACCAGGGGACACAGTTCAGACAACAAAGTTAACAATACACACTTTACATAACTACACACGTTACAGAACTAACACACTTTACTGAACTACCCAAAAAACGAGAAGTAGATTGTGAGCTTTACTAAAACACGACTACAAGAGACCAATTGGACGTTTCGGCAAAAGCCTTCGTCAGCACAGAACAAACAAATACAAACCGACACAAACCTACATGAAACACACTATGAAAATATTAAAGTACCTATCTGAATCCCTTGCTTGGAAAGACTGACTCGACGTAGGGCTGTAAGTGGATTAATAGACCAGATGTATGGACTTTAATTAGTGTTTTAGTAAAGCTCAAAATCTACTTCTCATTTTTTGGGTGATTCATTCATTGCCTATTTAAGCTTTACTGCAGTTCCCCTCATTCTTGTTTACCATTTACAGAACTACAAACGTCACAGAATTACAAACTTGGCATAACAAACACATTTCACAGAATTGCAGACTTCACGCAACTACAAACAGAACTAAACAACTACACAAAACTACAAACTTCAAAGACTGCAAACTTCATAGAACTAGCAAACGAGTCTGTTTCTCCAATCTAGAACTGTCCCCAGCCATGGCGGAGTTTTACTCCGTTGTTAACGGTAAGTACAGCGACAAGGCTCAGGTGAGCAGCGATGACTCAAACCACACATTAGGGACTTTGAAAAAAGTGCCCATATTTGCACCTGCAATATCACAGGTAATCCAGCTGACTAAACTAAGTACCTGAATAGTTTAAACTCATAAACCACACCTAATAGGCTGACCATTGGTGGCTGGGGGTATTTCACTGCCTATAGTTACATACTGAGAGTTATATATCTTGTGAAGTTCCTACATGGATTATATTTTGATTGAAATATTTACAACTCAGAGTTACTAATATTGATCGAATGTGAAGCATTTGTTATCCTCACTGTGATCATCATCAATCATCATCATCATCATCATCATCATCATCATCATCATCATCATCATCATCATCATCATCATCATCATCATCATCATCATCATTGCCACATATCAGTCACTGACACACAGCAGACTGAGAAAGGCTGAAGGGAGCTTCCCTAAAAGATGCACCGAAATGTACAATTATAGAGTGCACAGGGAAACTAGGGAAGCGTCACGAAAAACGTCACTGAGAGGGGAGTTAGACTTGGGCTGCCGTCCAGTACGGACGCAGCATGTCTTCTGGAGCATGGCTAACAGTGTTAATCCAGTGTGTGTGTTCGAAAGTTTCTGTGGAGCAATTGAGTGTGGTCGACATGTGACAGGAGTCGTCAGATTAAAGTCTGGAACATATAAAACCATATCGTCTTGTAAAGGTTTGTTGGTGACCGTTATTTGTTTGAATAGACAGAAATGTATTATTCCTGAACCCCTAGGACGAGGCCCGCAACATCACTCCATGGCAAATGGGGTCTTGTACCGGTAGTAATGATTATGAACTCGTGATTTATTGTCAATTTATGACATATTTGAAGTAATTTAGCAAATCGAGCCATATACATACGAAGGCCAAGGTCATCTACAGATTTTCATGAAAGATCGATTACGTCATTGTATTCAAATAATTTTGTGTGGAATAATCTCTAAAAAATGAATGATGACGTCATTAGATTGAATGTTTACAACACATTCGGAAAGTATGAAGATCTTACGATTTTAATTCAAAGAACTGTTATATTTGATCGCATTTGTCTGATGTATCGAGTAATGAAATTCAACTGAAGAATATACGATGATGAAGATTCAATATGAGTATTTACTAAGTACATTTGCTTGAACAAACAACAAATTGACAGTACCACCAGAATTTACGCAAGTGATTATATTGATCTACATAAACATTTCATATTCCAGCGACACGAACATCATATCAGAACATTATCTAGCATGTCGTCAAGACTTATTCTGAAGATACAATATATTTATTCAAAATTTGAAAGTTAAACTCAGATCACGATACCATTTGTCATGTGATCATATCCAAGTACAATTCGTCTTCACAGATACAGGAAAGTATAGTTCAACGTGAAATAAATCGACATATAAACTGTTGTAGTCATAGTTGTGTTAAAGTGAAAGAAAGCGTACATGGACAGTAAATTATTACTCTTCAGGACGTAGGTGTGATAGAAGAGCATAAAAATTGCATTTGGACCAGGATGTTGTTCGACGGTATTCGAAAATCTCGACTGTGATCTACGGTATTACTGGTTCATCATTTGAATCCGTATCGTTTGTTCTCATCTACTTCAGATGCTGACCTGGTGTAACAGGCACTCTGAAGGAGACAACTACCGATTATCTGATAGTAACTCGTAAAAAGATGCTAATAACACGGCATCGAACTGGTTGATTCACACGTCAGATTCCGTATACTCCAGTTCACATTTTTTGTCTCAAATACTTGATCCTTGAAATGCGTGAACCTACGTCAGAGGAATTACATATTTACGCAGTTCTCCAAGAATGTTCGAAAGAAATTTCTTGAAGTACAACAACACAAGACTATAAATTTACAGTTAAATAGTCGAAATTCACTGAACTTTGAAAATTGAATTCCTGGAAACGATGGGTTGGATGAAGTCAAACTGATTTTGAGAACGTTAATACAGCCAATAAGAGGTATCGGAATTGAAGATTCATTTGTCCACCATTATTTATTACATACATTTACTCGAACAAACAACAGATTGGTAGCACTAATGGAGGAATTTACACAACTCCCTAACACCCAGTTGTCTTGATTCAGACGAAGGCGTTCATTGACACTATACTGTTACAAAATACTCACTTCAAATAGACGTATGTGGTGTACACAGAATGATACGTCACATGAGAAACAACAGTTGTCAAAGAAAGTTTTATAAGCTACTCACCGAGAACATTCTTTGAAAAACGTCAACACAAAACTTAAAGCAATATCAGCTACTTTTAAGTTACGAAGCCACATCAATGACGTAGAAGATGAAGTCAAGGTGATACGTGAGCATTGACAATCAATCAAACATTTGAATGAACATTGGTATCAATTGCATCTTATTTCTAACTCATGAATCTATGGTTCTCAGAATATTCAAATATTCTTCAAGGTTTGAGAAATCTCGTAGAAAAAGATTCGACTATAACGAAATTCAATTTTTCATAGCGGGGATAAACAATTCCTATATGCATCAAAAATCAACCTTGAGAAACAGAACTTATGGAAACGTACACTAAACGTTATTAAGAAAAATTACATCTTAAAATATATACTTCACTTGAAACATTGTGAATTCCGTACACGAAACATTCTGAAATCATAATACAACCAACACTGACTGGTCTACATGCAATTGCCATTTTGAAGCTATAATCATGTCCAGATGTTACTGGTTAATCAAAAGCAAGATACTCAATCATTCAGTATCAAATTTCGAACTTCTTTGGCTACATTTTTAAATCCGAGGAATGTCCATGCATGTTTTAACGTTGAAGATAATTTTGCCCAAAAAACATTGAATCGCCAAACCCGCAGATGATTACTCATCCACGTCCATTAGGTCAACCGTGCTCCTTTATGTCGAGTCCAGAAGAAATTCCGATCAACGTGTTCAGGATAGGCGATAACTTTTCGAGCAGGGCCAATTAGTCGCCCGAATCGATGATACAACGTTTGAGACCTCCTTTATATGGATGCCCAATTACCCAGTCATTACAACAGTTGTCGGTATTGGAATATCGAATACTAGAGGACAAACTTCTGTGTCAACGATGGATAACAATTCATTTAACAATGACAAATTAGAAATACAAGACGTTGTTAAATTGAGCGTAAACATATACAGATATGGTCGAAGAACTGTGTGGTAAGATGGAAATCTAGATACTAAAAATATTAATGACAGTAAAGACGTACCAGTCGTCGAATACACACGAGGAAGGCTGAATAATAATTTAAGTTACATCATTCATTGTCATAAATAAAAGAATTTCATGTTGTTCTCACGTGAATCCAGCACGTGATTAAGAGTGTTCCTTAGTTTAAGAATAGTAAATGGTGTTAATTTGTTTTCTCCGTTGGTGATAGGCAGTTAATCTGTTGCATTTGTGCTAAATGTTAGTATACAGATCCTTACATATTGTTTTTAGACTATGCATGTGGTCTTACAAATTAGTTTTGATTTACTGCTTGAGCATACGCAAAGGTTTGTCATGTGTTGTTATAATAAAGGTACAGAGGAAAACACTCGTGGTGTGAAGGTGCAGTGAGGTGTACTGGGATAGAAGCAACTCCCCTGAGCGGATATAACAGTACACGGGTATTGCACCAAGATATTCGTTACATCTTTAGACGAATATGGAGGTTTACTATGGACTAACCAGCGTCATTAGTTTAAGAGGTTTGGGGAAACTCTCTTTGAGCTAATGCGAAGGCAGTCGATATCATACCGAGATATGATCGTCAGAAAGTTAAAGATGATTTATGGATACTAACTTTTATGGTTATGTCAGCATTTTACAAGCACCGATGGGCAGATTAAAGCATTATGAGCTAGCTTCTCTACATACATGTGTGAGCATTGGGCAATGAAACCACATTACAACAGTCGATTGAAGAAGAAGATTTATCAGGTTAGAGTATGAAGAATATTAGTTTATCCTTGAATATTTACGGAAATATGATTGGTTAAGTGATCATTATTTACACAAAGAGAGCTGGTACTATTATAACATTGCTGCTTTAATGAACTATATTGTTGTATTATTGGTACGGCACTTATTATAATATTAGAAATATCCCTTAAATTAGAATGTGATCAGCGACAGCCTCTACCTCACCTACAGCCATTAAATGATAACGCAAGATACAAGCATGACCAGCGACAACGAGGATCGGCAACTGATACAGACGGCATGATACCGATTGATACTCTCGTCCACAACTCCGGGTTTTGACCTAGAGTGAGAACAAGTTAGGGACTAATGGTATCATTAGTTGGTCCGGCCCTCCCATAGGCCGGCCACATGACGTTCACCGTGGGTGTGAGCAGGAGGGCATGCCCGTCAGTAATTTTTTTTTTTTGAGGGTTATTAACGGGAACCATAATGTCATGTTCAGCAATTGATACTTAGGTTGTCAGTGATGCTATTTGTCATTGGTAATGAATGTATATGAATTAAATGATAATATCATTTAATTTGTAGGGCGGGGGGCATAATGCCACATATCAGTCACTGAC
The DNA here is from genome assembly GCA_014155875.1 of Cepaea nemoralis. Lineage (NCBI taxonomy): Eukaryota > Metazoa > Mollusca > Gastropoda > Stylommatophora > Helicidae > Cepaea > Cepaea nemoralis. The sequence goes on along the minus strand of JACEFZ010027103.1, from coordinate 409,825 downwards.
ACAAAGCAGACTGAGAAAGGCTGAAGGGAGCTTCCCTAAAAGATGCACCGAAATGTACAATTATAGAGTGCACAGGGAAACTAGGGAAACGTCACGAAAAACGTCACTGAGAGGGGAGTTAGACTTGGACTGCCGTCCAGTACGGACGCGGCATGTCTTCTGGAGCATGGCTAACAGTCCGTTATGCCGCTCTTTGTGTTAATCCAGTGTGTGTGTTCTAAAGTTTCTGTGGAGCAATTGAGTGTGGTCGACATGTGACAGGAGTCGTCAGATTAAAGTCTGGAACATATAAAACCATATCGTCTTGTAAAGGTTTGTTGGTGACCGTTTTTTGTTTGAATAGACAGAAATGTATTATTCCTGAACCCCTAGGACGAGGCCCGCAACATCACTCCGTGGCAATCATCATCATCATCATCATCATCATCATCATCATCATCATCATCATCATCATCATCATCATCATCATCATCATCATCATCATCATCATCATCATCATCCAGTGCCCTGCCAGCTGGCGTAGGTGTTCATGGCTCTCCACAAATATCGGTCTTTGGTGTTCTGGAATAAATCTGCTAATGATATTCTTCCATGCCACCATCTCAAGCCATCCAGCATCGTTTCTCTTCGTCTGCCTCTGCCTCACTTCCCCTCGATAGTTCCAGTTGTCACGATGTTCTCCAATGCCTCTCTTCTCATCACAAGACCTAAGAAAGCTGTTTTCATTGATAGCAAACTGTAAACGAAATCTGTCTGTCCGCACATCTGTGTGTCCATGTTGTTCCTGTCTAATTGCTAACGCCTCGGTATATTTGAGCAATACTTCATTGTTAATTGAATATAATATATGAAACGTTTTCTCTTTGTTAACTTCATGGCCGCAAGTTAGTAGGTCTGCCTAGTTAACTACAGAAATAATTGCATACATAATTAAATGATTAAATTACCAATTTACTTGGTCACCACCTGAACATCGGACAGTCAGCAGATCCTCGACGGCAATACTATAGTGGTTTATTGGTGGCTAATTAGTTACTTTCTGGAAGCTAACTCCCATTTCTCACAGGATTTCCGTTTGGCACAACTCATTGCCACTCGCTAGATGCAAAATATGTCTGTCTGTTGTTAGGTTACAACTCACCATCTAAGTTACAATCCAACATCTACGTAACAACCCACGATCTAAGTAACAACCCACCATCTAAGTAACAACCCAACATCTAAGTAACAACCCACCATCTAAGTAATAACTCACAATCTAAGTAACAACTGGCAATCTAAGTAACAACCCACCATCTAAGTAACAACTCACCATCTATGTAAAAACCTCCCATCTAAGTAACAACCTCCCATCTAAGTACCAACTCTCCATCTAAGTAACAACTCACCATCTAAGTATCAACTCACCATTTAAGTAACAACTTACTATCTAAGTAACAACCTCCCATCTAGGTTACAACCTCCCATCTAAGTAACAACCTCCCATGTAAGTAACACCCTCCCATCTAAGTAACAACCCTCCATCTAAGTAACAACCCACCATCTAAGCAACAACTCACCATTTAAGTAACAACTCACCATTTAAGTAACAACTCACCATCTAAGTAACAATTCACCATCTAAGTAACAACCTCCCATCTAAGTAACAACCTCCCATCTAAGTAACAACCCACCATCTAAGTAACAAACTCCCATCTACGTAACAACCCTCCATCTAAGTAACAACTCACCATCTAAGTAACAACTCACCATCTATGTAACAACTCACCATCTATGTATCAACTCACCATTTAAGTACCAACCCACCATCTAAGTAACAACTCACAATCTAAGTAACAACCCTCCATCTAAGTAACAACTCACCATCTAACTAACAACTCACCATTTAAGTAACAACTCACCATCTAAGTAACAACTCACAATTTAAGTAACAACTCACCATCTAAGTAGCAACTCACCATCTAAGTAACAACCTACCATCCAAGTAACAACACACCATCTAAGTAACAACCTCCCTTCTAAGTAACAACCTCCCATCTAAGTAACAACTCACCATCTAAGTAAAAACTCTCCATCTAAGTAACAACTCGCCATCTAAGTAACAACCTTCCATCTAAGTAACACCACACCATCTAAGTAACAACCTTCCATCTAAGTAACAACCCACCATCTAAGTAACAACTCACCATCTAAGTAACAACTCGCATCTAAGTAACAACTCAACATTTAAGTAACAACTCACCATCTAAGTAACAACTCACCATTTAAGTAACAACTCACCATCTAAGTAACAACTCACAATTTAAGTAACAACTCACCATCTAAGTAGCAACTCACCATCTAAGTAACAACCTCCCATCTAAGTAACAACACACCATCTAACTAACAACCTCCATTCTAAGTAACAACCTCCCATCTAAGTAACAACTCACCATCTAAGTAACAACTCTCCATGTAAGTAACAACTCGCCATCTAAGTAACAACCTCCCATCTAAGTAACAACCTCCCATCTAAGTAACAACCTCCCATCTAAGTAACAACTCACCATCTAAGTAACAACCCACCATTTAAGTAACAACTCTCCATCTCAGTTACAACTCACCATTTAAGTAACAACTCACCATCTAAGTAACAACTCCCCATTTAAGTAACAACCCACCATCTAAGTAACAACTCACCATCTAAGTAACAACTTACCATCTAATTTACAATTGACCAACTATGTAACAATTTACCGTGTAATTAACAACTCATCATCTAAGCATTAACTCACCATCTAAGTAACAACTCACCATCTAAGTAACAACTCACCATCTAAGTAACAAACCAGCATCTAAGTAACAACTCACCATCTAAGTAACAACTCGCATCTAAGTAACAATCCACCATCTAAGTAACAACTCACCATCTAAGTAACAACCTCCCATCTAAGTAACAACCTCCCATCTAAGTAACAACCTCCCATCTAAGTAACAGCTCACCATCTAAGTAACAACTCACCATCTAAGTAACAACCTCCCATCTAAGTAACAACCTCCCATCTAAGTAACAACCTCCCATCCAAGTAACAGCCTCCCATATAAGTAACAACCCACCATCTAAGTAACAACCTCCCATCTAAGTAACAACTGTCCATCTAAGTAGCAACCCACCATCTAAATAACAACTCACCATCTAAGTAAAAACTTACCATCTAAGTAACAACACATCATCTAAGTGACAACTCACCATCTAAGTAACAACACCATCTAAGTAACAACCCACCATCTACGTATCAACACATCATCTAAGTAACCACCCACTATCTAAGTAGATATCTACCATCTAAGTAGCAACCCACCATCTATGTAACACCTCACTGCCATGCTTGTACTGGCTCTATCAAACATCTTGGCAGTTTATGACGATCAGTAAACAGAAACAACAGGAAACATTTGCGTCCTAGGATGAGCCATTAATTTTATTGGCGAACAGCACCACAGCGTGGGCTTTCGTACACTGCCGGTCTATGACCGTTGTCGCGTTCGGAATACGACCAACTCACGCACTGTTCCCTCAATATACATATTCCTTGCAACATCCTGTCGTCAAGAACGAATCTCGTTTCTATTATATAATCGTCATTATAATATAACAGTTTCTACTTACGCCACCCTCGTGTGACAAGCAGTTCTCGCCTAGGGGAACTCCGTTCCAAACTTCTGGCTATGTTTGTTGTCAGAGTGAACTGAGTGTCGACTTGTTATATGGCTTCATTCTCCTTAAAAAGTCGCTTAAAAGTCGACAGGGTCGACTTCATTGCTCCGGGTTTTTATCCCATATGGCTCGGTCTCTTTCCGCAGCACGGAAAGTGTCGCACAAAGCACGAACTCCGTAGCTTTTAGCGACGACCCATGGGAGTCTCCGAAACATTTAACTCGTAAACTGAAGGACACGGCCCGGAATCGAACCCACAACCTTCGGCTCACGAGTCAAACGCCAAACGGCTTGACCACTTCGCCACAGAGACTCCTCCTTCTTACCGTAAGTAACAAGCTCTAGGATAAGGCCAAATACGGATAGGTATGTGCGACCATAGATGACTCAGATCAATAGACTGATATGTTCGACCATCTCCTTCTTGTAGCTGAATGGCATGCTACCTTTGCCCAATAGTTGGAGCCAACATCCTCACAATTGAAGGTTTTCATTTCGCTAGGTTTCTTGTGCTTTGCTTTCTCTGCATTCCGATGTTTACGCTACCCTGTCTCGACCCCGACTGACGTAACAATGTTTGCCTTCGTGTCACCTGGTACCTCATAACGTGACTCCCGCTAGCTCCGCCAACTGACAGAGCGTTGTTTCCCTTTGATTTCACGTCTTCCTAATATTTCACAATCATTTGCGTGATTACTTCTCATCTTTTATTCTAAGTCTGGTGAGCCTGCTATTTTATTACTTGAGGCTCATGGCAATATGCCCCCCTCCCAACTTAAAAAAAATGTTGCAAACATGTTTCTATGTTTCTTAGGTCTTTTACTTCTTGACATGAGTCGAAAGTAGTCGCACACATCTGTCAGTAGATATGAGTCCTAAATGGTCGAACATATCAGTCTATTAATCTGAGTCATCTATGGTCGCACATACCTATCCGTATTTGGCCTTATCCTAGAGCTTATTCACTGGTGTAATTTAATTTGCCTTGTGATAAGTCGATTGGCAATAAACATCACCACTAAAAAAAAACCATTTTATTATATTATGTTATATTATATGACGGACACTCTATCCCCTCTACTATTTTAGACGACGTGAAGCCTCAGCCTCATTTTAAATTAAGAGGACTAAGGTCTAGACTGACCTGGGATCCAATGTCCATTTAGACATCCCCAGCAGCTCCTCATTTATGCAATTTACATGAACATCTTACCCTTCTCCGAGATCTAACGCTCTGGGTAAGGTATGTGTGTGTGTGTGTGTTTGCGAAATCTGGCTTTCACTGTCATTTCTTTGGTATGTGAATCGCTCTTGACTTACCATTGACGGCGATGTCTTCTATTTGACCTTACTGTTGATTCTTATGTTTGGACTTTGTTTTTGTTTATAGTGTACTACATTGTTACTAGAATCGTTTCCAGTGGTCTTTTCACTTGAGGTTTGCCACCTCGGCATATATTTCTCTAGCTTATCGTTTATGAGTATTGTATTTCCTAGATGTTTGTTTCTCTCTGTTATTCTCCCATCTCCTTCAGGTTATATCTGTATTATTATTTAACTTTTGCACCTAATTCTTACTGATCATTTATCCATCTTCATTTATACAATCATATATTCGTTGTTCAATCTTTGCATTCATACTATCGTTCTCATATAATTTATACTTTCTTTCACTTACTTTATGCTTCTTGTTTCTCTGTCATTCACATTGATACCAATTGATATTAATGTATAATAATGTTAACAACATGCATATATATTTTATAAATTACAATACCGGTCTCTGTGGCTAAGGGCTTGCGAACGCGGTTTGTGAGCCCGTATACAGCGATGCTGTTTTTTTTTCGAAAAAGGTATAGGAGCCGGTCGTTCAGAAAGCAATGGCAAACTACTGAACGTAACACTTGCCTAGTACATCAATAGCAGCTGAAAATGCTGGTGTTGACTGCAACGTCCCGTAAGGGATACGCAACAAATTTTTAAAAAATACATGTACATTGAAATAAATTAACACATATGTAGTACATACGTAATTCAATTAAGTGTGATATGCAACGCACTTTGGTATAGAGTAATTGCCCACACCTATATTTTCTTTCAGATTCATTCATACGTTATTTCTTTCATGATATCCTTTATATGGTTTGGTGAACTTTGTCCATATCTTGTTTACCTCTTCTCTGGTTTGATCACTGTATTATTTTGTTATTAGTACCTTTGAATGTGTTGCCAGTTCGTTCATATTCTGTCTTGGCATTTTGTATTGTGATCTGAGTATTATATGTGTTCTGTTTACGACTATCTCTCTTGATGTTATGGTGATGGTCGCTTAGAGTGGTGAACCTTTCCGTGATAATCTATATAATGTAGTTGTAGTGCTGGTAAACTTAACTGATATACATTGCATCTATCAATATACAACAATGGTATGGTAATGATAAATGAACTGGTGAGTGAATTCTTTATTTGCGATGACAAAGATAATTGTAATGCTAAGTAATTTATTGTAGACTCTTTCACTTGGATCAAAACCTGCCGGGTGTAATTACGTCTTGTGTCAACTCTACATTGGTTTTCGGATTCCCTACAGGTATATGAACTTCTCTTCTATGTCGCTGATTCTGTCTCTCAGTGGCGTTGGTAACTCATTTAAAAAGCGTCATTCTTTCTTTGCTCTCCGTTTCTCATATACTATTGCTACCTGGGAATGATAACATCGTTGCATGTATATCTATGTACATATCAACTGCCATGTTGCTGTTGCTGGCTCGTCTATTCAGCCGCAGTGACAGATTTAAGCAGGAACATATATCACATGAAAATAGCAAACAAGCCACTGTCCTTGCCGTTCTTTGATATTTATTATTGACAATCATCGCCGCACTTTGTCATAATCAATTGCCGACAGGTGTGAGTTGACATGCGATGAATATATAACAATTTAAACAATGTTCAACACTGAAGTATAGTTTTCATACAATTGTTATCTCTAGCGTCAACTTACGGTCTGACTTGCCCTTGACGTCGGCCATGTGCTGTTCTCAACTGCCGTTCACTCGGCGCACTGTAATCGAGCTTGACTGGCTGTACAATTAGCCGCTCGGCTTGTGCGACATACTTTGGCCTCGGGCTGAAGTGTCGTACCAATCTTGGAGTAATGTCAAATTCATGTCGCTTGGCTTCTGTACTTGTTTTTCCGACTGTCTGCGACGCGGACCCTGGCTAGACTGATCCTCTAGCCGTGTCCTCTCCGTGGACTTAACAACTCCTGTCACGTGATACGCAACTTCTCTGACTTCCCTTTGGTCTTCATCATCATCATCCGTTGCTCACTGACTTCCTCAACTTAGTCGTATATATTTTTTCACAGTGATCATGTGAACTGTTCTCACTATGCCAATTACTCTTCTATGGTAAACATGTTCTTACTCTATCAGTTTACCGCTGTCTACATCATATCAGTCCATGGCATCATGTCCCCCCCCCCCTTTTTTTGAAAATGGTGTAGCCATTTTCACAGTCTATTTGGTTTTTCAATCCCATGACATGAAGCGATATGGGTAGTCATTTCATTACTCTATCCTATATTGTATTTCCACCACCTTATTTTGTCTGATAATATGATAGTATGGCATTCCATTAACCACTGCACAAAATGAAAAAAAAAATATTATTATATATTCAGGCACGCCCTATCAATCTACTTTCCACGCAGACTACGTGTAGCCTACCTATGGGGGGGGGGGGGGGGGGTTGGTCTAACATACTATGAGCTTCATAAGGTCCCGTGGCCTCCCCATAGTAGTCCCTCATTTGCCCTATAGACAAGCAACCTCAAACCTATCAAGGCCATTACGCCCGAATGAGGGGACATGCGTGGCTAATAGGTACCATTAACCTCTATATTATTATTTATATTTGGTATAATTGAATATGAGCAATATATACATGACTTCTGTACCGCTGTAGTTCTCGGTTGTAATTTGGGTTTACCGTGTGACGTAATCCTTTACATACTCACAGATGGGGTTGTTGCATAAGCACTTGTTTGTTTGCGGTATACTTCTATTATTTCATTTGTCTAGGGCAGGGGTGGGCAAACTACGGCCCGCGGGTCAAATGCGGCCCGCCAAGTGATTTTATGCGGCCCGCGAGGGCATTTAGAAATAAAAATGTTTAATTCGTTTTTCAGTTATTTTGTTGAATTTTACCAAATTTCATGTACCGTTATGATGAGTGTCAATAACAAACGTAAGATTGAAGATGAGTGCCGTGTTTTTAATGATGAATGAACAACTAAGTACTGTTTTATAAAAGTTGGTAGCAAATCAGTTTGCTTGTTGTGTCGCGAGACAGTGGCTGTCTTCAATTAGTACAATATAAAAAGACATCAAACAAAACATTCCGATTTCGGATACAATTTAACGACAGAAGAGAAGGAAAGGAAATGCCTTGAGTTGGTGAAAAATTTGGAGAAACAGCAAACTGTTTTCACTAAACAGTCTTCAATTCAAGATGCTGCAACTGAAGCTAGTCTTGTGCTGTCACACAGAATTGTAAAACAGAACAAGCAATTTTCTGATGGCGATTTCATCAAGGAATGTTTGCTAGATGCAGCAAACATTATGTGTCCAGAACAAAAAACCAGATTTGACAACATTACTTTATCAAGGAGAACTGTGGTCAGACGTGTTGACAAGATCAGTGACAATTTGATGCATAAACTTCAAGATGCAAGTTAACAATTTTTGTGGTACTCTCTTGCATTGGATGAGAGTATCGATGTACATGATACTGCCCAATTATTGACATTTATACGTGGAATAAACACTTCTTTCAAACTCAATGAAGAGCTACTGAGTGTTGAGTCACTCAAAGACCCAACCACAGGCGATGATATATTCAATGCTGTTACTAACTGTATTGAAAGAACTTGTTTGGCTTGGAACAAGATGGCAAGTGCTACAACTGACGAAGCTCGTGCTTTGACTGGAAAACAATGTAGGTCTGGTAAAGTTGATAAGTGATTAGATTAAAGCAGAATATCCAGACCACACATTATTACAACTTCACTGTGTGATTCATCAAGAAAGTCTGTGTAAAACTGTTTTGAATATTAAGCATGTTATTGACCCAGTTGTCAGTGTCATCACCCTCATCAGATCAAGAGGACTTAATCACAGACAGTTCAAGTCATTACTTGACGATTTGGAAACTGAACATTATGATGTCTTGAACCACACCAATGTTCGATGGCTGAGTCTCGGCAAGGTGTTGAGGCGAGTGTGGGAACTCAGAGAAGAAATAGTGTTGTTCCTAGAGATTAAGAGCATTGCATGTGACTTTAATACTAACATTGCCAATAAAGAGTGGCAATTAGACTTTATGTTTGCCATTGAAATTATGGAAAAGTTAAATGAACTGAATGTCAAACTTCAGGACAATGGTGTGTTTGCACATGAATTGTATGTATATGTAAAATCATTTCAGGCACAACTCTCACTGTTCTCCAGACAAGCAAGTGAAAAAAGATTTTATCACTTCCCTTTGCCGAAACAAGAAACCAGTTCTGGTAAAATGACTATAAAATACAAAGCCTAATTAGATGCATTGATTGAAGAATTTGGATGGAGATTCCAAGACTTCAAGAAATTAGAGCCATAGTTCAATATTCTCAGTTCAACTTTTAGTGCCTGTCAGCGACTTGTACGCTGCAGATTCTCAGGACTCCCCTACTTTCGCACCGCACGAAATAACAACTCGTGACATTTGCGAAAGGAATGCAATTTATTCAGAGCCGACATTTGAATGGCTCTACGAGCGTTATACTTCATCATCATTATACAACATGAATGCATTGACGTGATGATAGATGATGCTAGTATTTCACAATCTAAATGAACAGCCCTATGTTTGCCTATTGCCTAGAAACTATAGCATTGGTCAAGGATACGTCTGCTCTCTCTCTACCGTCTCCAGTCGGTCTGTCCACACGCTACACATTGCGTGGACAAGCACGGACACTCTTCTCCATGCAGTAGCTATTATTGCGTGCATGGTCCCGCCAGCACGCTGGCTTGTGAGCTCGAGTAACCCGGCACTTCACGGGTACTCGCAAGGACAAGCTTCCCAATTGCTTGGGGAAAGCCCTCGCTCAGCTGTACTCATCGACCTCTGGTCTGACACAAATGTGTCTCCTTGTGAGGCTATTAATAGTGCTCGGTGTCTCTCCTGTCTGGTGTATCCTTACTAGACTAGTGTTAACTCCTATCGCCTTTGTAAGGCCTTATTGGGGATCTTGACAGGGTCCCCTCCCCTCTGTGAAGTGTTACTTCCCTTTCACTTATATTTGTAACACTTCTGGTCACAAAGAAAAATTGGTTGCTCCAATTTTGTCAGATCTCCAATAAGTTATAACTTTCTAGTTTGGGGATAGAACAATTGTCTTCTTCCTTCACTCACAGTGCTTTATCTTTTCACTTGGCTAATTAAGTAGCCTATGTATCAGTATAGTTGGTTCTATAGATATCTTTGGGATTGGTAGTGAACCGGAAACCGTTGTCTTATGACTTATGTCCTGGCTTCTGTCGTTTGACCCTATGTCTTTTGACTTTCACCTATTGACTTCTGTCTCGACCTGTCCTCAAATTGCCCAAAATGACAACCCACACACAAGTTGACTCTATTCTGAGTACAACACATGAGCACAAAGTGTTCATGTTCCCATTAATATCCCCTCCAACTCTATACACACAGCTCTACTGTTCACCTTCTCGCTTCCGCATGTGAAAAGCTATATTCACTGTTACATTAGGTTTCTAATAAGTTATTGTGTCCCCTGAATTTAAAGTTGTCGTTCTTTGACATGAATGGTGTGTGCAACTTTTATGTGTTTGTTTTCCTGTTTGTTTGCGTGTTTTCTAATAAACTATAGTGTACTTAACTCTCTAACATGTGTATGCGTTAGTGTACTAAATGTGTGTGTTCCTTCGAGCGCCGCAAATCGGTTTATTGTGGTTACAAACGTTCGTTATTATTTTTTGTGACCACAACTCCGCTTTCTGAAGCTCAAAGTACGTTCTCTATATACTCTATTAAAGTGTGGCAGTAACACACATAAAAACTCGACAACACATTGGTTACACAGATGACACAGACAAGTCAAATAAGACGTTTGCAGCGGTGGAAAAAAATTTTCCGCTGTTTTTCTCTCTCGCTCTCTTTCTTTCAATGTTTACTAAGTTTTTGCATTCTCCCCTCGCATTTATTCTTCTTGCATACATCTTTCATTCACTTTCATACTGTTTTTTCACTCAACCATTCTCTCGTCATTAAAATATGTTTCATAGCATCAAATACATAAACATTATATATATACAATAAACGATTGGCTGAATTTTAACAGTAATCACGCCAAATGACTGTGCGTTTTGTTTGCACGCGTCATGTCTATACATAATATACATAGTTATGAGGATGGTTTGTTACCGATCCTGTCATAGTAACTTCCGTAATTTGGTGTGCTGACCTAAATTACCCTCAAGGGAAATAATCTAATAAGTACTTTCATTTAAGTGAATTGGGTTAATTACCTTAAAGTGTTGTTTGTGAAAAAGATGATATTACTTCCTAAATGGTTGTGTTAGTTTGGAAATGATATTTTAGATAAATGGATGTATAAATGATTATGATTACATGGTAATAAACTAATATAAGATCTAACAATTGTATTTCTATAATTGGTGTTCTAATAAATGGGTTATTAATTAAATGATGGTGATTTCTAACTAACAAATAAGAAAATAAAGTTATATATGCATTTACACAATTTGCAATTGAATAATTAATAGAAAAATGAAGTTATAGGTACTGTTAATAAAATAATAATATACATATATCACAGTTACATTTCTATATCTAATTACACTAAGTCGACGTCCTCCTCTGCGTTGTGAAGATGGAGCAATCCTCTTTGTAGACTATTATAACATAGTTCATTTCGGCAAAGTCTCTTATGCTCCCCTTCAAGGATAGTGTATAAATATAGTTCCCTACTATATTTGTAGGTTCATAGCTAACACTTGAATGTTCCTCTAGCTTATGTGTGTGTCAGCGCATGTTAATTCTGCGTCTGTTTCGTTACACTTCTTATAGCACTGTTATATTCACACAGGTTATATATTTGGCGATGATAACGCACTTACGATGTGTCTTAATCACCACATACGGCACTGAGTTATCTAACATTACAGTGTCACTGTTTCTGGTGGTGTATGGTCGATCCCTTCCTGCAAATCAGGTATTTGAATGGATGATGGTCGACTCAAAATGTCTGCAACCGTATTTAATCTCCCTTTTAAGTGCTGGATGGTAAACGTGTAATTTTGGAGAATCAAAGCCCACCTGTAAATTCTATTGTTGGTAGGAAGTCCAGACTGCATCACAGACAACGGAGAGTTATCGGATTGGATTACAAACTGTGCTCCTGCCAAAAATCTATGAAACTTTCTCACGCAATAGATCAAACTGAGGCCCTCCAATTCTGATGCTGAGTATTTTGATTCAGCAGGAGTAATCTTGCGACTTACGTACATTACGGGATGGAACGTCCCGTCGTAGAACTGTCCTAGTATCCCAGATATGGATATGGCACTCGCATCTGTGCGTAAGAAATAAGTGAGTTTTGGATTAGGCATACGAAGGATAGGTGGAACGCTGAAAAGATGTTTCAATTTTGATAACGCACTAATTAATCCTGCATCTTTTACAGATAACTTAGCCGAAGCTTTTAAGATGTTAGAAAAAACACTGGTGATTTCCGCCAGATTTGGAATGAATTTACTATAGTAGTTTACCAGACCCAGTAAACTTCGGACCTGTTTCTTGGTCGTTGGCATTGTTAAATTCAGAATCTTAGTGACGATTCTGTCATCAGTTTTCAATTGGCCCCTGCAGATGGTATGACCCAGGAAGTCAATTTGTTCCATGTCCAACTCTACTTTGGACGGCTTCGCTGTGAGCCCAAACAATCGCAACCTGTCGAAGACTTGTCGAAGTTTCAGTAGGTGTCTTGTCCCGTCTTCCGTATGACTGCATATGTTATCTCTATAAGTCGAAATACTGGTCGCAGTCGCGTTTACCGTAGGAACTGGTAGTTCCATCTCGTCCAATACTGTTGTGCTGCTAGCTGTGTGTGCTGTTACCTGGCTAAGTGTGTTTGCGTTGTCGCTGTCGTGTGTCGCCCTATCTAGTGAAGTTGTGTTGTGTACGTCTGTCGTCTCATTGCTTGGTGTTGGTGCAATTTGTTCGTCTGTCTGTTGTTCTTGTTGTAAAAAGTATGGTTTCAGGATGTTGATATGAAATATCTCTAAGTGTCCTTTTATCGATATTTCATGATCCGCATCTGATATTTTGCGTTCAACGTTGAGAGGCCCTTGGCAAGATGTTAGTACCATATTATGTTTATCAGGTAGTCGAATCACAACCTTCTGGTTTGGTTTAAGGTGAATCGTTTTAGTACCCTTGTTTGGATAGTTGTGGTTTCCATTACTCGACACCTGCATTAGGGGTCCAGCAATATCGACCGCTATACTCTCAAGTGGTCTAGATGCTATTACTGACCGTTGCACTTCGGCCTTCACATGCTTTTTCTTTCGTACACGATGTTGACAAACAGTACAAGAGCGACAGAAAGATTTTATGTCCGAACAGAATTTCGGCCAGTAAAATTGTGATAGAATTCTGGCTCGCGTTTTATGGTAGGCCAAATGTCCAGCAAACGGTGATTCATGTGCGCTTTTTAGCACATTTTGTCGGTATGTTACAGGTAACACCGTCTGCTGAATTTCATGGTTATTATATGTATAATAACGCATGAGAATTCCGTTAACCTTTTTAAAGTACCAGGAAGAATTTTTAGAAACTTTCTTTCGCTCACACAACAAGTTAAAATACGGTGTGATTGTTTGGTCGGTGCTTTGTGCCTCGATCAACTTTTGTCGAGTAGTGTTGGTATTTGCACCACTTGGTGTTAATAGCTGTAGCATTTCATTTTGTAAGTCAGTATAGTTTGTTTCTGTATCTGACTTAGTTACAGCGTTGGCCATGTGTGTCTCTTTCCAGGCTTTTATGTTGTCGTCTGTACATTCTTTCAATGCATCTAGGCATCCCAAAATAAGATCCGTACATGGATCTTGGAGGATAGCGCACGTAAATGTGCCGGTAAGGAACGGGGTATTGATATGCGCTTTTGCCAGTGGATATTTCTCGATGGTTCCAGAGAAAGTACGGCATTTGACAAATTCACCCGTATAATCTTCTGGTCTAGCAAGTTCTCTCCTTAAACCCAGTAGAGTGCTCCCGCTATCAACTAAACATTGGCATGGTTTACCATTGACCAGTGCATCGTAGAACTTAAGTTTACCTCTGGAGGCACATGCTGCGTTAGCTTCTTCATTTGAACATGATATTACGTGTCCACATTTCAATCTCCCCTCCGCATGAAACTGCTGGCATACTTTACATGTCTTAAAGTCTAAAATATCGGTTACTGATGATACATTCTGACATTCACTTCGTTGGCAACACATTCACAAGTTCCTGGATCTATGTCACTCTCATCGTCTGATGATGTATCGATGAGTGCTGCATTGTTTGCCTTCATTCTCTGTCTCCCAAGACACTTATTGCTATAGTGGCCATAACTTGAACAAAAATAACATTTTACAGCACGTTTAAAGGATGATCTTCTGCTTTCTTGCTTCTTTAACACTGCTTCTAGGTGTGACGGATATGTGGGGTTCTTATCACACATCGAGTAAGCCGGATGAAAAAGATTGCAATAATTACATCGAGGTGGTTTCTGATATGGTTTGTCCTTCTTACGGTAATCTTTCTGGTTGTAAGATCTATCAGGAACTTTATTTGCAAAAGCTGTAATTTCTGTGTCATGTGATGTAGTTTTAAATATGTCCCGATTAGATGAAAAATAAGCTGACCCCCGTTTCTCTAATTGTTGAATGGAATCAATATCTGACTGTTGTAAGAACTTTGCAAAAGGGGTAGGAACGGTAGAAATGACCTTGTCCATCACCATTAGCTCTTCCAGTTTTTCATAGCTGTTACCTACTTTAGCAGCTTTAGTCCACTTTTTAAATGTGCTCTGCACGTTAGAGATGTAGTCTAAGAAAGTTTCAGTTGCTTTTGGCTTAATCTGTGAGAATTGAATTTGGTACCCAGTAGCGTCCAAAAGAAAATGTTGCATTATCCTATCGTGTATGTACTGATAATTGTTTCTAAGATCTGTGGGTATGGATTCTATTACTTTTAAAGGCTCCCCACTCAGGTTCCTCATGTAAATCATTGCCCAATCCTCTAAAGGTATTTTCTGTGTTTTTAGTTGGAACTCTATGTTTTCAGTCCATGCGCTGATTGAATCACCTACACTGTATGGTTTGATAAGGCCCTTGTACTTACTAAATTTGTTCTGTTCTTCTTGGCTCTTTTGTTTGCTAGAGGCTATTTGTATGTTAGAATCTACCTCCATTTCCTTCATCTTTAGTTTAGTTTCTGAGTCTACTTGTATCTGCTTTTCTTTGGTGGCATGATCTAAGTCTAACTGTTTCTGTTTGGTAACTTCTTCGATCTCTTTCATTTCTTTTTGATGTTGCCTTTCTAATGCTCTTTCGTCTCTTTCAAGAGCAGTTTTTCTTTCTGTTTCTTCTCTCTGTAGAGCAATTTTCCTTTCTGTTTCTTCTCTATATTTCTGATCGGCCCATTTTTCTAGCTTATCTCCAGTGTGGCCCATTGCGATGCCCGCCTGAATACATTCATTTAGTGACGCCATTTTATGGCGTAATGTTAGTTCAAAATGATAATACGATAATATTCACACAATAGTTTATAATAATGTGTTAGTAAGTGTACATCTTTTACTGAAAAAGAAGATGCATGATTAAGTTAGAGCATACCAAAATATTCGGAAAATATACTCATCTAATTCTTTGGAAAGTACGGTACTTGGGATGTTCCACCGCTGTCTTTCACACTTACACAATGGTTTGACTTGATAACACAAGGGCTGCTTCTGGTTAGTAGAGCAGCAAAAATTAGACACAAGCTTAAGTTGTCAATACAAGCTCATATTTCATCATATTTCATCAAATATTTCATATTTCATTAAGTTGTCAATACAAGCTCATATTTCATGCGAATGATGAATGAAAATGTGATAGATAGTGATAAATGGTATTAATGGATGAATGATATGATCGTCTGAATGATTGTTAGATGATAAGTGAGATGATTAGTCGTATGACCGTCGATGTCGTCTTGTCTTCGCTTTCTGACTCTGGCGTAACTTCGTTCTAGGCTGTAGTTCGTCGCTAATCTATTTACTGACTTCGTAGAATGGTGACATTGATGGCTGTATCACATGCAATGAAATGTACACGGTGGTTACGATGGTAATGTTCACTGATGATTGTATACATTTCAATTGCTTTTAGTATAATAACACACTTTCTAATTAATATTGGTAGAATTTCACACTTTACCGATTTAATTTGACTCAATTGTGGTTCACACTCCACAAATTGGTGATCGTATAATTTACCAAAGAAAATTATTTATGGCATGTATAGAAACAAATTTGCATTACTTTGAAATATATCACACAGCAATGATGTTGAATCGTGCAATGAACTGATGCTGGTTCAGAATTTTGTAATATCAATCGATAGCTAGCGTTCGTTCAGTGGTTCATAATACCACTTGCCTGCTGGCGTTAACTGTTCGTTGAATATTACAACAAATGCCTGCTATGACTGCTCAGAAGCGTTGCTTCACTGTAATCTGACAGCAATTGTGCTGCTGGCGTTGGTTCACTGTGTTCTGACACCAATTCGGGGTCTGCTGGCGTTGGTTCACTGTGTTCTGACACCAATTCGGGGTCTTGCGTTGGTCAGCGACTTGTGCGCTGCAGATTCTCAGGACTCCCCTACTTTCGCACCGCACGAAATAACAACTCTTGACATTTGCGAAAGGAAAGCAATTTATTCAGAGCCGACATTTGAATGGCTCTACGAGCGTTATACTTCATCATCATTATACAACATGAATGCATTGACGTGATGATAGATGATGCTAGTATTTCACAATCTAAATGAACAGCCCTATGTTTGCCTATTGCCTAGAAACTATAGCATTGGTAAAGGATACGTCTGCTCTCTCTACCGTCTCCAGTCAGGTCTGTCCACACGCTACACATTGCGTGGACAAGCACGGACACTCTTCTCCGTGCAGTAGCTATTATTGCGTGCATGGTCCCGCCAGCACGCTGGCTTGTGAGCTCGAGTAACCCGGCACTTCACGGGTACTCGCAAAGACAAGCTTCCCAATTGCTTGGGGAAAGCCCTCGCTTAGCTGTACTCATCGACCTCTGGTCTGACACAAATGTGTCTCCTTGTGAGGCTATTAATAGTGCTCGGTGTCTCTCCTGTCTGGTGTCTCCCTACTAGACTAGTGTTAACTCCTATCGCCTTTGTAAGGCCTTATTGGGGATCTTGACAGTGCAGAAGCTGATATAGCCACAGAGGACATACTGTTGGAGCTGCTTGACTTACAAGCAGATCATGACCTGAAAGAGACATTCAATACAGATGGTTTGCTGGATTTCTATGGATCTTTATCACAAGAATCATTTTATCATTATTTGGATCAACATACATTTTCGAACAAGCATTCTCTTGCTTGAAGAGCAACAAATCTAAGTATAGGTCTTTATTGTCGGACTGCAACTTGCATGCTGTCATGCGAATTTCAACAAGTAAACTTGCTCCAGATGTTAAGAATATTGTCAAAAATTGCAAGCAGTTACATACATCTCATTAGAAATCAACAACTGTAGTGACAATGTTGTCGCTGTGTGTCTAAATTATAGCCATTGATAGATAATAAAGAGTATTTGTTGTAATAACAAGTTGTAAAATCGTGTTAACAAATTATTAAAAGTTGTTGTCCATATTGTCAAATGTAATGTTTAAGTGTATAAGTAAAATAAAATTGCAATAATTAGTTATTTATACTGCTTAATAACCTATAAATAATTAATAATTACTTATTGTGATAGGTTGCTGTAAACAAAATGGATTTTATATATATATATATATATATATATATATATATATATATATATATATATATATATATATATATATATATATATATATATATATATATATATACATATATATATATATATATATATATATATATATATTATTGTTGTAAGACCAACCATACCAAAAGTTTTGGTAAATTGTTGTAGATCTGGAGGCAGAGGCATACCAAGAGAAATGATGCTGGACGGACTGAGACGGTGGCATGGAGGAATATCATCAGCAGAGTTGATCCAGAACACCAACGACCGAGATCTGTGGAGAGCTATGAAATCCTACGCCAGCCGGCACGGCACTTGATGATGATGATGATGATATATATATATATATATATATATATATATATATATATATATATATATATATATATATATATATATATATATATATATATATATATATATATATGCGGCCCGCCAATAGCTTTACATTTGTCAATGCGGCCCTCCGCACGAAAAGTTTGCCCACCCCTGGTCTAAGGTGATTACTTCTTCTTCGTGAAAGGTGTTGTCTTTTCTTCTTATAACCGCCAATTCATTTTATTGCCGATATAGATCTATCTTGTAGACTCATTTACCCATACCTTTGTATCTGTCAAAGTTTATAATACTTTGATATTCTATCTTTCTTGCTGGTTGATGTTGAAGATATACCCTAAAATGTATGTACATTTCTATGCATGATCATTTCTATTATGGAATATGTCAATCAATGAATAAAATTATCGTCAATAAATTTCATTGACATATTTGAGATATTCATGCAATGTTATAAATTGAAAGCAAAATTAAAAAATGTGCCATTGATTTACATTATCAATGTGCTTATATGTTGTAGCATCAATATTAAAATTAAATACCACCATACACTCGTGTCATTTGTTGCAACTTTGTTTCTTGACCGTTGTCACTTCATACTGTTTTTGTTGCCACCGTTGTTATAATTTATGATTTGTGTCTCTTGCCTTGGTCTTGGTTGGTGTTTCTATTATCTGTTATTATTACTGCAAAAGATACCCTATTAAGCTTTCAATCACTCTGCATATGTAAAAAAAATTTCACATAAACAATAATGTGTATGAAAACTTATACTATACAATGGTACAACGATATATTGTTATCATCATTGTAGTATGTGTGCTGATAATATGTTTACCAGTGACTATACCATGGAATATGCAATATGACGTATGAATTCATATTACCATTCAATAAACAGTGTCAGGTCTTAGTCAGATATGACTGAGCTACCGTATAACAGTAGACGGTACTACCTGGTTTCTGTTAGCGCTGAACGTTGGGCGGCGCTTACCAAACCCGACACCCCACATTGTGCCAACGGCTTCGGGCGGAAGAGCGCAATTGGGAGGGTACAAGCCTTACCCTGGTGCGAGGAAATGCAAGCTAAAGACAAAATGTCATGGTAGGGCAGACCAGGCCCTAAGCCTTGGTTGGCGACTGGTCTAGGATCGAAGCTCCGACAGGCGGACAGTTAGAGCATTGCTTTGCTGATCCGGCAGCTTCTGCAGCTTGTCTTGTTCCAGATGTAGGGGTGTTACCTTTCCTCTGGAGTAAACTAGGCAGGCCGAGAGAGGGATCATGCTGCATGGGCAACACATGATCTCTATATTTTAGCCCAGGCTTTGTGCTATGGAGAGGCAATTGCGACAAATGCAAGAACAATTCCGTGAACAGAATCAACCACTGTTTATTGCCTTCATTGACCTCACAAAGGCATTGGTCAGTCGTGAGGGTCTGTTCAAGGCACTAAAGAAGATTGGCTGCCCACCAACTCTTCTGTCCATTGTGGAATCGTTCCACACAGGCATGAAGGGTATAATCAAGTTTGATGGTGCAACTTCTGAAGAATTTGAAATCAAGAGTGGAGTTAAGCAAGGTTGTGTACTAGCTCCCACCCTCTTTTGAATATACTTTTCACTTCTACTGAAATATGCATTTCGTGATCAGGATGGTGGTATATACATTCACTCACGCTCAGATGGCGGCCTCTACAATGCTCAGAGATTGAAGGCTAAGACCAAAATTAGGAGGGTACTGATCAGAGAGTTGCTTTTTGCAGATGATGCTGCAGTTACGACCCACTCTGAGGAAGAATTGCAATGTCTACTATCTGCATTCTCCAATGCTTGTTCTGAATTTGGTTTAACAATTAGCAAAAAGAAGACACAGATTATGTCACAAGGTGCACATGGGGTACCATCAATCTTTATTGACGACGCCGAACTAGAGATAGTAGACCATTTTACATATCTAGGATCAGTGGTAAATAGCAAATTATCCCTAGATCAGGAAATCAACATCCGGATTGGTAAGGCAGCAACAACAATGAACAGGTTAAGAAAAAGAGTCTGGGAGAACAGGAAGCTTACTGCCAAAACAAAAGTCCTTGTCTATCAAGCCTGTGTCCTTAGTACTCTTCTCTATGGCAGTGAAACCTGGACAACTTACTCACACCAAGAGAACAACTTAAACAGCTTTCATATGCGGTGTCTGCGAAGAATTCTTGGTATTAAGTGGCAAGACAAAATCACAAATACTGAAGTATTGGAAAGATCAGGTTGTGTGACAGTTTATTCCATGCTCAGTCTTCGTAGACTTAGATGGATAGGACATCTTAGGAGGATGGATGATGGTAGAATACCAAAGGATATCTTTTTTGGTGAATTACAGATGGGTAAGAGATCTCAGGGTCGGCCTCTACTACGATACAAAGATGTGTGTAAGCGGGACATGATTGATACAGGCATTGATAATGCACATTGGGAGCAAGTCGCCGCTGAGCGTGTTGCATGGAGGGCAAATATCAGAAATGGAATAAAGTCAAAGGAGAAAATTATTGCAGAAAAGTCACACACCAAGCGTTTGAGACGTAAGATGGTGGATGATGGTGGAAATGACCACGTGTTCACATGCACCCACTGTGAACGGACATTTACAGCGCAAATTGGCCTATCAATCACACTCGCTACCGCCATAGTTAAAAGTTATTATGCCTTTTTAAAGCACAAACTATCGTCTGTCAAGACGGCAAGGTGCCAATGAATGAGCAAACGGTGTTGCCAATCGAATACCGCAAACAAGCCTTACATCTGGCACACGATATACCTTTCGCAGGGCATATGGCTTATGCAAAAACTAGATCTAGATTGTTGCGCCAGTTTTATTGGCCAAAATTATGTAATGATACCAAACAATATTGCAGAACTTGTGACATCTACCAAAAACAGGTCAAAAATGGCAAACACCCACAATCTGAATTGCAGGTCACAGATTTAGCTAGTAGACCTTTGAAAAGATCTCTGTCGACATTGTAGGCCCTCTAAACCATGTAACATCAATAGGAAATAAGTTCATAATAACTATTATTGATCTCTGTAGCCGCTGGCCTGAAGCTATTCCACTTAAGAACATAACTGCCAAAGATGTGATAGAAGTTTTCTTCCACATATTTGCTAGAGTAGGGTTTCCTTATACCATCCTCTCAGATCGAGGAAGTTAATTTATAGCTGCAGCCATTCAAGCTTTTACCAGAATGTTAGGTGTAAAGCAATAGCCCGTATCACCCTCTCTCGACGGGAATTATAGAAAAACATAAATGGGGATCTCAAGCATATGCTTTCTAAAGTTACCCAGGAACATCCTGAAGACTGGAGTACTTATTTGCCTGCCATATTATTTGCATATCGTGAAGTACCACATTCCAGCACAGGTTTCTCACCATTTGAATTTGTATATGGCGCCAAACCACGCGGCCCATTGCATATATACCATTCCATATTAACTGAAACTGTATCTGTGCATAAACCAATATCATCATATGAACATGTAACATCATTGCGTGAAAGGATAATGAGATCTTGTATTATAGCGAAGGAAGCACTTAAACAATCTGTTGCTATTTACAGACAGTACGCAAACAGAGGAAATAGGACGATAACACTGACACCTGGACAAGACGTTCTACTTCTTCTACCTAGCGACCGACATCTACTGACAGTCTCATGGCAAGGACTATTCAAGGTACTAAGACAGATCTCGACTGTTGACTATGAAACTGCAGTCAAAGACAAACATAAAATATTCCACATAACATGCTAAAACCATAATACAACAAAAACGAAGACCAAGACGAGACAGCAGCCAGCACAATGATAGTTGACCATGAAGACGACGACGAGACCGACGAAATACCGACGCCATCACTTGACACCACAAACAATTTGCAAGACATTAAAATTAACCCTCATCTGACGCAAACAGAGACCAACAGTTGCAGACTAACTGTTACAAGACTACAGAACCATCTTCTCTAACCACCCAGGACAAACAGACTTAGTGCATCATCACATTACTTTGACATCCAGCACACCAATAAAATGCAGACCGTACTCCATCCCCATACATTACAAAGAAAATCTACACCAAGAAATCATAGACTTAGAAAAGAATCACATCATCAGACGATCACAGTCAGATTTCGTTAACTTTTTCGCGTAAGGGATGGATTTATTCATCTCTTGCGTGTAATTGGTGTGCCAGGATGTAAAATCAGGAGTTTCTACTCAAGATCTGCGCGGGTGCTACGGAGTTCGTGCATCGAGCGAAGCCATCCTTGAGTGAATTTTCAGCAGCGTGTGTGGTTATCAGCAGTCTGTGTTTACGTATTTTCAACATGGCGGAAGAACGTCTTCTTTCCGAGCGATCAACAGTCAACATAACGAAGCGGCGTGGTAGCCGCGCAGGGACAAAGAAGCAAGGTAAGCGCGGGGGTTTGAGACGTTTTAGACTCAAGTGTCACCGTCTAGGACTCAGGAACATCCGTATTCTATATTGGAACTGTGCCAGTGTAAAACAACGGGGCTCTATTTTAGAAACCCTAGTTTACAGGAACGACATTGTAGCACTCCAGGAGACGAGACTGGGCGATCAGCTACTCCGAATTGCCGGCTTCAAATGTTTCTACAACAGACGACATCTGGGAACGGCGATTCTCGTTCGCGACAGCATGGTGGTGTCAGAGCTAGACATGTCCAGTTGGGACAGTGACGATATACAAATACAGGCGTTGAGAGTTCATTCCAGTATACCATTCGTGTTGGTTAATGTTTATGCCCGCAATGCGAGTGTGGACGCCCAGAAGTGGCAGTGCTTAAGTGGCATATTAGGCCACGAGAGAAATGTTATTTTCTGTGGTGACTTCAACGCTAAAGGCAGATCATGGGGAAACACTTACTCCAATACACAAGGGGAGGAGCTCGAGACTGCACTGGAAACCATCGACCTGGTTTGTATCAACAGTGGCTGTGTCACCAGGACAGCAAGCCGTCCAGGCGATGAGGACAGTGCTATTGATCTGGCGCTAGTTTCACCTTCACTCACTACAGTGTGTAGATGGGGTGTCCTAGGACACCATGGCAGCGACCACCACCCTGCAGCATATTGGTGGAGAAAGGCAGAAACAGGCAGCACAAGCTAAAGGTAAAGACGTTCCAGTATGACAGTACAGGGCAAGATGTGGTGAGCAAAATAAGACGTGACAAGCGCAGAACGTTTCAGGGCAGGAGAAAAAGCTGGGAGCAGCCACCGTGGTGGAGTTTCGAGGTGGAGAAGGCTTGGGTGGATAAGCGTAGTGCTGTAAGGAGATGGCAAAATGCCAAGAAGAACAGAGCTGGTCATCCTAGTCCCTGCTTGCACTTAGAAAGAGAGATGCACACAAAAGTAAGCTATTTAAAAAAACTGGTCAAGGTGGTTAAAAGCGAAAAATGGGCAGAGGTGTGTCAAAGAGTAAGCACAGACAAGTCACTGAAATTGTTCTGGTGACTACATAAAAGCATGAGTGGGGTAGTCAAGAATAAGAGCATTTCTGACTTCCAATGTGCTGACCTCATCTGGCAGAGGACTGATGAGGACAAGGGCAAAGCCCTCTTTGAACACTACCTTGAGCAGAGCAACCAGACAGACATGGGAGGCCGGAATCTGGCCAAGGAGGTCACCTCAGACAGATGCAAGGCCCAGAACACTTGGGATGAAGACACAGTGACAGTGAAAGAAATCAAGGCTGTGCTTCGACGATCAAAAAACAGTGCTCCAGGTCCTGATGGCATAAGATACGACGACATAAATAGGTGTACCGACAATGAGCTAGAGAAACTAGCAGACATGTACAACAACAGTATAGGGAGTGCTAGCATCAAGGAGGAATGGTTAGATAGCTATCTGATTCCCTTGCCGAAGCCTGACAAAGACCACAAAAAAATTCAGGGATATCGAATTATAACCATGCAGAATACAGTAGGCAAGCTGCTGGAGAAGGTAATTGCCAGGAAAATATCAAGCCAACTAGAGAGGCAAGGTGTTTTCCCACCTACCCTGGGTGGGTACCGTCCAAAAAGAGAAACCTGGACCAATGCAGCAGTCTTTGCCCATGATGTTTATGAAGGTTTCCACTCAGGCACTGAAACTGTTGCTGCAGCGATTGATCTTGAGGACGCATACAACAGAGTACCACTGGATTTTTTAATGTTTCAGCTTCTTGAACTAAACGTAAGTCCATTCCTCCTTAGTTGGATCGCTGCAGCCCTCTTCCAACGGAAAGTAGTTTTTAGATGTGGCAGTTGGACTTCGGAACCAACAACAATATATCCTTGCCTACCACAGGGATCACCATTATCTCCGGTACTGTTCAACGCCTACACAGTGAGAATCACCAGTGAGCAGATCACTGGACCTGGCAGGACATTGTCATATGCCGATGATGTTTTAGTGTATCGTCAGGGTAAGGATAGAGAGGAGGTTGCTGTGGAACTACAAATCGAACTCAATCGCATAAGTACTTGGTGTGATGAAGCTGGGGCAATGGTCAACCCAACAAAGGCAACAGTGACTTGGTTCTCGTTGAATAATCATATTGTCAACAATCCAACACCAACTGTAATGCTGTGTTCAGAGACGGTGGAAAGAACGCAGGCAATGAATTACCTGGGGATACGGTTTGATCGAAGCCTTGCTTATAATGTGCACATAGACCAGGTGATAACAAAGGCGAAGCGGGGCTTGGCAGCGATGCGGGTGATGGCGGCAGCAAACTGTGAGCAGCGCCATCTATGTCTTCTGTACGAGGGGCTGGTCATGTCTGTTTTGGAGTATGCAATGGCAATCCTGACTCTCAGCCATAAGCAGATAGAAAGGATGGAAAGGATACAGAATGAAGCTATGCGCATTATTCTTGGATGTACAAGAGATACAGCATGCAGGGCGATGCGCTACCTTCTTGATTTTCCAACCATTGAAGAGAGAATGCAAGTTTGCAGGGCACGCGCCTACCTCAGAATTAACGCAAACACACAGCATCCACTGCATAGTGAAATTAGGAAGGTGAAGGGCAGCAGGTTAAAAAGAGGACGGTCGTGGATGGGTCAAGCCGAAGACATTCTTCAACAGGTGTGTTCACTTGAGGACTTAGAACCTGGCGAGGAGTGGGTGCAAGTGCCAACAGACTTCTGCACATCCTTTTCAGTTTGCATCCAACTAGATAGAAAATGCAGACAAGAAAATCCGGCTGCTGTGGAGGCTGAAGTACAAGCGTTGATTTTCGAGAATTCGCTAGACAGTGACGCGGTCATCTACACAGATGGGTCGGTCGTCCGACATGTGAGAAGCTCATGGGCCTTTACAGCTCGGGCCGGAGGGAGAATTGTGAAGGAGGACTCTGGTGCTTTCACTGAAACCACAAGTAGCCTGACCATGGAAGTCATGGCAGTAAGTAAAGCAATAGCATGGCTCGAGACACAGACATTCATTAGGGCTTGTTTCCTTAGCGACTCAATGAACATGATCAAGAGGATAGAGGAGGGGTCGATCCGAAGAGAATGGTTGCTGCCTCTGAAGCGGTCTCGGCTGGCAAAGATTAGTTTCATCTTCGTGCCAGGTCATGCGGGAGTACAAGGAAATGAGCGGGCTGACAAGCTCGCAGGTGAGGCTACTGTGGAGGGCGGACGCGCCATGGACCAGGCTGACATTCTGAATGCTCTACGAGAAGTGAGACTTTTGCAAGAACCAAGTGATGACTGTGAATCTACAACAATGGCCAGACTGCGAGAGCAGCAAATTAAAAGAGGGGTGGCCAAACAAGAACACTACGCAGGAAGCCAAAGAAGATTGATAAACCAACACAGAACTGGCGTCGTTAGCCGCTACACGCTGCGAGATTTGCTGAGGAGGGGATCCGAGCACTTATGGACTGAATGGTCCGATGTGCAACGAGGATGATCTGTCGACTAACTAACTAACTAACTAACAGTCAGATTTTTATTCACCGATAGTAATTTTGAGAAAAAAGGACAACACAATACGACTCTGTATTGACTATAGGCAACTGAACAAGATCACACATTTGGATTTATAACCAATGAGCAACTGTAAAGACATACTGACTGAACTGACAGACTCTAGATACTTTACGAAACTGGACATGACAAAAGGTTACTGGCAAATACCGGTAGAAGAACAGAGCAGACACCTGATAACATTTGCCACACCTTGGGGACTGTACGAATGGTGCAAACTACCATTTGGGCTAGTAAATGCGCCCGCAACATTCGTACGTATGACAAGACTTCTGTTGACAGACATATCTAATATTATCTCCTACATGGACGGCATGTGTATACGCACAAAGACAATGACAGACCACATAACGACATTACAGCAGACATTTGACCGTATCAGACAACACGGACTGACAGTTAAACCTTCTAAATTTGACATAGCCTACCAAGAAATCTTCTTTTTGGGCTATAAAATCTCTAACGGCTTTGTCACGACTGACGACAACATCGTGTCAAAAATTCTAAAACTGTCACTTCCGACGACAAAGAAAGAAGTCCGAAGTGTCCTAGATCTGTTGAATTACTACAGACAGTTCATACCAAATTTTGCGGAGCTGACCGAATGTTTTACTAACCTATTAACCAAAGACCAACCAAATAAAATTGTGAACAGCGAATGCCTAAGACCTGCATTTGCAAAAGTATTATCTTATTTTTCTGCTAATCCCATTCTTAAGGTGCCAAATTTGGATATTATTTTCAGATTACGTACAGATGCGGCTCCGTGGAAATTGAGCAAGTATTACCACAGGAATATGACCATATTCTGCATCCTGTATACTACATGAGCCACAAACTAAAACAGAGAAAACGAAATTGGTCCACCCCTCAAATTAAGGCCCTTGCTCTTGTATATGCAATTACGAAATTGTCCAGATTCCTCCTTGGGAGGCACTTTATAGTTGAAACCGACAATAGTCCGTTAACAATCATCACATCGGGAGCTCCGAACAACCACATTATTACACGTTGGTCACTGTTGCTCCAAGATTACAGTTTTGAGGTTAAACATATTCCAGGCACACAGAATACGATCGCGGATCTTTTATCCCGATGTCCTGACGACACCCAGTAGGCTAACTACGTCTGAGTGCAGTGTTTTAGAGCACTCAAACCACACAGCCAAAAATTAAAATGTTTCAGATAATCTGTGGGAAATGTGATAGGGACCAAGTCCCAGTGTAAATATACTTAATATTTTATAATTAGTGTGATAATTGTGATGTATACTTGTGTAGAATGTGTTAGAAAGGAAACATTATTTATTGTAAATAGTATGAACAATAACAAACAGTGCCACATGAGTTCAAAACTTACTTCAGTTGAACGATCTGATTTATCCGTGGTACCTGCCAACCGGAGATGTTCCAATATATTTTAATCCGTGTGAAAGAAACTGTGACATTTAAATTCCCGCAGAACACTGTGTCGCTTGTCGTCATTGGAGAAAAGTGGACTCGACAAGCACACCTTAACGATCCTAGTACCTGTGAATAATCACCAGACTTTTCATCTACACTCCTCCTTTCTGTCTTCTAATCACTAGATCTCTCTCTCTCTCTCTCTCTCTCTCTCTCTCTCTCTCTCTCTCTCTCTCTCTCTCTCTCTCTCTCTCTCTCTCTCTCTCATAACATACTCCGAAAACAGTTTCCTTCAACAATTAATAACATATTTAATGTTGAAAATTATGTCAGTTGTATGTATGGGGTGTGTATATGTATTTGGTAGTTTTCTATGGTGCGTGTGAGATAGGACTCTGAATGTCTCTGCTCCATATCTGATACCCCATGTAGAGAACTGATAAACAAACAAGATTACCCCATGAAGAGAACTGAGAAACAAATAAGATTACCCCATGTAGAGAACTGATAAACAAACAAGATTACCCCATGTAGAGAACTGATAAACAAACAAAATTACCCCATGTAGAGAACTAATAAACAAACAAGATTACCCCATGTAGAGAACTGATAAACAAACAAGATTACCCCATGTAGAGAACTGATAAACAAAAAAAAAAAAGATTACCCCATGTAGAGAACTGAGAAACAAACAACATTACCCCATGTAGAGAACTGATAAACAAACAAGATTACCCCTGTAGAGAACTGATAAACAAACAAGATTACCCCATGTAGAGAACTGAGAAACAAACAAAATTACCCCATGTAGAGAACTGATAAACAAACAAGATTACCCCTGTAGAGAACTGATAAACAAACAAGATTACCCCATGTAGAGAACGGAGAAACAAACAAGATTACCCCATGTAGAGAACTGATAAACAAACAAGATTACCCCATGTAGAGAACTGATAAACAAACACGATTACGCCATGTAGAGAACTGATAAACAAACAAGATTACCCCATGTAGAGAACTGAGAAACAAACAAGATTACCCCATGTGGAGAACTGATAAACAAACAAGATTACCCCATGTAGAGAACTGAGAAACAAACAAGATTACCCCATGTAGAGAACTGAGAAACAAACAAGATTACCCCATGTAGAGAACTGAGAAACAAACAAGATTACCCCATGTAGAGAACTGATAAACAAACAAGATTACCCCATGTAGAGAACTGATAAACAAACAAGATTACCCCATGTCCATCCATCCATCATGTGCCATGCCGGTAAGCGTGGGGGGTCATGTTCTGCCATCTCACTCGATCACCAGAGTCGTGGATCAGCTCCGTGTTTCTGTCTCTACCATGCCACAAGGCCAAGGTTGATAATGAAGTAAGCCAATATCAGCCTATTAAAAGGGGTGTGAGACAGGGATGTGTAATGTCTCCAGATCTGTTTTCCCTGTACAGTGAAAGTATTTTCAGAAATATTGAAGATATGGAAGGAATCAACATTGGGGGACGATGCATCAATAACATTAGATATGCAGATGATACAGTCTTGATTGCAGACAATGAACAGGACCTGCAAAATTTAGTAGATGCGATTGTTACACACAGTGAACAATTAGGGTTAGAATTAAATTGTAAAAAGACACAGATTATGGTTGTCACTAGGAAGGACGAAATACCACAATGTAATAACTAATATACAAGTAAATGGGAATATTCTTCAACAAGTGAGTAGGTACAATTATCTCGGAACAGTAATAACATCTGATGGGAGATGCCTTGAAGAGATTAGAACAAGAATCACCATGGCAAAAGTAGCCTTTAGCAAGATGAAAAACATATTGACCAATAAAAAGATGTCAATTGAAACGAGAAAAAGAATGTTGAGATGCTACATAGAACCTGTACTTTTATATGGATGTGAAGCGTGGACAATGAGCAGTCAGGCTGAAAAACATCTGATGGCTGTAGAGATGTGGTTTCTGAGGAAAATGCAAAGAATACCATGGACAGCCAGAAAGACCAATGAACAAGTCCTTCAAGAAACAAATGAAGATCGTAAATTGATTAGAGAAATTAGACGTAGACAAACAAAATTTTTTGGGCATGTTATGAGAAGAAATGGATTGGAGAATTTGGTGACAACTGGTAAGATCGAGGGGAACAGACTAAGGGGAAGACCTAGAAGCAAGTACCTGGATGGCTTGGCCTTGTGGCGTGGTAGAGACAGAAACACGGAGCTGATCCACGACTCTGGTGATCGAGTGAGATGGCAGAACATGACCCCCCACGCTTACCGGCATGGCACATGATGGATGGATGGACATGGGGTAATCTTGTTTTTTTTTTATCAGTTCTCTACATGGGGTAATCTTGTTTGTTTATCAGTTCTCTACATGGGGTAATCTTGTTTGTTTCTCAGTTCTCTACATGGGGTAATCTTGTTTGTTTCTCAGTTCTCTACATGGGGTAATCTTGTTTGTTTATCAGTTCTCTACATGGGGTAATCTTGTTTGTTTCTCAGTTCTCTACATGGGATAATCTTGTTTGTTTCTCAGTTCTCTACATGGAGTAATCTTGTTTGTTTCTCAGTTCTATACATGGGGTAATCTTGTTTGTTTCTCAGTTCTCTACATGGGGTAATCTTGTTTGTTTATCAGTTCTCTACATGGGGTAATCTTGTTTGTTTATCAGTTCTGTACATGTGGTAATCTTGTTTGTTTCTCAGTTCTCTACATGGGGTAATCTTGTTTGTTTATCAGTTCTCTACATGGGGTAATCTTGTTTGTTTCTCAGTTCTCTAAATGGGGTAATCTTGTTTGTTTATCATTTCTCTACATGGGGTAATCTTGTTTGTTTCTCAGTTCTCTACATGGAGTAATCTTGTTGTTTTGTCAGTTCTCTACATGGGGTAATCTTGTTTGTTTCTCAGTTCTCTGCATGGGGTAATCTTGTTGTTTTGTCAGTTCTCCTCATGGGGTAATCATGTTGCTTTGTCAGTTCTCTAAGTGAGGAAATCTTATTGTTTTGTCAGTTCTCTACGTAGGGAAATCTTATTGATGTTTAATTCTGTACAATTGGGTAATCTTGTTGTTTTCTCAGTTCCGTACGATGGGTAATCTTTTTGTTTTCTCAGTTCTCTACATTGGATATATCTCGCTGTTTTCTCAGTTCTCTGCATGGTGTTATCTTGTTATTTTCACAGTTGTGAATCTTGTCTGTTGCAATGTTGTTGCTTTCACGGTGTTGCACATGGTAACCATGCTATATACGGATATCCAGGAACTGTAACGGGTAGCGGCGGGTCGCCAGACATGGAGAGCCATGGAGAAGGAAAGACTAGACTAGACTAGTGTATGAGTGTATGTATGTTGATAAGTTTGGGTGAGTGTGTACTGTTGTGTGTGTGTGTGTGTGTGTGTGTGGTAACCTTGCTATGTTTAGATTATGTAACATGAATACAAGAACACAACACGATGATCCATTGAGACCCTGTTACAATTCTGTTACACTTCTGTTACGATTGTATTACAATTATGTTACAATTCTGTCATAATTTTGTTACAATTGTGTTACAATTGTGTTACAGCAGCGAGAGTCTTACGACGGCACCTTCAGCTGTAGCACCGTCACTGTTATCATTCCGGTCGGAGCAGCGGAGAACTCCACCATGACCCCGTACGAGCTGGATTCCCTGGGAGAGAAGTATGTCTTCTTTGGCTGTATCATACATACACACACACATGTACTGTTTGACACTCATAGAAGTAGGAGAAATAAGTAGAGACTAGAGGACAAACTAGACAACATGAAAATGGAAAGCTATCGTTACCCACCATCGGGCGGAGGAGCGCAATTTTGGGTATGATAGACTTGGCTACTGATGACATGGTTGTGGGTTCAGGTGGATGAAAGTCCAGTTAATGATAACATAGTTGTGGGTTCAGATGGATGAAAGACCAGGCTAATGATGACATAGTTGTGTTTTCAGATTATGACAGACCAGCTAATGATGACATAGTTGTGGGTTCATGTGTATGATAGACCAGCTAATGATGACATAGTTGTGGGTTCATGTGTATGATAGACCTGGCTAATGATGACATAGTTGTGAGTTCATGTGTATGATAGACCTGGCTAATGATGACATAGTTGTGGGTTCATGTGTATGATAGACCTGGCTAATGATGACATAGTTGTGGGTTCATGTGTATGATAGACCTGGCTAATGATGACATAGTTGTGGGTTCATGTGTATGATAGACCTGGCTAATGATGACATAGTTGTGGGTTCATGTGTATGATAGACCTGGCTAATGATGACATAGTTGTGGGTTCATGTGTATGATAGACCTGGCTAATGATGACATAGTTGTGGGTTCATGTGTATGATAGACCTGGCTAATGATGACATAGTTGTGGGTTCATGTGTATGATAGACCTGGCTAATGATGACATAGTTGTGGGTTCATGTGTATGATAGACCTGGCTAATGATGACATAGTTGTGGGTTCAAATTATGACAGACCAGCTAATGATGACATAGTTATGAATTCAGGTGGATGAAAGACCAGCTAATGATGACATAGTTGTGAGTTCATGTGTATGATAGACCTGGCTAATGATGACATAGTTGTGAGTTCAGGTGGATGAAAGACCAGCTAATGATGACATAGCTGTGGATTAAGGTAGATGATAGACCTGGCTAATGATGACATAGTTGTGTGTTCATGTGAATGATAATCCTAGCTAGGCATATTTCTTGGGGTGCCTAGTTCGTCATCGTATCTGTCGCTGTCGACATTTGGAAGTGACGGGCTCAAATCCCTGTCAGTAACGATAGCTTTCAGTTTTTATAATGTCTGGTGTCTTCTCTGGTCAACTTCTGTCTTCTACTTCTTTGATCTTCAAACAATAAATCTATGTTTGTTTTATGAAAGTAGTCCCTTCAAAGGGTTCCGTAAATGGTGTTTCTGTGTGTTGTTTGACTGACTGTTTGCCAACTCTAAGAGTGTTCATTAACTCTGTGACTGTTTAATCTCTATGAGACTGTCTGTCAGCATAATCCTAGAGCATATCTTCAGCTGAGGAGACACAATGGCACAGTTGCTGGTTCACTAGCTCACAGATTAGTGGTTCAGGGTCAAGCCCAAGTGGCAAGATTGTTTACATTTTACAATCATACGGAATGACACTATCCTGTGCCACCTATCTGGTGTTCGAGCGCCAATTACTCCTCCCCACGACGCTTGACTGTTAAAGCGGCGGTAGCGTAGAGGCTAGATGCTAGCTGACCGACACGGCGCTCGTGGGATCAAATCCTCCTGTAGGCTGATGTATACATTAGATGTATAATTCCTGGTGGACCCAGCCTGACACGGATACCTGGTGGACCCAGCCTGACACGGATACCTGGTGGACCCAGCCTGACACGGATACCTGGTGGACCCAGCCTGACACGGATACCTGGTGGACCCAGCCTGACACGGATACCTGGTGGACCACTCTGACACGGATACCTGGTGGACCCACTCTGACACGGGTACCTGGTGCAGCCAGCCTGACACAAGTATCTGGTGGACCCAGCTTGACACAGGTACCTAGTGGGCCCCGCTTGACACAGGTACCTGGTGGACCCAGCTTGACACAAGTACCTGATGGACCCAGCTTGACACGGGTAGCAGGTGGACCCAGCCTGACAAGGGTACCAGGTGGACCCAGCTTGACACGGGTAGCAGGTGGACCCATCTTGACACGGGTACCTAGTGGACCTAGCTTGACACGGGTAGCAGGTGGACCCAGTCTGACACGGGTACCTGGTGGACCAAGGTGGACACAGCTTGACACGGGTTTCATGTGGATCTAGCCTGACATGGGTAGCAGGTGGATCCATCCTGACATGGGTAGCAGGTGGATCCATCCTGACATGGGTAGCAGGTGGACCCAGCCTGACATGTGTAGCAGGTGGACCCAGCCTGACATGTGTAGCAGGTGGACCCAGCCTGACATGGGTAGCAGGTGGACCCAGCCTGACATGTGTAGCAGGTGGACCCAGCCTGACATGGATAGCAGGTGGACCCAGCCTGACACGGGTAGCAGGTGGACCGGTGACAAGAAATGTGAGGGCACGACTGCTGGCGTGATATAGACCATGTCACTCACCCACTGCCAGTGAGTGTAAGAAATCTGCATGAAGCGCCATATGCCCGATGACGTAGACACGAGTTCTTCAGTGTGGCTTTCGTGGTCCACCCAGTCTCGTGACATGTGACATGGGTTAATTATAACTGCCAGAATTGTGGGTGGAAATGGCTTTCAGGGAGACATTTCTAGGAATGGAACTGGCCAACTCACTTCATTATATATGGCATAGAAAATATGATGACCTCACACTGCATACCCAATATTTGTGAATAAATGAAATTTCTATTCTCTCATAATTAAGTTATGAATAGAATTAAACTGTGGTAAAACTGTGGACATGTTAACAATATAGTTAGTCGTTAGTTATCGTTTCTAATTTCACCGAAAAGGGCCACTCCATAAAGCTCCGTTCCTGTACCAGTGAATAACACACAAAATGCTCTTCATTATCCCATGTGAAAAGTGGAACAGATAGCAGTCCTGACAACCCAACAGTATGCACAAGCATACATGCATAAGACCTCTGCCAGAATGCCAACACAACAGTCAACACAAAAACTACAGTTCATCGTCGATGGAAGCGGCATTCACTAGAAAACCAGCCGTTGCACACGCAGTACTGTGCATAAGGCAAGCCCAGCTAGTTTAGCAACCGTTTGTCCGGAATTTTTCTGAACATACAGTTCACATACAAACTACAGGGGACATATCTTAAAGCATTCCACATAAAATCTACATCTCAAACTGTCGCTCCAAGTAATTAACTCAGTAGCTGGGCGACAGAACCATGCTAACAATATACAAGACAAGAAGAATAGGGCAGCTTTACGGAATACAACTGCTGAAAGCAAAGGATGTAGCCGCAACAAATTATCATCAGCAAACAAAGGAAACACAACAACATATAAACCACGGAAAAGACTACACTAAAGCAAATTAACAGAATGAGAATAATGGAACAATGAAAACAAATCGGGGAAATATTATAGCAATAACAGTAATACAGAACAACATATGTCTGACTTGTTCTTTACTGTAAATAACATTTGCTGTCCATTTCTGTCTAAACACATGTGCCCTTTAACTAAACAAAGTAAAACCCATCTTATCTTAATTTTCTAAATAATAAAGCCACATTAATCTCTGTATAGATAATACATTTTTATCTGTAACTGGCACAGACGATATTTTCTTACACTGCGCTTTAAAAAAAAAGAAAGAATAATTGCAACCCATAGCTCTGACTATGGATGGAATTATACATCCCCATATCACAAAGTCAAAGCTGAAGTTAGATATCACGTGTCTGACACGGGTAGCAGGTGGACCCAGTCTGACACAGGTACCTGGTGGATCCAGCTTGACACGGGTACCAGGTGGATCCAGGCTGACACATATAGCAGGTGGACCCAAGCTGACACAGGTAGCAGGTGGACCCACCCTGACACGGGTAGGATGTGGACCCAGCCTGACACGGGTAGTATGTGGACCCAGCCTGACATGGGTAGGAGATGGACCCAGCCTGAGACGGGTAGGAGATGGACCCAGACTGAGACGGGTAGCAGGTGGACCCAGCCTGACACGGGTAGCAGGTGGACCCAGGCTGACATAGGTAGCAAGTGGACCCACCCTGAGCATGATCCCTCTCTCGGCCTGCCTAGTTTACTCAAGAGGAAAGGTAACACCAATATATCTTGAACAAGTTAAGCTGCAGAAGCTGGCGGATCAGTAAAAAAAATGATCTAATTATTCGCCTATCGGAGCTTCCATCCTAGAACAGTTGCCAACCAAGACTTAGGACCTGGTCTGCTCAACCATGACATTTAGTCTGAAGCTGCATTCCCCCCCCCCAAGATAAGGCTTGTTTCCTTACAATTGCGCTCTTCCACCCGAAGCCGTTACCACACTTTGTGGTGTCTCCCTCGGGTTTGGTGAGCCAGCATTCGGTGCTAACAGAAAGTCGGCAGTACGGTCTACTGTTATATATCTGTACTGAATGTTATAGATTTGTAATATCTGTTAAACATCTGTAAACAAAACAATATAAGCCAGACCTTGTCTATACAGTGCAAATAACCATGGACTATCAATTTTTGTATAAACATTTTAAACTGCTAATAATCACCCGCGGCTTATATTTGATGTAGATCGGAGACATGCTATTTACATCAGACAGCAGTTGACACGAAAACGTAACTTGTTTCTTCTCTTTGCCAGGTTTCCACTGTAGAATTCTCCTGACAATTATGTTTGTAATTGTGTCAGCTCAAGTGGCTGAGGGAGACAACTGTCGGAACACAAGCGCCTGGAGGAGACAACTGTCGGAACACAAGTAGCTGAGGGAGACAACTGTCGGAACACAAGTGGCTGAGGGAGACAATTGTCGGAAGACAAGTGGCTGAGGGAGACAATTGTAAGAACACAAGTGGCGGAGGGAGACAACTGTAACAACACAAGTGGCTGAGGGAGACAACTGTCGGAACACAAGTGGCTGAGGGAGACAATTGTCGGAAGACAAGTGGCTGAGGGAGACAATTGTAAGAACACAAGTGGCTGAGGGAGACAACTGTAACAACACAAGTGGCTGAGGGAGACAACTGTCGGAACACAAGTGGCTGAGGGAGACAACTGTAAGAACACAAGTGGCTGAGGGAGACAACTGTAAGAACACAAGTGGCTGAGGGAGACAACTGTAGGAACACAAGTGGCTGAGGGAGACAACTGTAAGAACACAAGTGGCTGAGGGAGACAACTGTCGGAACACAAGTGGCTGAGGTAGATAACTGTCGGAACACAAGTGGCTGAGGGAGACAACTGTAAGAACACAATTGGCTGAGGGAGACAACTGTAACAACACAAGTGGCTGAGGGAGACAACTGTAAGAACACAAGTGGCTGAGGGAGACAACTGTAAGAACACAAGTGGCTGAGGGAGACAACTGTAAGAACACAAGTGGCTGAGGGAGACAACTGTAAGAACACAAGTGGCTGGGGGAGACAACTGTCGGAACACAAGTGGCTGAGGGAGACAACTGTAAGAACACAAGTGGCTGAGGGAGACAACTGTAAGAACACAAGTGGCTGAGGGAGACAACTGTAAGAACACAAGTGGCTGGGGGAGACAACTGTCGGAACACAAGTGGCTGAGGGAGACAACTGTAAGAACACAAGTGGCTGAGGGAGACAACTGTAACAACACAAGTGGCTGAGGGAGACAACTGTAATAACACAATTGGCTGAGGGAGACAACTGTAACAACACAAGTGGCTGAGGGAGACAACTGTAAGAACACAAGTGGCTGAGGGAGACAACTGTAAGAACACAAGTGGCTGGGGGAGACAACTGTCGGAACACAAGTGGCTGAGGGAGACAACTGTAAGAACACAAATGACTGAGGGAGACAACTGTAAGAACACAAGTGGCTGAGGGAGACAACTGTAAGAACACAAGTGGCTGAGGGAGACAACTGTAAGAACACAAGTGGCTGAGGGAGACAACTGTCGGAACACAAGTGGCTGAGGGAGAAAACTGTCGGAACACAAGTGGCTGAGGGAGACAACTGTAAGAAAACAAGTGGCTGAGGGAGACAACTGTAACAACACAAGTGGCTGAGGGAGACAAATGTCGGAACACAAGTGGCTGAGGGAGACGACTGTAAGAACACAAATGGCTGGGGAGACAACTGTAAGAATACTAGTGGCTGAGGGAGACAACTGTCGGAAAATAAGTGGCTGAGGGAAACAACTGTAAGAACACAAGTGGCTGAGGGAGATAACTGTAAGAACACAAGTGGCTGAGGGAGACAACTGTAAGAACACAAGTGGCTGAGGGAGACAACTGTAAGAACACAAGTGGCTGAGGGAGACAACTGTGGGAACACAAGTGGCTGAGAGAGACAACTGTAAGAACACAAGTGGCTGATGGAGACAACTGTAAGAACACAAGTGGCTGGGGGTGACAACTGTAAGAACACAAGTGACTGAGGGAGACAACTGTCGGAACACAAGTGGCTGAGGGAGAGAACTGTAAGAACACAAGTGGCTGAGGGAGACAACTGTCGGGACACAAGTGGCTGAGGGAGACGACTGTAAGAACACAAATGGCTGGGGAGACAACTGTAAGAATACTAGTGGCTGAGGGAGACAACTGTCGGAAAATAAGTGGCTGAGGGAAACAACTGTAAGAACACAAGTGGCTGAGGGAGATAACTGTAAGAACACAAGTGGCTGAGGGAGACAACTGTAAGAACACAAGTGGCTGAGGGAGACAACTGTAAGAACACAAGTGGCTGAGGGAGACAACTGTCGGAACACAAGTGGCTGAGGGAGACAACTGTCGGAACACAAGTGGCTGAGGGAGACAACTGTAAGAACACAAGTGGCTGAGGGAGACAACTGTCGGAACACAAGTGGCTGAGGGAGACAACTGTCGGAACACAAGTGGCTGAGGGAGACAACTGTAAGAACACAAGTGGCTGAGGGAGACAACTGTAACAACACAAGTGGCTGAGGGAGACAACTGTAAGAACACAAGTGGCTAGTGGAGACAACTGTAAGAACTCAAGTGGCTGAGGGAGACAACTGTCGGAACACAAGTGGCTGAGGGAGACAACTGTAAGAACACAAGTGACTGAGGGAGACAACTGTAAGAACACAAGTGACTGAGGGAGACAACTGTAAGAACACAAGTGACTGAGGGAGACAACTGTAAGAACACAAGTGACTGAGGGAGACAACTGTCGGAACACAAGTGGCTGAGGGAGACAACTGTCGGAACACAAGTGGCTGAGGGAGACAACTGTAAGAATACAAGTGGCTGAGGGAGACAACTGTAACAACACAAGTGGCTGAGGGAGACAACTGTAAGAATACAAGTGTCTGGGGGAGACAACTGTAAGAACTCAAGTGGCTGAGGGAGACAACTGTCGGAACACAAGTGGCTGAGGGAGACAACTGTAAGAACACAAGTGGCTGAGGGAGACAACTGTAAGAACACAAGTGGCTGAGTGAGACAACTGTAATAACACAAGTGGCTGAGGGAGACAACTGTCGGAACACAAGTGGCTGAGGGAGACAACTGTAAGAACACAAGTGGCTGAGGGAGACAACTGTAAGAACACAAGTGGCTGAGGGAGACAACTGTAAGAACACAAGTGGCTGAGGGAGACAACTGTCGGAACACAAGTGGCTGAGGGCGACAACTGTAAGAACACAAGTGGCTGAGGGAGACAACTGTAAGAACACAAGTGGCTGAGGGAGACAACTGTAAGAACACAAGTGGCTGAGGGAGACAACTGTAAGAACACAAGTGGCTGAGGGAGACAACTGTTGGAACACAAGTGGCTGAGGGAGACGACTGTAAGAACACAAATGGCTGGGGAGACAACTGTAAGAACACTAGTGGCTGAGGGAGACAACTGTCGGAATACAAGTGGCTGAGGGAAACAATTGTAAGAACACAAGTGGCTGAGGGAGATAACTGTAAGAACACAAGTGGCTGAGGGAGACAACTGTAAGAACACAAGTGGCTGAGGGAGACAACTGTAAGAAAACAAGTGGCTGAGGGAGATAACTGTAAGAACACAAGTGGCTGAGGGAGACAACTGTAAGAACACAAGTGGCTGAGGGAGACAACTGTAAGAACACAAGTGGCTGAGGGAGACAACTGTAAGAACACAAGTGGCTGAGGGAGACAACTGTGGGAAAACAAGTGGCTGAGAGAGACAACTGTAAGAACACAAGTGGCTGAGGGAGACAACTGTCGGAATTCGAGTGGCTGAGGGAGACAGCTGTCGGAACATAAGTGACTGAGGATGAAAATTGTAAGAACGCAAGTGGCTGATGAAGGCAACTGTCGGAACACAAGTCCCTGAGGGAGACAACTATCGGGCCACAAGTAATTTAGGGAGACACTTATCGTAACACAACCAATTTAGGGAGACAACTGTCGGAACACAGGTAATTTAGGAAGACAACTGTCGGAACACTAGTAATTTAGGGAGACAACTGTCGGAGATAATTGTCGGAACACAGGTAATTTAGGAAGACAACTGTCGGAACACTAGTAATTTAGGAAGACAACTGTCGGAACACTAGTAATATAGGGAGACAACTGTCGGAACACTAATGGCTGAGGGAGACAACTGTCGGAACACTAATGGCTGAGGGAGACAACTGTCGGAACACAAGTAATTTAGGGAGACAATTGTTCGAACACAAGTAATTTAGGGAGACAATTGACGGAACACAAGTAATTTACAGAGACAACTGTCACAACACAGACGTTTGATGAACTAACTGTCATAACACAAGCAGATGAGGGAGACAACTGGTATAACACAAATGATCAAGGGCGAGAACTGATAACTACTGTCTTGTAAGCGGATGTGGCTAACAATTTCCCCACGAGTTGGCTTCAAATGAAAACCATAAATGTTTGCGTGTGTGTGTGGATGTTTTGTTGTGAATATATTCTGAAAAAGTAAAGAACAAATGTAAAAATGTTTCGATGTGGTCACAACTGCGTTCAATACAAGTCTTCCAGCCCCGATAAAGTGCTTGGATTCCTGTAGAAACAATAAATCTCTTGGTCGCGTGTGTAACCTCTCTTGTACCTCCTGCTGTACATCTTCAATGGATCGAAAAGTTTTGAAACTGCCCACTCCACTGCATACACTTGCTGGATTGACAGGCATGCATCACCATATTGGACCTTCATTCCCCGATAAATTTCTATAGTTTTCACCCTTCGCTGATAAACAAAAAAAAAAAAACGGATAACAGAACCCAGGTCTTCTTTGATGCATGAAACGTTGAGCGGCCATCTTTAAACTGTCATGGAGGCTGTTATGACTAATAGTAATAAAGATTACATTCAAAACACATATAAAAATGTTTGTCATACATTCGTAACTTGATTTTTCAACCGTCTTTATTGCCACGATTTTGTTTTACTCGCGTTGATCTTCAGCGTAGGTTACACACTTCCTACAAGTACTTTTCTGATGAAAATAAGTGGAACATTGTGTACCATCCAGTCCGCTGCTCGGGCTTGTGGCTGAGATCTCAGTGTAGTATCCACACTTGGTATGTCCTGGGCCACCAGCAGAGGCGGTCATCCGAATGACACACATGGACGTGGAGCCTCATGGGGCGGCTCTGATCCCTGGGGAACGGCAAGCCCTTATAATAAAAATGAAACACATGTCCCACTACCACTAGTGTGTGTAATGGACTGATTCTGAGTGAGGGATAACATTCCCTATAACCAGTGTGTGCCCCCCCCCCCCCCCTTTTCTACTTTATTTCTTGTTTAAACAATGCTGTTCTATCGGGGTGAAAGGATGACACAGCTTCGGTAGCCAACATTCCCGAAATAGATGATTAATATCTGCCCTAATTTTATCTGCGATATGTAAAACTGTCTTGACCGTTTTAAACTACAAATAAATCTATATTATCACTACCTCGATCTATGTACATGCAGTTCATCATAGATATTCTTGGGTTGAACTCTCTCTCTCTCTCTCTCTCTCTCTCTCTCTCTCTCTCTCTCTCTCTCTCTCTCTCTCTCTCTCTCTCTCTCTCTCTCTCTGTGCGTCTCTCTCTCTCAGGTGAACCTCAATCGTGTTAAATATGCGAATGTAAAAATCTAGCCCCTTGATCGCAGTGAGTGTCGGCCTACTTACTCGCGTAATCCTTCGTTATATCTGGATAAACGCTGATAAGCGCGGTGTAATCTTTATTCCTCTACTTTCTCATTCCTCTCTATTTGAATTCTTTCTTGTGGTACGAGCTTTTTCTGATGGAATAGGGGCATTCTATGACAATTATAGAAGTTTTGGTGGGTCCATTTTGTGACATCATCGATAACAGCTTACAAATGATATATAAGGAGGTGAATCAAGGAGCCAGTTGTGACGTCAGCGCGGAGGAGTGCTGAAGCTTAAATGAAAGAAATTCTCAAATAATATGGCAAATGAACCTACTATGCTACTGGAAAAACACGAAGCAATAGAGAAAGAAGGACAAATATGGGGAGGACACTATAGAGATAGCAAGGACAAATATGTGGAGGGCAATTACGGAGTTATAGGGACAGCAACAGTTTAGGACGGCTTGGGGTGAGCTAGTTGAGGTATTATGTTCCAGTCCGGAATAAATGACGAAAAAAGCAGCATGTAACCGCGTGTGACTTGGCATTACAACCGGTATATTAACAATGGGCTAGATGGAGCTGATAAACCCTGGAACTAAATCAATCTATGTGAAGGACACACAAAAATCCACACCACCACACA
Organism: Cepaea nemoralis; assembly: GCA_014155875.1. Classification (NCBI taxonomy): domain Eukaryota; kingdom Metazoa; phylum Mollusca; class Gastropoda; order Stylommatophora; family Helicidae; genus Cepaea; species Cepaea nemoralis. The sequence continues at coordinate 367,740 of JACEFZ010027103.1, read as the reverse complement.
TGGTTAAAGTTTCTATAAGAATACAGGCCAGGACAACAAAGGCCGACAGAAAATCTAAACAGGCATACCCCATAAGCCAGAGAAGCAATCTGCCAATGGGAGGAGGAGTCCATGCAAGAATCCTCAACCGTCAAAGCAAGAAGATGTTGGTGTAAGTGTCACGGGTCTAGAAACAAGACCTCCCCCGATGTGTCTCCACCTTGCCGTGGTGGGGGAGCTTGAGTGTCCCACTGACCCCAAGCGCTGAGCCAATGGATATAAACTACATATTGGACAGCTCTTGGGATAGGGACCAGACTAAGAGAGACACAACCTGCTGCTCTGCTGGTAGACTGAGGATAGCAGTCAAAATTTAAACTCAGGCGCACGAAGCCACAAACTTGATCCAGACACTTACACAATGGCCTCCATCTGAGAGATGTAGCTGAACGCTGCTAAGCTATTACCCTTGGATGAGAGAGCCGGGCCAATACTCACCTACCGAAAAATGGAGGTGAGATACTGAGCACGCTACATGCCCAGTTCAGATACCTGTCCGAAGGCTCCCAGCTGGGGGATATGAGGGATCCCCGGATGAGAGGGCCTGGCTATTTTTCGCTCACTGCTGCACGCAGGTAAGGTGCTGAGCCGGCAGAACATGTAGCCTACCTCGTGAGCGAGTACAGAAAGGTTGATGAAATGCCCCAGTCGAATGAAATGGTTACGAAAACAGTCTGTTTTCTAACTCGTAGAGAGTAGACAAAGGTGGAAAAACGTCTCAATAACACGCAATGGAGCGCACGGCTAGCGAATCTATTGCGTAGTGCGAAGTCCGAAGTGAAAGCTTACCTAGTGGATGTCGCCTGCAGACTGACCGTTCCTGGTGTGTGCTTGAGCGAACAGTAGCAAGCGAGATGCTCAACACATGGAAGTGAGGAACTAAAGCAGCCATGAGCAGGACGAGGCAACTCCTCGGGTGAGCCTAGCCTCAGAGCAATATGTGCCGACTCTGCAATTATGGAAGCCTCCTTGGATAGCGAGGGAATGCCCATGGTCTGCCCCTGCCTTCCCTTGAGGGTCGACCGTGATGTCTTTTATCGTTCTATTTTGACCAGCTGAGATGTGGGCGACATCACAACAATAAGTCTAACGTGCCTCGAAACTCGAGGAAGGCTAACCTCATTAAAAATGTCCGCCGAAGACGGAAGTGCCGTCCTACGGGTGGCAAAATAAAAATTGGCACTACACATTTACGTCCGAGTGAAATGTCTTGTCCGAATGTCTCTCGTGCTAGGAACAGCTCTGACTACCTAGTTTCCGAATGCCGCTGTTGTTCGGAACAGCTCTGACTAGATAGTTTTCCGAATGTCCGTCGCGCCTGGAACAGCTCTGACAGGCGCAACGACAAGCACATGTCCGTGTCGAAAACTCGCTGAGCGGATACTGTCTCCAGATCTGTCTGGTTTGTGCGGGAACGGCCCGGGGCCAACGAAATCCCAATATATTGAAGTGAGGAATTAAAGCAGCCATGAGCAGGACGTGACGATTCCCTCGGGGAGCCCAGCACCAGGGCGCTATGTGTCGGCCCTGCAATTATGGAAGCAACCTTGGATGGCGGAAAATGCTATGGACTGTCCCTGCCTTCCTTAAAGGGTTGACCGTTGTCTTCGACCGTTCCAACTTGGCCAGCTGGGTTCTGAATGGTACCGCAAAAAGTGAGTCTCCCAGGAATGCTACCTGGTCAACAAAAAAACAAAAAAAAGCAAGCTATAGCCGGCTGTGTCGGCCTACGGGTTTCGGCCCAAGGGCGCATAACAGACACACCGCAATCACATCTGAAAAACCACTCCGGATGAACGCAAAGAAGAAGAAGAAGAAGAAGAAGAAGAAGAAGAAGAAGAAGAAGAAGAAGAAGAAGAAGAAGAAGAAGAAGAAGAAGAAGAAGAAGAAGAAGAAGAAATCAGTACGACAAGGCGGCTATCTGGCCACTACCTCAGCCATGGTACAGAGATGTTTTCCAAGAGGCAACACTGACCCAGTGCTTTCTACACATTTCCTAACAGTCGACATGGCGGACATGCTAACAGTAGGATAGCTCTTCAGCTTCCCGTGCCCTGACCACTTGCTACTGGTCTAGTTCCTTACACCGATCAGTCGACTTCTCCTTCAGTCCAGAGCCCTGAAATCTACCGTAATAAAGTCTTCGATTTTAGTTGTGTCTAAAATCGACATCACGGCATTAGGCACATCCATACGTGCTGCGTCATCATCTTCAACAGCCAGCGAAGAGTTAAATTACTAATGGTACCAGCTGCAATCTGAATATGTGACCGTCTGGCCTTTTCTCGAAGTACTAAGTGTCTTTCAGTAAAAAATTGTTACGGATATACAGTAAACGACTAGTAATGTTGTATTAGCAAACAGTTACATGTCGACAGTAACAAACTCCGAATCTATCAGTAACAAACTCAGAATCCATCAGTACCAAACTCTGAGTCTCTCAGTAACAAACTCCGAATATGTCAGTAACAAACACTGTATCTGACAGTAACAAACTCTGAATCTGTCTGTAACAAACTCTAAATATGTCAGTAACACACTTTGAATATGTCAGTAACAAACTCTGAATTTTTCAGTAACAAACTCTGAATCTGTCAGTAGCAAACTCTGAATCTTTCAGTAAGAAACTCCGAATCTGACTGTAACAAACTCTCAATTTGTCAATAATAAGCTCTGAATATGATAGTAGCAATTTCTGAATCTTTCAGTAACAAACTCTTAATCTGACAGTAACAAACTCTGCATCTGACAGTAACAAACTCTGAATCTGACCGTCACAAACTCTGAATCGTTCAGTAACAAACTCTGAATCGTTCAGTAACAAACTGTAATTGCTATACTGTTACAAACTCTGTGGGTAAAATTAACAGTCTTCCGTATGCAGTAACAAACTGTAACACATTTACCGTAACATTTCTATATTATAAATCAGACACGTATTGTAAATATGGAGCTGCTACAGTAGAACGATGAGAGCACACCCAGGTGGTATTATTAATGTATGGCATCTCGCGACATCTGTTACAGACATCAATGACACATTTAATATTTGGATAATTACACGCATTTATCTCTGTCTGTTATGCATTAAGAACGGGTTATAATTAAATTGTAAAAATAACACAGAGTATGGTCGTTACTGTTGTTGTTGTTGTTTTGCATATCTTTTACAGGACATCGCTGTCAACAGAAGCATCTTTCAGCTGTCTGTTGATTTCTTGGCAAGATTACGCTCAGTAGTTTGCCATTGCTTTCTGAGAGGCCGGCTCAGTTATCCCGCAAGTCACCAGCGGGGGACGAACCGCTCCCAGCTCTCGCCCGCTTACGAGACTCTGCGTGATAAACGGGATTACGAAGAAAGTGTTGTAACCCCTCAGCCAGAGAGACCGGCATGGTCGTTACTAGAAAGATGGAAATAAAACAATGTAATATGCAAGTAAATTGAATATGGAATAGAGAGAAAAAGCAGCGGCTGCAGCAGGATATAACAATATGAAATGGAAACAAATAGGTATTTTAAATTCCTGCGAGAAAAAACGAACTAAACATTAACAAACGTTGCACATACCTTACAAGGAGATCCACGTGTCGCGAAATACAGGTGAAAAATCCGAAATCAGAAGCACTCAATAAATATAAAAATGAATAATAAAATAAGATAAAATACACACGAACGCATACAATACGACACACAGACGTTTCGATTCTAAGAATCTTTGTCAATGACACCACAGATAGCTGACGACAAACAACGACAAAAACACAAACACACGACCTATAACTTATAGTGCACAACCTGTTGCATTTTAAAACAAAACAATGTTTTCCCGTAGTGAAATTGAATAAGGAAGACACAAACAATAGATTGCACGATTTATTGCCTGACATATTTCGCTGCATCTCGTCAGGTACATACTGCAGAAATCACACAACTTACGTGAATTAACTAGATAAATCCTTCAAGTTCAAATATACACATATTCGCACAGTAATGTCACTTATCTACCACGGTAATTTTAAGCTGACTAACATGTCTTTCTGTTTGCACAATTCTGGCTTGCGTTGATAGATCATAATTGCTTCTGCAAATTTTAACAAGCGAGTATTTTGTGTGTTAAACAACACGCGAAAGGCAGTGTTTCTGTCCACCACATGGCCACTGTCGACGATGTGCCTACCAATTGAAGACGCCGGGAGCTTCCGGTGTGACGGCGCCACGAGGCTAGCATCTCCTGTGTGTTGTATCTTGTTGACCCATTGAGGTATGTGTTCTAACACCCGTTTGTTAAGCTGTCTCTCTGTTCTACCAATGTAAACGGCCTGGCATCTATATGTGAATTGGTAAATACAATTGTTTGTGGCGTACAGAGGAACAGGCTCTTTGACTGCTGGTGTAGGAATCGGTACGGTTTTAAATCTAATGACTGGAGTTGCCGCACAGAATGTTCAGCCAACAGCTGTAGTAAGCCGGTCTTGTAGACGTTGCATTACGTCATCCCCTCGAAAGGTTAGCTGGATGAATACCTTGAGTTTAGGGACTGTAGTTACGTCTGCTTTGAGTTTGGGCTGTTGGCAGTGGCGCTTTATAAATCCTGTGGAGTACCCACTCAGGTTTAAGACATTCTTCAGAGTTTCAAATTCCTCTGTCAGTGTGTCCTGGGTGCATATCTTTCTAGCACGGTCAAACAAGGTCCGTACTAAGCCCCGTTTGTACTGGACAGGTGTGAAGCTCTGAAAAATTCGGTATTGGCCTGTCCATGTTCCTTTGCGATACACCGATCTTTGAATTGTGCCGTCTGCTCTACGTCTCATTAAAATATCTAGGAACGGCAACGCTTCATTGTGTTCGTGTTCCATAGATAGAGAGATGTTTTTATGCGTCTTGTTCATTGTGGCCTGAAACGATGTTGCTTGTAGCTCGTCTGTGGTGATAATTAGTATATCGTCCACATAACGACGGTAAAAGGCCAAGTTGTTGATGTCTGAGAATCTCTTTTCTTCTAAATGTGCCATGAAGATGTCCGCTAGAATAGGACCAAGAGAACTCCCCATGGCCACTCCGTCAATTTGGCGGTATGACTTAGTTAGAAAATTGAATTGTATGTTGGCGGTACAAAGTAGTAGTAGCCTCTCCAGAATAGGTGTTGGGATGCCTAATTTTAGTTGTTTGTCTTCAATGCGTTCCCTTATTATTTGCACTGTCTCCTCTAATGGAACGTTAGTGAATAGGGAGGCTATATCCATGGATGCCATGTGTTTGTTATTTATGTCCATAGTATCCAATAATTCCATCAATTGGAATGTATCTCTGAGTATTTTAGGATCGAAGGACTGTCGTACTGGCTTTAACATTTCGGCCAGCCATCTCGCCATTCGGTGTTGTGCAGAGTTAACCATGGACAGGATAGGTCTTAGCGGGATGCCGGGCTTGTGAAGTTTGGGTAGACCGTACATCTGAGGAGTGTGTGAGCCACGTGGTGTGAGCGTTTTTGCAGTGGCCTCACTGATGAGTCCCGCATTCACAAGTGACTGGATCTCTTTCCTCATTATAGCATCCAGGTCCTCCGACTTGTTCACTTTTTGATCTATCCTGAATTTGGATTCATCTGACAATATTTCATCCATTTTTCTCTGGTAGTCTGACATGTCCATCAGTACTGTACCGCTCCCTTTGTCAGGTTTCAGTATGACGAGGGTTTTGTTAGCCTTTAACGCTTTTTAGGCAGTAAGGTGTTCGTTGGTCAGCGGACATGTCTTTTTAGAGGGTGTTGTGCGATACTGGTGTTCTAAATCTACCAGTTTGGCCTTCAGCCACCCGACCAACTCAGCAGAAGTAGGTGATAACTTGGAGACTTGATCAAACAACATTTCAAACTGTGCTTGCCACTCAACACGGTTGATATGTTTAGGCTTTATGCAGAATTTTAATCCGTATGCAAGGGCCTCCGTTTCAATGTTGTTGAGTACGTACGACGATAAGTTCCTCACATACTTCTCTGTGTTGTCTAGTACTGACGTTGTTACCTTTTCAGTGCTCAGTGATTTGTTGAGGAATTATTGGATACTATGGACATAAATAACAAACACATGGCATCCATGGATATAGCCTCCCTATTCACTAACGTTCCATTAGAGGAGACAGTGCAAATAATAAGGGAACGCATTGAAGACAAACAACTAAAATTAGGCATCCCAACACCTATTCTGGAGAGGCTACTACTACTTTGTACCGCCAACATACAATTCAATTTTCTAACTAAGTCATACCGCCAAATTGACGGAGTGGCCATGGGGAGTCCTCTTGGTCCTATTCTAGCGGACATCTTCATGGCACATTTAGAAGAAAAGAGATCCTCAGACATCAACAACTTGGCCTTTTACCGTCGTTGTGTGGACGATATACTAATTATCATCACAGACGAGCTATAAGCAACATCGTTTCAGGCCACAATGAACAAGACGCATAAAAACATCTCTCTATCTATGGAACACGAACACAACGAAGCGTTGCCGTTCCTAGATATTCTAATGAGACGTAGAGCAGACGGCACAATTCAAAGATCGGTGTATCGCAAAGGAACATGGACTGGCCAATACCTAAATTTTCAGAGCTTCACACCTGTCCAGTACAAACGGGGCTTAGTACGGACCTTGTTTGACCGTGCTAGAAAGATATGCACCCAGGACACACTGACAGAGGAATTTGAAACTCTGAAGAATGTCTTAAACCTGAATGGGTACTCCACAGGATTTATAAAGCGCCACTGCCAACAGCCCAAACTCAAAGCAGACGTAACTACAGTCCCTAAACTCAAGGTATTTATCCAGCAAACCATTCGAGGGGATGACGTAATGCAACGTCTACAAGACCTGCTTACTACAGCAGTAGGCCGAACATTCTGTGCGGCAACTCCAGTCATTAGATTTAAAACCTTACCGATTCCTACACCAGCAGTCAAAGAGCCTGTTCCTCTGTACCCCACAAACAATTGTATTTACCAATTCACATGTAGATGCCAGGCCGTTTACAATGGTAGAACAGAGAGACAGCTTACCAACGGGTGTTAGAACACATACCTCAATGGGTCAACAAGATACAACACACAGGAGATGCTAGCCTCGTGGCGCCGACACACCGGAAGCTCCCGGCGTCTTCAATTGGTAGGCACATCGTCGACAGTGGCCATGTGGTGAACAGAAACACTTCCTTTCGCGTGTTGTTTAACACACAAAATACTCGCTTGTTAAAATTTGCAGAAGCAATTATGATCTATCAACGCAAGCCAGAATTGTGTAAACAGAAAGACATGTTAGTCAGCTTAAAATTACCGTGGTAGACTAAGTCGACATTACTGTGCGAATATGTGTATATTTCAACTTGAAGGATTTATCTAGTTAATTCACGTAAGTTGTGTGATTTCTGCAGTATGTACCTGACGAGATGCAGCGAAATATGCCAGGCAATAAATCGTGCAATCTATTGTTTGTGTCTTCGTTATTCAAATTTTAAAACAAGTGAATCGGTACAGTTATCTCAGAACAGTCAAAACATCTGAGATATCCTGAGGAGATTAGAACAAGAATTGCCAAGGCGAAGGTAGCCTTTTGCAATGATGGACAACATACTGACCAATAAAAAGATGTCATATGCAACGAGAAAAAGAGTGTTGAGGTGCTACATAGAACCTGTACTTTTGTATGGATGTGAAGCGTGGACAATGAGCAGACAAGCTGATAAGCATCTGACGGCTGTGGAAATGTGGTGAAACTGCAAAGAATACCATGGACAGAGTTGAGTATAGTTGAGCTGAACTATTAACCGATATCACTGCACTCTGGACATTCCCATATGCGCTCCGTCCCCTCGTCACAACAGCCAGCGAAGAGTAATATTACTAGTTTTCCCAGCGCTATCTGATTGTCATACTACTCTCCTGATCTTGCTTCTCAATTTTGAGATTCTTTCAGAACGCCTGCCGATCCCTCGCAATCTCATTATTTCCACATACTGGTTCTCAGTCTGCTCCTCCACTTTATCCACCTAGGTCCCACAGGCTCACAACCACTTCTCCCTTGTCAATAGGTAATCGACCACCAAGAGGTGCATTCCCTGCCAGCCTATCAGCTTGTTCATTCCCCCGCACTCCCGCATGCCAGCCCAAAAAATCCATTGATTTCTCATAATTTGTGACCTCTGAAGCAAGGTGAGCCATTCCACACGAAACATTCTTTTCTCCACCTTACAAAGCATACTCCTTGAGACAGAAAAGCCAATGGCCAAGTCCTAAACGAAACAAATGAAAATCATAAAACTAATTAGAGAAATTAGACTTCGACAGTCTACATTTTTGGGTCACGTTTTGAGAAGAGATCAATTGAGAACTTGGTGGCAACTGGCAAGATCGAGGACAAGTGAACAAGGGGAAGGCAGAGAAGTAAATACCTGGATGGCTTGGATACGTGGTATGGTCGAGACATGAACACTGAGCTTATCCACGATTCTGGTGATCGCGTGAGATGGCGAAACATGACCGCCCATGCTTATCGGCATGGCACATGATAAATGAATTAACAAACTAATATTAACAAGTCACATAAACAGCCTATCTCCATTAGGACTGACGCTTTGATATCGTTTCTATATTTCAAGTTAGAGCTTACGTGAACACCCACCAGCTGAGACAAATGCTGTTCATATATATATATATATATATATATATATATATATATATATATATATATATATATATATATATATATATATATATAGTGGAGTTGGTCGCTTACACATGACATCATTAGTATAATATGCGTATACCTAACTATATAAGATTGATTAAGAATCGCATTTGGATGTGATGAGGCCAATTAGAGACCATTGTGGGTGGTCTACATAAACCATGCATGTAAACCATATCCCCTGGCTGGGATGGTCTAATTATCGTTTGTCTCTCGTTGCTGTTTGTCGTATTCGGAGAGAACACTGGACAACATGCAGCCTCTCAGACTTTGTGTATTCCTAGCCTTCATTGCTGTATTCAGATGCTATGGTGAGAGAACGAACGTAGATTTACAATTTTAAACAGCCACAAAACAGAAAAAAAAGAAAAAACAAAATTAAATAATGGCGCACAGATTGTAGTCTTGGAAGTTGATTACGAGAAACACGCAATTCTTATATATATATATATATATATATATATATATATATATATATATATATATATATATATATATATATATATATATATATATATATATATATATATATATATATATATATATATATATATATATATATATATATATTTCTTGTTATATATAGTCTGTGCCGTGTGGTGTTGGTGATCATGTCTGTCCACAGCCTTCTGTCTCGGGTACTGCTAACTTTCAACTTCTTAAAGACCTAGGGAACAAGACTCGGGTTCAGACAGGCAACAAACTCCATGCTGTATATTGATAATCTAATTTATTATCGTTAATCTGGCGAATAATGATTTCGAAGTTAATCACAATATCACAGTATCTAATAGGTACATTAACAAGTCATTTGTGTCAACGCCGTAGTAGGCAAACTGACCCCTCTGTTATCGAATGCTCGAGATTGCTCGGACACTCGAGCCGTCGTAAATTAATTCCCTTCTTAGGGTTTCTGTCTCTGTGTTGCATCCCTTATATATCCCCTATATATTTCTGTATATATACCATTCAAGTGAGACTCTGACAGGGTTCCCCTGCCCTCCATCCTTTTGGGTTACTATACGTTAATTAGTCTGAACTAATTCTGTCAAGGGATCACATAAATCCATGACAATTTGTGGTTGTAGTTTAGTGCATGGGAACTTAGTAATCTGTATCCTTGCACTATGAACTCATGTATTTCCCAGTACAACAATCCAGGGTGATTGCTGAAGAGCCCAACTCTCTTCCATATTCCCAAACCTGCTATCCGACCGAAGTTCCCTGACGCTTCCTGTTGCATTTACAACTGCGCCCTTCTCAAGTATCCAATATGATACCAGGACAATGAACTCTTTATTAGAGAGTTACATCAAGACGAATTGTCTTGGCTTATTTAGGAACACATGCACATCTTTTCCCTGTATGTGTATTTTGATACACTTTTACTTCCGTATGTTTTATATAGTGCCCAATATATGATCACTTTTGTTTTCACCCAGTAACTACTCATGTCCTTGTTTGCCTGTTAGTGTGTCTACTCCCTCTTTACTTGCTGTAGCAAAGTGTATGTGCTTTACCTGTTGGTGTTTAGTTTTGTGAATGTATCTTTTACCTAATGTATATAATGTGTGCTACGTGTGTGCCTGTGGTGTGTAATATCTTTCTAAGCGTCACGAGCTGGAATCTCCTTTATCGTGAATTACGCTATTTGTGTAAAGCATGAATTGGATATTCGAGCAGTGATTCTTAGAATAATTCTATTATATCTAACACTAAACATGTATACAATATTTAGACAAGTGTTACATTTTACATCAAACGCAGACAAATTAAAACTGACTAATTTTTGCGTACAATTTGTCCGCTAAGTATATCGCTCCATCATTTAATTCATTTACGCTCTGATTCGTACATCTTTCATTCAACATAGTTTTCTTGTTAAAATATACAAGTTAAGTTAAGGTAAGTGTTGTCGCCCTTAGAAAAAAAGAATTCGGCGATATATTATGTTGAAACACCAAGTACTACCTGTACTGGTGATAACAGAATGGTTTATAATTTAAATTGAAATAGTTCTAGAAAGAAAATTTTGAACTTGGACGATAATGTTTATGACATATATGATAGAAAAAATGAAAAATTGACATGTTCACATATTTTATGCATATAATAATACAATAATTTATTAAATATCTAATTAATAATGAACTAATTAAATCCATCGACGATCCGTGTGTTGTCGTTCCTTGTCCGTGTGTGTCTATGATGCTGTTACAGTTGATAGGTAACGTGTTGCTGTCACAGTTTCGTGTGGTTGTTCGCACATGTCGTAATAGTAGTGACATATAGGTGTGGGTATGTCTGATGTTCTGTTCCGTTAGTTGGTGAAGTCAATTCACCTTCACTAGTAGGCAAAGTTCAGAATGTTTACATTGTATCATTAGTTGTTAATTTCTGCAGTTGGTGAAGTAAATTCACATTCTTTAGTAGGCAAAGTTCAGGATGTTCATACTGCATCGTTAGTTACCAATGTGGCATGATATATCGTTAGTGGTCCTTTGCTTTGAATAATCTAATATTTAGCGTTTGCTGTCGGTATTCATGCAGTTCTACGGTGAGTGTAGAGATACACTGACTTCCATGCATCGGATTAAAATATCACAGTTTGCAATATGGCAAAATATTAGAGTGGATAGTGTCACTCTGCTGGTGCATTTGGTAATCTTGATAAAATATCAGGAAGTAAATTATCTGTGCCTCTGATATGGTGAATTTCAAAATCAAAATCTCGCAATAGAAGACACCATCTGGCCAATCTGTTATTCCTGGGTTTTCCATCTTTAATGACCAGCAATGGCGAATTATCTGTAAGGACAACGAAGTGGGCGCCAAGGAGGAACTTACGTAATCGAAGAACACAGAAAACCAAACTTAAGGCCTCCAATTCAGCTGTGGAGTATCTGGTCTCAGCTGCTTTCAACTTCCGACTTACATACAGGACTGGATGTTTCACCCCATCATATTCCTGCATTAGACATCCTCCGATCGCGATAGCACTTGAATCTGTGGTTAATATAAATTGTAAATTTATATTTGGTAATTTGAGGATGGGTGGATTGGAAAAAATAGATTTCAGTTTGCAAATTGTATCTTCTAAACTGATACTCTTACATAGTTTATTTGGTTGACTTTTGGTCAACAAATTTGAAAAAAACTGACGTGAATTCTGCCCAGTTTGGGATAAATTTGGCATAATAATTCACGAGACCTAAAAGACTCCTGACCTGTTTTTTCGTTGTTGGTACATTCAGGTTCAGGATTTTTGACACAATTTTGTCAACAGTGAGTAGTTTCCCTTCTGAAATTCTATGACCTAAGAAGTCAATCTGTCTGTAAGCTATTTCAACCTTAGAAGGTTTGACAGTTAGTATCACAGTGTGAACATGGTCTGGCTGTGAATCGTTAGTGGCTTACATCAATATAGATGACAAACTCCGCGTTGTAGATTATAAAAGGTTTATTTAATCTTCAATACATTTTCCTGCGCAGCATTCATTAACTCTCTGACTACTTTCTAGCTAACCTAAATCCCATAACAGAGATACTGTTATAATACCTCCCTTTTACAACAAGACTTTTTCCCTGGAAAAGTCAACCCCAACCCTTAAACACTTAACTCAATACTGAAATATTTCTTCTTCTATACCAAATCTGCCCAACAATCCCTCAACATATATTTCATAATTCTATTTGTGACTCTCCCTCATAGCAAACCATTATTAACTTCTTCGTTTCTGACCCTTCATAGCATATATTATTTACATATATCCTATCACCACAATAACTCTCGTATAGGTATCTATTATACCTCAATAACATTTAACACCTATATACAACCATCATAACACATATGGGTACCTTTTTGAAATACTTCTTCTTCTTCTCTTCATAAGCAATCCGCTTAAACCCTCTTATCACGATCTCAAAATTTCAAAACGCCGTACTCTTGTGATACTAACTCCCTATTGTCATCACCAACATTACTAATTCTCCACTTTCAATCAACCTGAGAACACTCGCACATGATAGGAAGACAAGGAATCGGTGCGCACCGGAGATTCAAAGAAGTAGAACTCTCTCTCTCATAAAAAAAAACCCACATTCACCTAAATCACACACCTTTACCCCCCTATATCATGTCATCTGAGACTTTATGTAATAAAGTCTAAAACAATTATATCTTCTACAGTACCACTTATTATGGTAACGGTTTATGCTGCTATCTACAGCATCAAGCACCAACCATCAAAAATGTTATTCACTCCACAAATCAAAAAGGTCCATCATCCCTCAAGACCCACATCACCTCACATAACTAATCTTCTATACCTCACTCAGAATTCCCTCTTAATTTTGCCGAAAACTTCAGCGACCCACTAATGTCTATTTATTATGGGCATATCTACTAAAACTTCTACTTATGCCGTTATCAACAGCAACAATATACTGCCCTTGAACTCATGTCTGTGACTGCTTGCAATCAACGTTATTCTATCACAGTCCATATAACACGGACCCCCATGTCATTTAATCTATGTTCTCTGTGACCACCGCACTCTACCCTGACTAGCGTACTTACCCTCCTTTTCTATTGTATCCATAATATATAAAAACATGGATTCAATTCATGTTTTACTATTTGTCTTCAGACTGTCTGGCGTAGCACGTTATACACTTCTTCTTCTATAAGCCAGCAATCTCGTGTCTCTTATGGCTCTTCTGACCCCATGGAAACTATGTTCAAAACTTTCCCCTCATTTACCTCACTGCTATATACGTTATTCACATTAATCTTTTCTTCCCTAATATGGCGTCCAATCCATATATATATTCAATCAATGCTCACTCAATGCAACTCCCATCTTTAACTTCCCCATAACCATTTTACCTGTGTAGTAACTCCGTCACTTATTGCATATGTTTCCACAACTTTGCAGCCCCTATATCATTAATCTCTCAACGCTGACTATCACAGCAATCCCACCAACAGAATATGCTCATGAACTTATTATTCACAAAGAGAATGTGTCTCTCTACTAGTTTTCAGTAGTTTATTAACTCTTTTCTGAACGAAGGTTCTTAAATAAAGCCCCCTGTATTGCCTTTATTCTAGCCAAAACCATAACTGTTTGTAAATTAAACTTAACTTAACTAATTTCTAACATATTTATAAACAAGGCAATTCTTATTCAACATACATGACAATTCAAGTTAAAATATGAGTCAACCAAAATAAAATAACAGAATGTCATACCCCCCAGGTTTTGAACTGTTTATCCGCAACAAAAAAACATACATCAATTTAAATTAACAGAAAATATCTAATGTTACCTAACACTACTGGTCTCTTTTACGGACCAGTAGTTTGTACGCAAAAGACTAAAAACACAATAATCCTATTTTAAAATCAAATAGTGACAATCATTTTACACGACCAAATCAAGCAAAAATAATATAACATACCATACATATTCAATCCACATTGGTCTCTTATACTAACCAATGAAATACATATCTATTCACACAAGTCATGCCTATTCCGTTATTCTCATAACAGAGAAAAAAAATAACTCAATGTTAAGTATTAACCCCAAAATACATCTATCTATCTATATATATATATATATATATATATATATATATATATATATATATATATATATATATATATATATATATATATATATATATATATATATATATATATATATATATATATATATATCTGTTACCTACAGACCAATTCCTAACTTAGAACAATATCTGTTCTCTCCACAAAAGTCATTAATTAATAAATGACCGTCAATCATTGATTCTCTCCCCTCACAATTTTATATCTTTTACCAGACTAACTCCTAACACATCACAATATCTGGAATATCACCCTAAACAACCATTGTAAACCACAGGTCAACTCACTTCACCTAGTATTAATGTGGCGACTATCTCAATGTTACCTCAATGTACCAGCAGTCATCTATCTACCAATAGAACCTGTGGCTCGGCACACCAATTGTTTCCCCTAGATTTTCACCAAGAAATACCACCACTTCTTAATCATTACCGTTACCTACGGTATCTCCACCATGTTATCACCAGCAAAAAACTTGTCTATTTACTATAGACCTCACCCATGCTAATTCTACTTTTAAGTCTCTCGTCTAACCGACGCAACTAACATTTCATTCTCCTGTATCAGTACTTTCTATATCTCACCACAACTACTCTAAGCTATCCTCAAGTCTCTCCTAGCATTCTCACATCGTGACGATAGTCAAACCAGTCACACTTATTGGAACACCTTCTATAGTGCTCTATATATAATACCCCGACGTTCATTTATCTAATCTTGTTTACCTCACTATCTTTCACTCTTCCTCCTATTTATCGGGACTCTTTCAGAAACAGCAAACAACACCACATATTACTAACGACAGACCACATTCTGATTGAGCAAACCATATTCTGTCAATTCTCTGTATCAAACATTCTTGCTTCGATATGTCTTTCTCTTCCAACACTACTAAATCTGTTTCTTGAAACATCATTCAAAACGTTAACTCTCTTTCCGTCAGTCTGTCATACAATTTTCATTAATTATGTCTAACTTCAGACATTCCACACAAAAGACATCATTCCTTTCAGTCATTAGTCACTCTTCGCATATTCACACGGTATTCATATTTTATGTTTGCTCAGACAGTGATACGCAACCTCGCTCTCATCTCACGACTACTCTCGCATCGCGACAACCTGACGTGTCCAAACAATTTAGACGCCAATTCAACATTCCAGCAATCACTCACCACAGTCTAAGCGTGTCAATCTCCTCCACACACCTTGACACAAGATATATCAAACACGCAACTATTACATTTTATCCATGTACTTCACTTAGACGGCGTCTCAAAACCTTACTCCTACTTCACTCATTGAGACGAACTGATGTTTGTCTACAGTTATACTCATGTACGGACAACGCATAACCTGACGAAATACTCAACAGGACTTCCACAATTCACTGCTTTCTTATTTCTACTTTTCTCAATCATTCACTCCTTTTCAAAGGTCAGGACCTATACATTATATCTCGCAAATTATATCTCTTTTACACACTAAGCAGTACTATCAACGATCTCTCAGAACAAAACTCACTCCGACGAGTCTCTAACTTCGTAACTATCATTCCAAACTTCTCCACACAACCACTTTCTCAGATTTAATCACCTCTTCTTTCTTCGCAATCATGGCGTAATTACTTCATCCCCCTCACCAAGAACTCGTATTCTTCAAGCATCAGTTTCTACAGTCTTTTACTCTTAACACTCTCGCGTTCAACTGGCTATTTTACACATGATACTCAATTTCTCCTCAATCTATATTTCCTCATCAGACACTCTCGGTTCACCTGTAAACAATACTATACTTACTTCTCAAACCAGCAAGCAAACCTATCTCAGACATCACGTCATAGCTCTGAGTCGAACCATCCACTCTAGTACGAGCATTCATAATTAGTTTATGTCTCTCTCTCTACTAATTATGTGCTGAATCTACTCTACTTAAATCACACCAGTTATACATCACTCAACGTGATCAACTCTCTTTATCTAGCCAGTCCGGACAAGGGACATTTCAATTTCTTGTTTACTCTCCCCATACCGCAACCAAACACAAGATATTCTCTATAACGTATCCACGTCGAATATTCTATCAGTTGCCGTGCCTCCCTATGCTCAACAACACTATTGTCTACCCTGTACCATGTGATGCTACACCAAAAAAATTCATCTGCCTATTTTAGACAGTTCATATGTATATGCTCAAACCGCAACTCCTCTCATAAGCTAAAACAATTCCATATGTCCTTCCTCACCCAAGGAATTTTAACAGCCATAAAGCGCATCTAAGCCAAATATTTCATTGTCTCTTAGTACTGATGTGCTTCTCTCTTCAATTATGTCATCTTCACTATCCGTTGTTAATCCGTTGTTAAAGAACTCAGGTCTTAAGGTCATATATTCTTGGATTTTTCTTAAGTCACTTTCCGTAGTTGAATAATTTTGTCTATTCTTCTTCTTAAGTGCTTTCTTTCTGTTTCCTTTATTTGTGTCGGTTTGCTCACTGTTTCCTGTATACCTTACATCACGTTTATATTTCCCCATTTCGTCTTCGGATGACACACTGATAATAGTTCCCTCATCAGACTCATAGTAATTTACTGCAGACACGTCAATCCTATTCCCATAGTTAGCTTTAGAACATCTGGCTTTCTTCTTACCTCTATTCTTCATACTCTGGTTATGTCGAACTCCCATATCTTTGTCTGAAATATTCTCTCCATAACCTGAACTCTCACACCTAACATTCCTACACCATTTAGGGATTACTTTACTGTCTATACCTGAGGAACTTGACATACCAGTCGTCGTACCTTTACTGACTATCAGACTGTTTCTTTCTCTAATACTTTTCCTCACCTGTACTTTTAACATCTTTGGTACTTGTCTGCTTGTCTTCTGTCTTGGGTTGTTCAAGCTCTGTACCAGTGTCTCTCCTTGTCACTTTATCAATCGACGTCTGAGTACTCTTTTCCAGACTATTGCCTGTTTGCGTCTGTGTCTCTCTTTCTTGTCTGACACAAAAGACTGAAGATACTTCCTGACTACTCAAAATCTTATCTGTTTTTCTTTCTCCGTTACTCAACTTTGCTACCGAATATCGCAACTGTCTGATCTGAAACCAGTTCTCTCGCAAGGCTTTTGCATTTTCACTCTTTGAAGGCCACGACCACCGTTTCCTTTTCTGACCATTACTAATTCTTATATGTCTCTGTGTCTCACTTTTATCTGCTTTCATATGTATATGGTTGATAACTTTAAAATTGCAACCAGACTGGTTATCATTTCTATTGGAGTTGTTTACCTAAGAACGTCTCATACCTGTCTTGTGTTCCGTTCGTTCAAGCGTCTGTCTCTTTATTACTTTTATCATGGACGAAATTCTGTCTACGTCCATTTTTAAGTCACCCATCAACTCTGTCACACGTCCTAACTTCCTATAAAAGACTTCCATAATAACTCACCACGCGTTTATGCTATTAAGCCCTGTTGTTTTATGATTGTGTTAATTCTATCTATCACTATGCCCGCTCCAGTCTAACTTGTGAAAGATCTTAGGCTTCCATTCTAAAAAAAAATCTGTAATGGGAAGTACTAACCAATATAGTATACTAATATTTTAACACAATATTATCTTAAAGCAAGCAGCAAGAAATACTCTGTTCAATTGGGTATGTTGTTAATTAATCTGAAATTATTATTAATCAAAATTTATGATTATACTTGCTGTAGATCCTCCATTACCTATACTGCTCTGTTGTTTGTCCTGGGTCTATGGGTGAAATTGAAGTATGATCCAATCGACAAGGGAATGGAAGATGATCCAATCGACAAAATGACGGAAGATGTTCCAATCGACAAAGTGACGGAAGATGTTCCAATCGACAAAGTGACGGAAGATGTTCCAATCGACAAAGTGACGGAAGATGATCCAATCGACAAAATGACGGAAGATGTTCCAATCGACAAAGTGACGGTTGTTGTCCAATCGAAAAAAAGAATGAAGGAGTATGCCGACCAATCGACAATTATTTGACGGTTGTTGTCTTCTTCTCTCGCAGGAAAAGAAAAGGAAAAGCCTCTGGATTCCTCACTTCAATCGATATTCTTCATGCCGCTGATTGTAGACAAACAGAAAAACGAGCGTATTTGCTAGGTTCCTCGCTTCAATCGTAGTCGGTGCCTTCTGACTTACTTTCACCGATAAATGGCCCTTCTAGTCGTCTTCATGCCGCTGATTGTGCCCGTCTGGATTTTAAATGACAACGATCGAGACAATAATCGATTGATTGATTGATTGATTGATTGCTTGATTGATTGATTTGATTGATTGAGTCGGCTCACTATAAGCGTTGACCAACGACTCCGGACTTTATCTTCAGACAACCAAGGTCACCTTCAGTGTACTTCAGACGATAACAGTTAATCGACAGTTCCAGCAAGACCAGATTTCACGGCAGCATATCTGGAACATCCATATGTTTCGAAAAGAACGAGCAGGTCAACACAGGATTCAATAATGACGATGGCTGCTCTGTTTCACCACTCGGAACATTATGTGTTGTGTGGCGGCTTTAATAACCATCAACCCCATCACAAAGACTTGAAAATACGTCAGAAGTTATTCCTCCAGGGTGCAAGACTTCAACACAACCTTCCATGACTTCTGTTGACTTCTATATTCCAATTTGATTCATTTTATGCTGACCTCTATGATCAGTGGTGGCCGCGACAGCACGATTCAGAAATCCTGGTTTACTCGGCGCCAAATCAGGTCATATCACAGTGTGAACATGGCCTGGCTGTGAATCGTTAGTGGCTTACATCAATATAGATGACAAACTCCGCGTTGTAGAGTATAAAAGGGTTATTTAATCTTCAATACATTTTCCTGCTAAAGATGTAAAATACAGACATGTTTGTTGTTCTCCTAGCCGAATCCCAAGTGACGCGTGAGCCACCCCTGGATACCTAAACCCCTTCGTGCTCACGCGTTCACTAATTTTATTTCCCCATTAGTTAATGAATGCGCAGCAGTCTTGGATGGCGGAAAATGCTATGGACTGTCCCTGCCTTCCTTTGAGGGATGACCGTTGTCTTCGACCGTTCAACCTTGGCCAGCTGTATTGTAGATGGCACCACAAATGTGAGTCTCCCAGGAATGCTACCTGGTCAAAAATGCACGCTGTAGTCGGATGTGTTGGCCTACGGGTTTCGGCCCAAGGGCGCATAACAGACACACAGCATCTGAAAAAACACTCCGGATGAACGAAAAGAAGAAGAAGAAGAAGAAGAATTAGAACAACCATCCCAGATTGTAGAGCAGTAGTCAAAGTGTGTCTGTATATGAGAAGTATAGAATAGTTTCCTTGTGTCCTCATCAAGGAAGTTTTTAATTTTGGCGAGTTGGTAGACTTTTTTCGCTGTTTGTTTAATAAGCGCTTGAACGTGGGAATTAAAGGTTAGGTTTCTATCAATGATTATGCCTAATGTTTTGTGCTCAATTACACTTTCTACTGGCATGTTATCGATGTGAAGTTGAAGTGATGTGTGTGAGCTTAGAGTTTGAAGTCTTTGTCTGGTTGTTAGTAATATTGATTTTGTTTTAGTGATGTTAATTTGCATACGGTTTGAATAGCTCCACCTAACTACATTATTTAATTCTTGTTGTAAAGACGACTCCAATAAAATACAGTTTTCAGCATTTGTGTACACTGTACAGTCGTCTGCAAATAGATCGCAGGACGACGAAAAATGCAAAGGTAGAACGTTAATATATATGGCAAATAATAGAGGGCCAAGAATAGAGCCTTACGGTACTCCAATATTGAAGGTAGTGGTATGAGACAGACATTTATTATGTGATACTACTTGCTTTCTGTTTGATAGAAAATATGATATTAGAGTGACTACATTAGGGCCAATTTTCATTGTCTCAAGTTTTTAAATTAAAATAACATGGTCTATCATATCAAATGCTTTCTTAAAATCAATAAGCACAGTTCCACATAGACTGTTGTTATTTATATTCTGGTGCCAATTTTCTATCATGTTTGTTAGGGCCGTATGGCAAGAATATTTTGGTCGAAATCCAGATTGGCTGTCAACAATAAGCTTGTTGCGAACTAAATACTGTAATGTTACTTTATGGGTGTGTTTTTTTTAGTGGCTTAGATAGTGATGATAGTAAGGAAATGGGTCTGTAATTGTTCGGGAGACCATTGTCTAATGAACCAGATTTAAGAAGAGGGTACACTTTAGCGATTTTGAGAGCTGATGGAAAGTGGCCTTTGGTGAGACACTGATTATATACATAGGTTAGTGATATACAGATCATTGGCGCAGCACAACGGAGAACCTGGTTGCTGATTCCATCTAACCCAGATGAGGTTGTGTTTTTTAGGTTACTGAGGTAAGTGAATACTTCAGTGATTGTCATTAGCGGTATGTCGGAAATAATATCGCCGGAGAATCTATTCTCGCAAAACGATGACAGTAAAGATAAGTTGCAAGGAGAATTGGGTATTGAAGCCTTCAACTGGTCTATGTCAGTTTGAAAAGAAATTACTGAATTGGTCACATGTAATATGATTTGATGGTAAAGAATTTCGGAAGTTATACTTGTTTGTCAAGGTGTTAATTGCCTTCCACATATCCTTACTATTTGTTTTATCCATTACTAAGTTCTTAAAGTAATTTTTCTTTTCCCGTCGTATGGTATATTGAACTTTTGTTTCTCAGAGTACGGTATGCGCTGAGATCCCGCTTTTTATGTGCTTTATCTCTGTCTCTCATAATTTCAAGTATTTCCTGGGTGATCCAAGTTGGCTTGACGTGGTGTTCGAACTTCCTTGATTGGCACATGTTTATCAAAAACATCAATAAATGTTTTCATCCAGAATTCCAGAGCATCATCCGGGTCAGGAAGCTGATAAACATTGTCTAGAGGTGAAATGAGCAAGTCCTGTAAAAATGCGTTTTGGTTGAAATGTTTGTAACTTCTATATTTTACATTTATGTGTTTATGCTTAGGAGTTTTAATTCCTTGTTTAGACCACGTGCAGCATATTGGGTAGTGATTGCTCATTGCACAATTGGGTACAGCGCATTCTATGATGTTGTCTGAGCAAGTTACATAAATGTGATCTATGACTGTTGAAAATGACTTTGTTACTCTAGTAGCCTGTTGTACTATTTGTTGGAAATTGTATGATGCAATTATATTTCCCAATATTATGTTGGATTTGTTGGTGTCAATGTTAAAGTCTCCGAGTAGTATAATTTCCTTCCCGGAAGCGAAAACCACATCCATCATGGTAGTGAAGTGTTCGTACCAGACGTGTCCAGCACTGGGATTTCGATAGAGGTAGCCAATTATCAGGGGTGTGCGGTTTTGAAGTTTTAGCTCTAACAAAATACATTCTATTTCGCAAGTTTCAAAGTCTAGCCTACGGTGAGCATTTAGTAAATTAGAAACATAGGTTACTATGCCTGTCTCTGGTTTCCTACAGGGATCCCTTCTAAAAACTTTGTACCCTTTAATAGAGATGTCCTCATCTGAAATGTTATCATTAAGTCTACTTTCACCAAGGCCGAATAAATGAAAATTTTGATTAAGAATAGAAGATAACTTTGGTAGCGTGTTAAATAAGCTGCAAATGTTTAAGTGTCCAAGGCGTATTCCTGACTTATTGAGCCAGTGTTGCCACTTCTCAGATATTTCATCCATGAAGAAAGTGTAAATTAGTTAAAGTTAAGCAAAAATTCAAGATCATAAAAAATCACAATTACATTAACTTACAAAATATCAGTAATACAAATCGATATGTAAATGACAATATTATAACGATATAATTAATTAGACCAACGAATATAATGCAAACACGGAACAAAACGATTTAAAGAACATACAACAAATAATTAACCTGAAAAAACTACTTCACAAGCTAAGTAACCAACTGTTATGCACATCGTTGTTGCTGAGAGGTGGTTCCTTTCTGGGGAGAATAGGAAAGATATCTTCATAATTATTACCCTCCTGTGTGAAAGACGACGTACTTAACGGACTTGGTGTAGTGGTAATATCCCGTCTGGCTTGGATTTCAGGTACAGTGGTTATGAGTGGTCTGCACACTTCTGTCCTATTGGTACTTGATGTGACGGGAGTATGTCGTCATGCTTGAGTTTCAGGAGTAGCTAAAAGTGTCCGGCGCGATCCCATATTGGATGTATGGTATATTCGTTCAGGATTTTTGATATTCTTGGCGAGCAAAATGGTGCCCAATGTAGACAAATGTATTTGATCCTGATAAAGACTCTTTTTTGGTGCACCAGCCTGTGAAGTGAATGATGCTGTGGTGTTGATGAATTGTATCATGTTTTGAGAACAGGACTTATGCAAAATGTTGTTATTTATATCAGCTAGACGGCACTGCTGTCGATAACATGGTGATATGATGGAGGAGAAGAAAATGGATGAGTTAGGAAAAGTGTGACGTAATCCGTTCAAGAGTGCCAGCAGTTGAGACCCTGTGATTTGTTGGTTGTTCATGGTGTCGGTGATACCAATATGTACGCTTGCCCTTCTAACGCTATGATAAACAGCCAACCTGCTAATCTTGTCTGTTAGCCGGTCTACACCAGCCCCAGGCAGTGGGATTATTGAAGAAATGTCTTTGTCATCCTGTCGCTGTATAAACCTTTCTTTAAGAAATCGCCTAGTATAATATGTGTACAGTCAGCCCGTTGTTTCATCCATTTCCGATTATGAGCAGTCTTTATGTCTCCATGTGGTTCTCCCGATGTATCTTGTAGGCTTGTCTTGCCCGTTGGCAGCATGTTAGAGCACTGTAGGTTTTCTGGTGACTTATCTTGAAGTACTTCGAACCTATTGCTTATTTTGACGTCAATGGGGTAGACTGCTTGTTGTTGTTTATCTTCGTCTGCGCATTGAGGTGTTTATTGTTGTTTATCTTCCTCTGCTCGTTGAGGTGTTTTCATAGCGCTTATCTGTTCTGGGTGGGATTGAGCTTCCCCAAGATTTCCTAAGGATGAAGCGGGGTGCTTGAGAATTACATACTTCTTCGGTTTGGTTGGTAGAGGACACATTCTGTAAGATTTGAACTGTATTTCTCAGCAGCAAATTTTCATCTCGCAGGAGTGCGACTTCTGTCTTGAGAGCATTGTAATCACTGCTTATCTTGTTGTTTGCTTCAATGTTGGTTGAAACAGTGACAATGGGCGCCTTTTGTTATTGTTCTAGTTCCTCAATGCGCCGTTTACAGTCGCACGAATGTCCATTGATAGTTAAGATGCTATTGTTATCTGAGGCAGGTACTTCTTCAACAATGTCAACATTGGGTTCTATGTTGTTTTGGCTACGCTCCATTGGGTATTCAATGGCCAAGAGCACTGGTGGGTTGACAGGCCTCGTGTTGATGTTGTCATGTACACTTATCGTATGAGTTAATTGACGAACATTGTTAGCTGGTGTGCTGTCGACAGCTGTAGCTGTGGGCTGCGTAGATTCGGTGAATGCCTGTGTCGAGTTTTCAAGTTCAACAAAAGCTACTTTTAGCCAGGAATTAATGTTTTCATTACTGCTCTGTGTCACGAGTTTATTTTTACTGTGGTACAGATGTATCGTAATCACTGGCGTGGTAATCAGATCCTCAACGTGGGCCCCACGCTTATCTTGCCTGTGTTCAATTAGTTCAAGCCTGTAGTAGTTGAGTAGGCAAGTTCGGAATGCCTCATAATGGAGTGTGTTGTTGACGGAAAAAGTAACACACTGTCCTGAGTTGGTGTGTTTGACGACTAGGCCGTTGGGATTTATGCATTTGGATAGCTTATTCTTCACGGCCCTCTATTTGTTTAGTGTGCAAGTTTTATTGACAGCCGATCGTAAACCTGAGCGACTCCTTTCACCATTCACTTCCAATACGGAGCACTCTCCTTCCCCTGACATTATTGCATAATATTACGAATAACTAAACTTGATGAACGCAGCAATCGCATTGTTATCTAGCCACGCCGCGGGCAATTTGAGGTCCCGTGGTTGTTTCTGACAAGCCTCGTGCACTTGATTGGTTAAAGTTTAATAGTGTTCAACTATCACTTGAAATGAATATTATATATAACACACATTTTTGCGATAATCAACACTTGTATTAATCTAAAAACTATTTAACCACATCCACAGAATCACAACGAGCACATTGATATAAAAATCCATGATAGGTGATTCCGCTTGCAGTAATAATAATCCGAGAAGTAAGAGATACGAAAACACGTCTTCACTCTCCTCATAGTATCTAAAATACACATTGACAAAGCATCATATAATTTATACATCACAGCATTAGTCTATTAACAACAATCTCTAGACTCTACACCAACATCTATATGTTCTGTCCCTGGAAGCTAAACCCTCCTTTCAGTCCGCTGTCCAGTTGCCGTCTGCCCCTCGATTTGTGTCCGGTGTACACGGCGTGTCTCGCACAATTCGTGAGAGTTGCTTTTCACGCTTTAGGCGAACTCCGCCTGGGTCTATTGCGCAGTAGGCAATTCGACCCCTTGTGACAAGACCCCCGGGGCTTGGACGGGTTTGCCACTATAGATAATATCCTCAGCCTTTGCTCCGACCACCTCAATAGAACTCTACATCTACCAGGCCCCACACAAGCCGGGACAGCTGAACCTCCCCCTCCCCCACCTAGGGTTTCCCACCCACAGGTGGCTCGGACAAAACACCAGTCATATCAATACACAAAGTCATAGCTAACACAACAAAATTTAATTTATCACTACGTCAACTGCAACACAGAGAAGGATGGCTGAAAGCCGGACGAGAAGACACTATTTACAAGAGAAGATCTACAGATGATTCTTCCTCATCATGGAGACTGCGACTACAGTTCGTGCGGTTGTCCTGTCGTGGTTACGACTCACCCAGGAACCTCCAGGGGACAGGAACTTCAAGGTCTGCCTCCTTTCCACAGTTCTCCCTTCCCACTGTAAGCAATAACTCGGGCTGGTCAAGCGTATTACCACTGCCTGACAGACACTGCACCGGTGATCAAGGGTCCTCCCTCAATGTCGTACTATCTCACCCGTCACACTCTACTGATAAAGTCTAGGCCGACCCTAGAATACTAGCTGTCTTCCAACTGCAGAAAAGTACGTGTAGCACCGTACACTATGTACAAGAGCCTGGTTGCTCTTTTGTCTCGTAAGTGACCGACACACTAATAAGTCACCTATAACCTTAGCGTTCGCTCCACATTAACACAATGTCACTTGCAAAGTCTAACATGTGAATGCAACACTTCACCTATTCACCTGTTCCTAGGAGTATACTATATTCACATAAGCACAAGTCACTACCCTGTTCAATGGATATCCCTCACTTCACAATATACACTGTCTATGTTCAACACCTAGGAATGGGTAGATCCATACCCTATCAAGTATGTCACTCCGGTGTTCACACCAACAAGTAATACAATGTTTTCGGTCACTGGACCAAGTTTAGGCTTCAATAAAGTGAACCTTTGTAGAATCACACCACATAAGTATGTTAATATACAAGGTGTCCCATGACGACCCAGCCGGGCCGGAAGCATAACAAACTGGCCATGGTGACTGGTAACAGAGTTCACTCATATCAACTTTGAAATTCCGTGCCCTTAAATTATCAAGGTCCTCACTGAGTTCGAATTACACCAGTGCTTCACTGGCCAGAATCAATAGACGTTTCAGTCGTGGACCCTACCTGGATCTAAAGACAATCGTCGGACTCTGTGCGGCGGTCTCAGCATAGACCTACCACCTGATTCTTTACTCAGATCTTTCAAACGTTGATTTCGGCAGATTCCGATGACCGCTCCCAGTAATACCTTAACCATCATCTTGATCGGCACTGGAACGAGCCGGTCCCTTTAAGCTCATGGTTAAACTCAGGAATCTCCTTAGGATATATCTATAACAGATCCTGAAACACGGAGAGGTTGGTGTGAGCACTCAACTACAACAAGGACTATACTGCATCTCCACCATTACACATGCCTCTCAGTTATACATAATACAATATGCTTATATGTATGAGATCATCACATTCTAGATCCACTCTTAACTATAATGTATCGGCATGAGGCTGTAACAGAAAGCGATAGTACACAAGTGCATAGTCAAGTAACTC
The DNA here is from genome assembly GCA_014155875.1 of Cepaea nemoralis. NCBI lineage: Eukaryota > Metazoa > Mollusca > Gastropoda > Stylommatophora > Helicidae > Cepaea > Cepaea nemoralis. The sequence goes on along the minus strand of JACEFZ010027103.1, from coordinate 341,139 downwards.
GTCTGGGCCACCGATAGCCCCCTAGCACCAGAGTCGACTGTATGACTCTGTCAAAGCATCCTTCGCCTGGTGCTAGTCCACTCCTGTTTCATCTTCAACTATCAATCAACAAATACACCTACTTCCCTTTCAGTGTAGTGATTACTTTATCTTGGAGGTGCCCAGCCGGACATATCCTCCTTCCATACATACTCACCAATTAATCAATCCCTTCACCCATGGATCGATCAACTACACCTTAAAAACTATTTGACCATAACAAATTATACTCCTTATAATTCATTACTTTAGTGTTAACCAAGGATAACTCATGAATTGTTAAACTTAAATAACCAACTCATAACACAGCCATAGTTTCAGTCCTGGGATCCCTGTCCCAGAACATGGGTTGCCTTTTATTAACCGACCTTCATTCAGGTCGGTCATTTCTGTGCCAGTCGAGCAAAGCTTTGGTGGCCACCCACCAATACACTTTCCCACAGCTACTGTGGGCCCAGTGCATCTTGTCCCGTGACGAATTAGGGCACGTCATCCACTTTAGCAAGGCCTCCATCCCCCCTCTCCTCAACCTCCAGCTCCTCCATTTGGGGGACCATTACCTCCATCATACTACTACTACTTCACTGTAGTAACTCAATTACGCCTTGAACATAGTCAGATTTCTGGAAGAGTAGAATAATAGAGATAGACCAGAGTCGGTTCACATTTCGCATCTACCTAGACGCAAGGACTCGATTACAGAGCGCCGCATCGCTCTCCGTCGGGTATGTTCAACCATCGCTTACGCACGATAGCTTTGGGTCGGATCGGCAACCCAACGGATCGGGCGGACCGGCCTACTACCCAGTCGGTTGGGTAAACATACGTCAGATTGAACACGCATGGTCACTCTAGCGGACGGACATGTAACCAAGCAGTGACACTAGGTATCCTAACCACTTCCTATCAACTGCTATCCACTAAATATAACACAATTCTGCCTACTTGGAATAACACTGGTATCATCACACAGCAAGTACTTACCTGCCTATCCTTCCAATGAAATGACACCTTGGTTCATAGAATAATCACCACCACTGATCTAAACCTAAGTTACAATCCTAATCTAGCGAAGCAAATTACACAACCATAATAATAAGCCCTAACTTATCATTATTAACCCCGTCTAGCCTCTCTATGTAATGACTGACAAACATCCTGCCCTGAGTGTGTAATCACTCCACTACTTAAGTAACATTTCCTACACACCTGGTACACTACCTGAATCTTCCTTGCACAAAGCAGTGATAATAACATTCATATCACTAATAATGCAAATCATTTGTAAACTAACAGTTAATCATCCTTTCACATCTACAAACATGAGATTTACACCATTATCAGAAAGAACACACGTTCAGGTCTTTTGGATATACACACTCCCAGCTGTTGGCGGCTTCTGCACGCGTCTGTCAAACACATTACCTAGCCAATCGATAATAGCTAATTAAAAATGCAGACAGTCTACGTGCTTCGCGGAGATTATCTCGGCCGGCAATTCATTATCTCGGAACTGTAGGCGCGATATATATATATGGACCACAGTTAACCAATAGCTAAAGTATTCAACATACATGTGATTCAGAATCACAATCTTTCACTGCCGATGTCCGCATGGCGGCGATTATCGACATCTTCTAGCAGTGACTTTCTGTGGTCTGCTCTCGACGATGTCCGACGTGCGACTGATCTTGCCCACCTAAGTGCGTCTTCACAATGCCTTCACGGGCCGAGTGAATTCCATGGGCCACGGAGAAATCCTGTGTCACGGATAATTCCACACCCCCGTGTTCCATGAGGCAATTTTACGTCCTTCGTGATCCCAAACCACGTACGCACTTCACTGGGGAAATTCTAGATATTTCTAAAAGTAACCAGAATAGTGACGTCACGCACTACTTTCGACGGGGAAATCCCCTAATTTCTCAATACCAAATCAAGGGATACCAACTTGTCGCCGTCCCTTCAAAGGGATATAATAGAGAGAACGGACTGTATAAGTCCGTTTCGTCACACCCCTATGTTATCGAACATTCGAGACTTCGAACGTTCGGGTCGTTCTTATCTCCCTTCTTTGGACGCTGATTCTTTCCGTGTATTGTTTTCCTTGTACTAATGACTGTGAGACTCTGACAGGGTCTCTCTTCCTCCTCTCTTATAGGTTTGGATGTTTTAATTAGTCTGAACTAATTCTGTCAAGGGATAAGAGGAATAAATCTTTTCTTTGAGATAGTAAAATAGTTTATGGGAAGTCAGTTATTTGTATTATAACATTGGCAACTCATGCATCTTTAGTACTGCGATTTAGGGTGGTTGCTACAGAGCCTCACTTCTCTTCCTATTCTTAAATTCTAGCTACCCAGACCGAAGTATCCTGACGATTCATGTGTTTCCACACTACGCCCTTCTCAAGTATCCAATATGATACCCAGGATAATGTACTCCTTTTACAGAGTTACATCAAGGCAAATTGCCTTGGCCTCTTTAAGAATGAATGCAAACCCTTTCCCCTTCATGTGTACTTATATACACTTTTACTTCCGTATGTTGCATGTGGTGCCTAATATCTGAATACTTTGTTTTCATCGACTAATTGCTAGCGTCCCCGTTGTCCTATTAGTGTTTACTAATCTCCCTTTTGTTAGTCTATAAATGTGTATGTAAGTTAACTGTTTTTGTAAAGTATTGTGAATGTGTTTGTAAATTGATGTGTTTAATGTGTGTGGTACGTGTGTGTGTTGTTTGTGGTGTTTAATATTTTTCTAAGCGTTACGAGCTTGAATTTCCGTTGTCCTGAGTTACCCAATATGTGTACTTCATGACTTGGATATCCGAGCAGTGATTCTTAAACTAACCCTGTTACCTATCTTGTAGTTTACCTAAACATGTATAAAAATCTTTAGACAAGTGTTACATTTTACATCAGACGCAAACAAATGATAATTAACTAGTTGTGCGTACAATTGTACGCTATGTACATCATTCCTTCATTTATTTCATTCACGCTCTGTTTCATTCGTATTTCATTCAAGCATTCTTATTCGTTACAATTGACAAGTTAAGTTAAGGTACAGGTTGTCGCCCTTCGAAAAATTTGGCGAAGTTTGAAAATATAGTATGACAAATGGGTACTGATTGTACCGGCAATACTGCATTGTTTTATGCAATGGTTTAACGTGATTTAGAAAAAAGTTAATGGTTTAAACGAAATCTTTATATAGAACTTTTCCGTTGATATCCTGTTCAACGTATTTTATGTGAAATATATATAATTGAAAAAAAAAATTGACCGAAAAATGTATATGTTAATAAATTTTAAACAGGTAATAATATATGCATTTATTTAGAATTTAACTAATTAAACTAACTAATTCCATCGATGATCCTCGTTTTGTCGTTCTTTACCGACGTGTGTAGATGGTCCTGTCCCAGTTAATACATAGAAGTAAATCTGTCAAAGTTAGTGTGGTTGTTTCAACTATGTCGCATGAATAGTGACGTGTAGATCGAATCATGTCCACTGTCCTGTTTCATTCTATAGTTGGTGATGAGTTCATATTAAGTAATAGCAATGTTCTCTATGTCTGTTGGATGTAACTGATTGGTGGTTCCTTCAGTAGTGAATAAACTTAGCTTCGAAGTCCTTTCGTTTGAAACAGTATAATAATTTCGGATCTGCTGTAGGTACATAAGCTGCAGTATTCTGGTGAGTGTATCGATACACTGACTGTTATGAGTCCTACTAAAAACACTATCATAGCTTATAATATGGCATACTGGTTGAGTAGTTGACGTTACTCAGCTGGTGTGTTCGGTAGTCTTGATAAAATATCAGGTATAACATTATTAGAGCCCTTAATATGGGGATCTCAAAACTAAAATCTTGCAAAATATGAGACCAGCAGGCGATTCTGTTATTCTTCGGTCTACCCTCTTTGATGACCAGCAATGGCGATATTATCTGTCTGGACTAGGAAGTAGCTGCCTCGTAGGAATTTCTATAGTTTCAGAACACAATAAACCAGACTTAATGCTTCGAATTCAGCTGTCGAGTATTTTGTCTCAGCTGGTTTCAGCTTACGACTCACATACAGGATAGGATGATCTACTCCTTCATACCTCTGCATTAGGCAGCCTCCAATGACGATAATACTGGTATCTGTTTTTAATATAAATTGAGATTATAAATTTAGTAACCGCAGGATGGGTGGATTAGAAAAACTGGATTTCAATTTACAAATTGCATCTTCTAAACTGATGCTCTTACAAATGCAAATAATATACCATTGTATGATTATAGATGTAATAATAGTCCTAAACAATGTAAGAGTGGATATGAATTTACAATAGCTATATATCAGAAATATATCAGCATTTTTGTACCAATAGGAATCAATGAACTGTATTAGGGTGTTTTCAATTTCAATCTGGCGCAATGTTGACTGATACATGAGTAAGATGGTGATCATGATAGATAGTTGGTTTGTTTTGAAGATTGTGAACAAAGATATATTTTGATAGATAAGCAGTGTTGTTGCGAGTTATGTCGATAGCAAAAGTAGCAAAAGTGTCAGTAGTTTTCCTATGTCAGTTCTACTATTCGGTGAATGTGGGTGTTTTGTTCTATTGGTTGTGTTGTATGTTTTAGAGAAATTGCTGTGTTTGTTTGTCAGGCTGATAGATGGTGACTTTGTTTCAACTTTGCTGATTATTTCCGTGTCGATGGGTGTTGAGAACCATCGTTTGTTGTTTCTGTTTATGCGATAAAGCAGTTTGTTCGTATGCGGTCGTTTAGTATTTTGATTCTGTGTATAGTTAATTGTTTGTGTGGTCTTATTTGCATACTGTTTGTCTGCATGATAGATGTGTGGTGATGTTACTTTGGTACTTGTAACACTTTCAGCAGATTTGTTTATTAGATTGGTTTCTCTTTTATGTGTCGTTGAAAAATGATGGATTGGAGTGGAACACGTATGATGACACTTGTTTGTTTTTAGTAATACTTTGTCAATTATAGTGTCCCATGGAAATTTTGGTATTTCTGGTTTTTGATTTTTATCTCGCCGGAAATCATTGTTGGTTGATTCAGGGGTTTCTTACACCTCATTAAATTCTTTACGAATTTTGTCATTGGTGGTCTCCCTTATGCTTTTGGCAGTTGGAGAAGCGACACTTTGTTCAGGTGTTATGTGGTTATTGCTTGTTTCATTTTTGCAATTTTCTTGTTCCCATTTTTGAATTTCTTTTTCTGAGCATGCTTTTACGTTGGGGAGATTCCCAACAATCACATCAGCACATAGATTATGCAACACGGCACATAGCACGTGTCCTGACACGAATGGTGTTCGAATTTCGGTCATTGCTAAGGGGTACCTCTCAATGGTGCCTGCAAATGTTCTACATGTTACATAGTCATTTGTATAGTCACTGTCTTTCACTAGTATCTTCCTTACCCCAACCAGGGTCGAGCCGCTGTCACACATTACTTTACATGCTTGGTTATTTACAAACACCTTTACAAACTGAAGTTTGCCTTTTGATGACAAGGCGGCATTGGCCATTTCATTTGCTATGAGTACTGTATGGCCGCATTCAAGGGCTGTGTCCAGTTGAAACTTTTTACATATGTTACAACCATCATAATCAAACATGTCAATGACTTCTAGGACATTCACTACTTCACTTTCACTCTGATTTCTACTTTCATACTGATTTGCACTTTCTAGTTCATCATCACTGAAGGTGTCAACTAGTACTGCATTCGCTTGCTTCATCATTTCACGTCCTTCACAAACAGCTGAATAGTGGCCATAACTTTTACAGAAGTAACATTTAACAGCTCTTCTAAAGTTATCTCGTTTGGTTTTCTGCTTCTCCAACATCATTTTTAGGTGGTGTTTGTAATTCGGTGTTTTATCACAAATAGCATACTGTTCGTGTCTTAATTTACAGTACTGGCAAGGTGTCAACTTTGGTTTTGATCTATATTTATTTTCAGGTGGTTTAAACCTGTTTGTGTTTGTGACAGCTGCTACCTAGTTTTGAATAGTGTTTAGAAGAAAGATGTCACGGTTTGCTGTATAGAATGCAGCCCCTTTGTTTTCGACTTCTTCGATAGTTTGGCAATCGTTCTGCTGTAAATATTTAGAGAATGCTGTTGGTACTGATGTTATGATTTTATTTATTATCATGAGATCTCTCAAGTTTTCGAAGCTATTGTTGACTTTAGCTGATGAGATCCATTTATTAAATATATCCTGAACGATCGAAACGTAATCTATAAACGTTTGGTTAGGTTCGGGACATAGTTTTGAGAGTTGCAGTTGGTATCCTGCTGTATCTAAAGAAAAATGCTGCATGATTCTACGTTTGATGTAATCGTAGTATTTTCTCATGTCCTGCGGGATAGTTTCAAATAACTTTTGAATGGCTCTAATGCCAAATGTCTCATGTATATCATCGGCCAAGCCTCTTTCGGAATTTTATGGTAGGCCATTAAATACTCAAAGTTCTGAGACCTTGCACTGACCGAATCGCCAGAACAGAAGGGTTTGATGATTCATTTATACTTGTTATACTTCTGTTCTTCTTCTTTGCTTTTTAATTTGTTAACTGGGATTTCCATATTTGAGTCAATCTCCAATTGTTTAACTTTTAATTGTGTCTGTGGCTCAATTTCTTTCTGTTTAATCGCTGCTTCTATTTCTTGTTTTTTGGTTTCTGCGTCTAATTCTGCCTTTCTGGTAGTCGCTTCAATTTCTGCCTTTTTGTTAGCCGCTTCTGCCTTTTTGTTGGCGGCGTCGATTTCAAGTTTCTTTTGTTTTCGTTCTGCTGCACGTTCCTGTCTTTCATGTTCTTTTTCTTCCTTTACTAGATTTTCTGGAGTTTTCTGACTCCATTCTGCTAGTTTATCTGCTGTATAGCCTAGCTTCAGCCCTAGCTCAATGCCCCTTTCTAGTGTTGACATTGTCTACTTTTAAGTTCTATTAAATTTTTAGAAATTAATTCCCTTAGAAAAATTTTGATGTACACCTTTTGGTTATGTCCCTTCATTATTTACTTCTAGTACTCACACAAGTATGTTTTACTCAGACAAAAAAATTTGCATATGAGTACAATATATCTCAATACATACGAAAAATTACAATATGTAAGAAGTATATGGGACTTATCTGGTTTACTGAAGTCTTTGCTGTACTATCGCTGTTTGGTTCTCCGTTATTTTTCACTTCTGCAGGAGACAATTTTACATCGAAAAACTTCTCTTAGCTTACTCTTTTGTTGGAGAGGAAACATCAGTAATTTGTCACAGTTATTTGTCGTCAAGTCAATATCATGTTACTGGAGAGTAAACATTGTTATGTTATACTTCTACAGAGGGACAGATAGAGCAGATTTTCAGAAGAATAATAGCTGTAATATGACTAAACTTTGTCGTGTATATTTATCGTTTTTACTTGGCAAAGCAAAGAGCCGTCAATCTATTAGTTTAAATTGTCTTGGGCTTGCCAAAACGGCACGATTCCCCCAAGTAAACCTGTCAACGTCTAGGGGATAGAAGACTCGGGTTCAGACAGGGGATCAAAGATCTAACATAACTCCACGTGCAACATTATCAATTCTACTTTAATATCAGGTAGATTTAATGAACAGTCATCTAGCACTTTCTTTCATGATATCTTACATACACATCGACAAAGCATCATATAATTTATACATCACAGCATTAGTCTATTAACAACAATCTCTAGACTCTAAACCAATATCTATATGTTCTGTCCCTAGAAGCTAAACCTTCCTTTCAGTCCGCTGTCCAGTTGCCGTCTGCCCCTCGACTTGTGTCCGGTGGACACGGCGTGTCTCGCACACCTCGTGAGTGTTGCTTTTCACGCTTTAGGCGAACTCCGCCTGGGTCTATTGCGCAGTAGGCAATTCAACCCCTATGTTATCGAACGTTCGAGACTTCGAACGTTCGGGTCGTTCTTATCTCCCTTCTTCCCGTGTTCTTTCCGTGTATTGTTTCCCTTGTACTATGACTGTGAGACTCTGACACATATATATATATATATATATATATATATATATATATATATATATATATATATATATATATATATATATATATACCCCGAGGTAGACCAAGAAGGCGGTGGAGAGATAATACATATACAGACCTACAAGCACTTGGAATCAACGACTGGCAAGAGAAGGTCAACCAGAGAGACGAATGGAGACGGATTGTATCTGCAGCAAAGAACCTCAATGGCTCGGAACGCCGAAGAAGAAGAAGAATATATATATGTGGTTTCTGAGGAAAATGCAAAGAATACCATGGACAGACAGAAAAACCAATGACCAAGTACTACAGGAGACAAATGAACATCGTAAACTGATTAGAGAAATTAGACGTAGACAGTCAAAATCTTTTGGACATGTTATGAGAAGAAATGGATTGGAGAACTTAGTGACAACTGGCAAGATCGAGGGGAACAGACCAAGAGGAAGACCGAGAGGAAAATACCTGGATGGCTTGGCCACGTGTCATGGATGAGACAGGAACACTGAGCTGATCCTCGACACTGGTGATCGAGTGAAATGGCGAGTCATGACCGCCCACGCTTTCCGGCATGGCACATGATATATATATATATATATATATATATATATATATATATATATATATATATATATATATATATATATATATATATATATATATATATATATATATATATATATATATATATATATACTTGAACTTTTGTACGCTCTGTTAGTCCATTATTCTCCCAAACTCTCTTATCGAATACACAATGCCACATGTAAGGAGGCACGTTACACTTTCCTTAGGTATTTATAATACCCATGTTAAATACTGCCTCAGTGAGTCATGTATTATTGATTATTTTTCATGCGTTTTAATGCTTATTGTTCTTTTGTTGTCAAAGATTAGCTTCATAAGAGATGTTGAATGAAAGAATGTATTATAGGAAATAGAGAAGAAGGGCAGAATGTCAGAGGGGCCTGCATGCCCAATTCTTAACCCTTTGAAAATAAAGATTGTTCGTTCGTTCGTTCGTTCTTTCGTCCGTTATTAGTTAGTCTGGAAAGTGTTGTGGCTGCCTTTCCAATGCGACTGTCGATTTCTGTCTCTAATGAGCGATTATCTGATATTGTCGACCCCAAATACTCAAACTCATGGACAATCTTCAATTCGAAATTCGAAATTTTGATTGATGGAGCCGCACCAGCATCTTGCTCTATCATCTGTGTTTTATTTAGACTGATGGCGAGCCCAAAGTCTTTCTATTTATCGTGGTCTACTTCGGAACCTTCATAGCAATTTGTTTTTAAACAGGCTATATAAGGAAATAGTGTCAGGTCTTAGTCAGATATGACTGAGCTACCGTATAACAGTAGACGGTACTACCTGGTTTCTGTTAGCGCTGAACGTTGGGCGGCGCTTACCAAACCCGACACCCCACATTGTGCCAACGGCTTCGGGCGGAAGAGCGCAATTGGGAGGGTACAAGCCTTACCCTGGTGCGAGGAAATGCAAGCTAAAGATAAAATGTCATGGCAGGGCAGACCAGGCCCTAAGCCTTGGTTGGCGACTGGTCTAGGATCGAAGCTCCGACAGGCAGACAGTTAGAGCATTGCTTTGCTGATCCGGCAGCTTCTGCAGCTTGTCTTGTTCCAGATGTAGGGGTGTTACCTTTCCTCTGAAGTGAACTAGGCAGGCCGAGAGAGGGATCATGCTGCATGGGCAACACATGATCTCTATATTTTAGCCCAGGCTTTGTGCTATGGAGAGGCAATAACTCCATCCCTGGTCTTAACTGGTCTCTGAATCAAAGCGAGAGGCAACTGTTACGGGTTATAAGTCCTTGTCAGTTGGCGTAGACATGGGGCGCCACGCGTTGCCTCTGACGGTGGGAGACACCTATAGGTGTCACTGATCAGCTACCGCCCGCCTCAAGCTGGGCAGCCCCCAGCCAATTGGGTGCTGATCCGCCACAGCCTGCCTGCTTCAATGGGTGCTTGAGGCTAGGACAAAATCTGAATCGCAGGCTGTAAAACCAATGCACCAGGTACAAACAAAAATAAAAATAGAAACCTCAAGCTACGGCTTGCAACCTGGAACGTGAGAATCATGTGTCCAGGATTTTCCACTGAATTGACCAATATTGACGATGTGAGAAAAACGGCTATGATTGATGCCGAACTCAATCGTCTAAACATTGATATTGCTGGCCTGCAGGAGACTCGCCTCGCTGAGGAAGGGTCACTCAGGGAAAACAACTACACCTTTTTCTGGAAGGGTAGAGGGCAGGCAGAAAAAAGGCAACACGGTGTGGGCTTTGCAGTGAAGAATTCGCTACTGGGAATGATTGAAATTCCAGCAGGAGGAAATGAAAGACTAATATCCCTGCGCTTGGTAACCTCTTGTGGGTTTGCCACCATTATTACTGCATATGCACCGACACTTGATTCCTATGATGATGTGAAGGATTCGTTCTATGAGGAGTTAGACTCCGTGATCAAGGCAGTTCCAAAATCTGACTACATTTATATGCTCGGTGATTTCAATGCTCGTGTGGGCAAGGACTCGAGTTCATGGCCAGTGTGCCTTGAAAAATACAACATCGGTCGCATGAATGAAAATGGGCAACGGCTGCTGGAGCATTGCACCAGTAATGACCTATGTATTACAAACACCTTTTTTAAAACAAAAGAGATGCATAAGGTCACATGGAAACATCCAAGATCCGGCCATTGGCACCAGCTGGACTTCATCATCACACGGAGACAACATCTGAACCATATATCATTGACTCGTAGTTACCACAGTGCTGACTGTGATACGGATCATTCTTTGGTTGTTGCAAGGGTTAGACTGAGACCAAGGAGAATCTACACAGCTAAACACAAATCTAGCCTCGGGATTAATATTATTAACACTCATGATCCTGAAAAGTGCTTTCAGTTTCAACAGCAACTTGAAGACGCTTTCACTGATACACCAGAAAATTGTACAGTAAATGAAAAGTGGGGTCAAATTAAGGAAACTCTTTATAAAACTGCCGTAGGGGTTTACGGCACTGTGGATCATAAGAGGCAGGACTGGTTTGCGGCCAACAGCGAGACTCTGCAGCCCTTGATTGATAAGAAGAAGAAAACAAGGAAAGACCAACGCGTAACACTCTGAGTGAGCTTAGGCAAGCTAGGAAGGATGTGCAAAAGGCTGCCAGGCAGTGTGCAAATGATTATTGGATCAAGTTATGTGAGTCTATTCAAATCGCAAGTGATAAGGGAGACCTAAGAAGCATGTATGAAGGAATAAAGAAAGCCTGCGGTCCAGTGATCAAAAGAAGTGCACCATTGAAAACCTTGACTGGAGAAATCATCACTGATAAGAAACAGCAGATGGACAGATGGGTAGAGCACTATTTGGAGCTTTACTCAAGTGAGACCAAACTAGCGGATGATGCCCTCAACGCCATAGAGGCTCTACCAACTCTTGACCACCTGGACACACTTCCCACCATAACAGAAGTTAAGTGTGCTATAAATGAACTTGCATCTGGCAAGGCTCCAGGTAAGGATGGGATTCCAATAGAGGTTATCAGAAGTGGGCAAGACACACTCACTATACAGATCCACCAGCTAATAGAGCTATGCTGGCGTGAAGGACAAGTCCCACAGGATTTCAAAGATTCAAGCATCATAACACTGTACAAGAACAAGGGCGATCGGAGCGACTGCAACAACTATAGGGGTATCTCACTTCTGTGTAATGTTGGAAAAGTATTTGCCAGAATTGTTCTGCGCAGACTTCAAGTCCTAGGAGATCAAGTCTACCCCGAATCACAGTGTGGCTTTCGACAGAACCGGTCTACCACTGATATGATATTCTCATTGCGGCAAATGCAAGAAAAATGCCGTGAACAGAATCAACCACTGTTTATTGCCTTCATCGACCTCACAAAGGCATTTGATTTGGTCAGTCGTGAGGGTCTGTTCAAGGCACTAAAGAAGATTGGCTGCCCACCAACTCTTCTGTCCATTGTGGAATCGTTCCACACAGGCATGAAGGGTATAATCAAGTTTGATGGTGCAACTTCTGAAGAATTTGAAATCAAGAGTGGAGTTAAGCAAGGTTGTGTACTAGCTCCCACCCTCTTTGGAATATACTTTTCACTTCTACTGAAATATGCATTTCATGATCAGGATGGTGGTATATACATTCACTCACGCTCAGATGGCGGCCTCTACAATGCTCAGAGATTGAAGGCTAAGACCAAAATTAGGAGGGTACTGATCAGAGAGTTGCTTTTTGCAGATGATGCTGCAGTTACGACCCACTCTGAGGAAGAATTGCAATGTCTACTATCTGCATTCTCCAATGCTTGTTCTGAATTTGGTTTAACAATTAGCAAAAAGAAGACACAGATTATGTCACAAGGTGCACATGGGGTACCATCAATCTTTATTGACGACGCCGAACTAGAGATAGTAGACCATTTTACATATCTAGGATCAGTGGTAAATAGCAAATTATCCCTAGATCAAGAAATCAACATCCGGATTGGTAAGGCAGCAACATCAATGAACAGGTTAAGAAAAAGCGTCTGGGAGAACAGGAAGCTTACTGCCAAAACAAAAGTCCTTGTCTATCAAGCCTGTGTCCTTAGTACTCTTCTCTATGGCAGTGACACCTGGACAACTTACTCACGCCAAGAGAACAACTTAAACAGCTTTCATATGCGGTGTCTGCGAAGAATTCTTGGTATTAAGTGGCAAGACAAAATCACAAATACTGAAGTATTGGAAAGATCAGGTTGTGTGACAGTTTATTCCATGCTCAGTCTTCGTAGACTTAGATGGATAGGACATCTTAGGAGGATGGATGATGGTAGAATACCAAAGGATATCTTTTTTGGTGAATTACAGATGGGTAAGAGATCTCAGGGTCGGCCTCTACTACGATACAAAGATGTGTGTAAGCGGGACATGATTGATACAGGCATTGATAATGCACATTGGGAGCAAGTCGCCGCTGAACGTGTTGCATGGAGGGCAAATATCAGAAATGGAATAAAGTCAAAGGAGAAAATTATTGCAGAAAAGTCACACACCAAGCGTTTGAGACGTAAGATGGTGGATGATGGTGGAAATGACCACGTGTTCACATGCACCCACTGTGAACGGACATTTACAGCGCAAATTGGCCTTATCAGTCACACTCGCTACCGCCATAGTTAAAAGTTATTATGCCTTTTTAAAGCACAAACTATCGTCTGTCAAGACGGCAAGGTGCCAATGATATAAGGAAACAATACCCCATTCATTTGTTTCACTCGAAAGTGAATTATGCCTCAAGGAAATGCCCTATGTTCCAAAGGGTTGGCTGCCATGTGTGTTTCCAAAGGACTTACCTGCCAGGGGAGAATTAAGGTTAATCTAATCTCTTTTAGTCTCTTGCTGTGAGTGAATACCTTAAACAAGGAAATCAATCCCAACTAACCCGCACCCAAGACGCCCTAGCGTGTGCTTAAATTTTCCCTACTATACCCAGTTGGTTACCATAAATAATAAAAGGTGACTGTCTAAAATTAATAATTCTATCTACATCTAATCTAGGTTTTCCCCTCCCAGGCTACACTTTAATTATACAGCTCACTAAGAAAGTACGCCTCAAACAAGGCGTGGCGGCGCAATGACTGGCCTTCTAGCCCTGAGATTATAGACACATGGTCTAATCACCTATGTTGTATGTGACCAGGTATTACGTGTTCTAATGATGTATGTGATCAGGGATCAAGTGTTCTAATGTTGAATGTGACTAGGGATCAATGCTCTAATGTTGTATGTGACCAGCGATCACGTGTTCTAATGTTGTATGTGACCAAAGAATATCGAATAAAGAATATCCTACCAGAGAATATTTATTTCATGCTTGAAACCGGCGAGATCACGGAGAGCCAATGGCATAATATAAAATACAACAATTGCGCATTATTCAACCTCTTCAAATGGACATTATACGGTGTGAATTAGAGTTCCTCTTCCTAATGTTAACCACTATGTCTCTATATCCAAACGATACTTCTGTCCATGATGGAGACTTAACCAAAACTGCTTTTTGTCTCATCTCATCTCATCTCATCATGTTCCTCTTGTACCTTGCGGTGTCGAGGTGAAGTATAAACTTCGTGAGAGTGCCCGGTTATGGGCTTCGTATATCGACATTCCCATGGATTCTGTTATTCCCTCCGTCCAACGTTTACGTGGTCGGCCTCTTCCTCTGTTTCCATCTGGTCTGTACATCATTGCTTGTTGTGGCATGCTGTTGACTGGTAGCCTACTTGCATGGCCAAACCATTTGACTTGCTGCTTTCTAATAAAATCTAGAGCAGCTTTAACCCCCACTTTAGTCCTGATTTCTTCATTTCTGATCTTATCTCTTCTTGATACGTTGAGTATTCTTCTCAGGAACCTCATTTCTGTTGTTGTGATTTTTCTTTTCTCTTTTTCTGTCATTGTCCAGGTTTGGCATTGGTAGCACAGAGTTGGTAGGAAGATTGTGTTGTAAAGTGCTTTCGTAGTAGTTACTGGTACATGTTTGTTCTTTAGTATTGGTGCCATTTGTCCAATGAGTTGATTTGCCTTATTGCACCTATTTTCGATCTCGTCTTCTGATCTGCCATTTGATGTTATTATACTTCCTAGGTACTTGAAGCTCTTTACTTGTTTCAAGAGATGTTCGTTTAGGTGAATTGTTGCTGTTTGTTCTTCTTTAGTTATAGTCATTACCTCTGTTTTGCTTGTGCTAATTTTCATGTTATGTTCCCTACACATTTCGTTTAGACTATTCATGTGGTCTTGTAATTCAGCTTCTGATTTTGCTATTAGTGCTTGGTCGTCCGCAAACAGGAGTTCTCTAATGGTTAGATTTGCAGATGGTTCTTCGTCTGTGTTCTCGTCATGCGGTATTCTTGCTGTCTCTGCTTGGCTTGTTTCTTTACATATATTGTCTATATATTTTATGAACAAGAGAGGGGACAGGACACAACCTTGTCGTACTCCAGATCTTATGGTGAAAGGTTCTGAGTGTCCTCCAGTTGCTCTCACTATGCATTCACTGTTGTTGTATAAACTTCTACATAGGTTTGTTAGATGTGTACTCACTCCATATTGTTTAAGGATTTCCCACAGCTTGTTTCTATCTACCCTATCAAATGCCTTTTCTTGGTCAACAAAGGCTAAGTAGAGTGTTTCATTGAATTCAATTGATTTTTCTATAAGTTGTCTAAGAGCAAAAATGGCGTCTGTGCATCCTTTGTTTTTCCTAAATCCAAGCTGCGTTTCGCTTAGCTGGGGTTCTAAAGTAGTTTGTAATCTTTTTTCAAGAATTTTGCAAAATATTTTCCCAGTATGACTCAACAGTGAAATGCCTCTGTATTGTGTGCAATCTCTTTTGCTGCCTTTGTTTTTCCAAATTGGGATAATTATGGCGTTTCCCCATTCTCGTGGTGTCTGTTGTTCTACCCAAACATGGTTGAATAGTCTATGTAGCCAAGCTGTTCCTACTTCCCTTGCTGCTTTAATTAGTTCATTTGGTATTTCATCCTGTCCTGGTGATTTGTTCAATGGGGCTAATCTCATGGCTTCTATAATTTCTTCTTTTAGTATGTCTGGTTCTAGTTCCTCGGTGACATCTGTGTAGGTCTCTTGAATTCCTGTGACATCTGATGGGATGTTGAGAAGTTGTTCGAAATACTGCTTCCATCTTATTAGGATCTGTTTTTGTTCACTTATTCGTTCTCCATTTTAGCTGTTAATTATTTCAGTTGGGTCAAAGGGTTGTCCTCTGGTTCGCATTGCACTTATCTTTTTGTAAAGTTTCTGGTTGCCTCCTTGTAGTTTTTATTTAGGGTTTCTCCATACTCTTCCCAGTCTTTCTGTTTTTCCCTCTTTACTATTCTACTCACATGTCTTCTCGCTATTCTGTATTCTCTGTAATCATATTCCTGTTTGCTCTTCAACCACTTTTTATATTTTTCCTTTTTTTTTCTTTTACCGCTTTCTTTACTTCTGCGTTCCACCAACTTGTTATTTTCTTTATCCGTGTTGTGCGTTTTTTCGTGGTTCCGCATGTTATTTTTGCAGTATTTAAAATGCTTGATTTGAACATCTCCCATTCTTCTTCCACTGGTTTTCTTTCCGTAGGTAATTTTACAAAGAGTTCAGTTAGTTCTTTCTCATAATTTTCCCTTACTGCCTCGTCTTTAAGGTTTTTTTAAGTTTACTGATTCGTATGGCATGTATTTTCCTGCTCTTTGTTTTCTTCTTCTAATGGTTCTTATTGTGGCAACGACTGCTTTATGATCTGTGTTTATACTGAAATTGGGCACTGCTCTTGCATCTAATATATTTCTCTTTCTGTTATTTCTTGTTAATATAAAATCAATTTGGCTTTTAGTATCTAGCTTGTTCCATTTATACCAGGTGTATACTTGCGAATCTTTATGTTTATAGAATGTGTTTGTTATATAGAGGTCGTGTTGGCTGCAAAGCTCTATCAGTCTACTTCCGTTATCATTCCTTTCATTTTGCTGATCTCCAAATGCTCCCAGGTGTTTTTCTATGCCCACTCTGTTATGTCCTAGTCTTGCATTGAAGTCTCCCATAACTATGATGTTGTCCTGCTTATCTATTTTATTTAGCACATCATGTATGTCTTCGTAGAAGTCCGTTTATACTTCTTAGTTTTTCTACGAGCAGTAAAAAACTGTTTTTTGTCAACAACGCCAAATTCTTCATGTTGACAATCTACGCCAAAACTCCCAAATCTCCCACCCCAGAACCCCTTGGTGCATTCTTGTCGCATACGGTGTGAATTAGAGTTCCTCTTCCTAATATTAACCACTATGTCTCTATATCCAAACGATACTTCTGTCCATAATGGAGACTTAACCAAAACTGCTTTTTGTCAACAACGCCAAATTCTTCTTGTTGACAATCTACGCCAAAACTCCCAAATCTCCCACCCCAGAACCCCTTGGTGCATTCTCGTTCACAAGGGATGGAAACAAAATGTCTTTCCAATAATCTGAGTTTCGTGAACCCTTACTTCTTTACCCATGCACCCATCATGTGCCATGCCCATAAGCGTTGGCGGTCATGTTTTGCCATCTCACTCGAGCAGCAGAGTCGTGGATCAGCTCAGTGTTCCTGTCTCGGCCATGCCACGCTGCCAAGCCATCCAGGTATTTACTTCTCCACAACATGTTTACTCTGCACGAGGTATAATCTCCTCCACCTGTTTACTCTGCATGTGGATCGTGTCCTAAACCTGTTTACTCTATACGTGTAATAATTTCCTCCACATATTTACTCTGCATATGGAATAGTCTCTTCCGCCTGTTTATACTGCATGTGAAATAGTGTCCTCCATCTGTTTACTCTGTACGTGTAATAATTTCCTCCACATATTAACTCTCCACATGTTTACTTTGCACATGGAAAAGTCTCCTCCATCTGTTTACTCTGCACGCTGTATAGTATCCTCCATCTGTTTGCTCTGCACGCTGTATAGTATCCTCCATCTGTTTGCTCTGCACGCGATATAGTCTCCTACACATGTTTACTTTGCACGTGGAATATTCTCCCCGACGTATTTACTCTGCACGTGGAATAGTCTCCGCCACCTGCTTACTCTACGTGGAATAGACTCCGAAACCTGCTAATTTTGCACGAGGAATAGTCTCCTCCACCTGTTTACTCTGCACGTAGTAAACATGAAGCAGTCTGGTCAAGATAATGATAGCGTGGTCAGCTGGTATCCTGAGTGATACCATCCCACACGAACTCATTTATACATCATAGACAAGGCAAACGTTGATCATATATGTATTCAAATGTATAATAAGTCAGTTAACAGTTCATGTTTTGTAGGAGTTTCGCTTGGTTATCGTTGCTATGACTCAAGTCACAGCTTCTGTAAACACTTGACAGCTGTCACTATGCTGCTATACCAGTGGTTCTCAACCGGTGGAGAATTCCCCCCCCCCCCTACCCAGGGGGGAATTTTAGGGATTCCGGGGGGGGGGGGGGATGAAGACCATTTCAAGATGGCGTTAATACAAGAACCGATTACTTGATATTGTTTTTCCCTTCATACTTTACAGTTATGCACCTCTCATCTTTCTAAAATTCATTTTATAAAGTAAGTAGACCCCCAAATCATGTTTTATGTGGATGTCTAGACTTGTTTTAGTATGTGATATTAAATTTACCTTCCATTTTTACGTATACTGTGTAGGGGTGGGGGGATATTTAGATAGGAAATATGAAAGGGGGGGGGGGGGGAGGGGGGAATGACGTTCTGAAAATATGGTGAAGGGGGGCACGGGTCAAAAAAGGTTGAGAATCACTGTGCTATACAATACTTGCATGTTGGCGATCGTCTACTTCGCGTTTCCTTATGACTGCAAAAATACATACAGCAATATCAAGAAAACAGTAACAATGGTAATATCAAAGAAAATGGTGACACTAAAATGTGACATAGAAATAGAAGGGAAACTCCTTAACCAAGTTGATAATTTTAGATACCTAGGGGCATTTATACCATCAGATGGAAGATGTACAACAGAGATTAGGAGCAGAATAGGGCAGGCAAAAGCTGCATTTCAGAAAATGAAGTGTATCTTATGCAATAAGTCACTATCACTGAATGTAAGAAAGAGAGTGCTGTAATGCTATGTAGAACCAGTTTTGCTGTATGGCAGTGAATCTTGGAATGTAAATGAACAAATTAAGAAGAAATTAGAAGCAACAGAGATGTGGTTCCTGAGACGAATGTTGCGAATTCCTTGGACTGCAAGAGTAACTAACGACGACTGCCTGAAACAGGCTAATGAAACTAGAACATTATATACAACAATAAGACAGAGACAAACAGCTTTCCTCGGTCATGTGATGAGAAGAGAGGCATTGGAGAACATCGTAACAACTGGAAAGATCGAGGGGAAGAGAGGCAGAGGTAGAGCAAGAGAAGTGATGCTGGATGGATTGAGACGGTGGCATGGAGGAATATCAGCAGCAGAGTTGATCCAGAAAACCAAAGACCGAGATCTATGGAGAGCCATGAACGCCTACGCCAGCCGGCACGGCACTTGATGATGATGATGATTGTACCGTTTTCATTAAGATTACATCAAACGATCTTTGGAGCTTTATACGCCGTTTGCAATTTTCATCTCATGCATTTAGAGAAGCACTTGCACATGATCAAACAATTTTAGAGACTGCTTTGATGTACAGAAGCCATGAATATATAATTACACCCATGGCTGGTTGGTCTATTTATCAGCCGTCTCCCGTTGATGTTTGCCTCATTCTATGAGAAGACAGGACACCATGCAGCCTCTCAGACTTGGTGTATTTCTGGCCTTCATAGCTGTACTCAGATGTTATGGTGAGTTAAAAGACGTGAGTTTAACATGTACAGCTATGAAGACAGACATGCAGACACGCACAATTCTAGGCGTCCACTGTAATTATGCAAACGGCATGTCAGAGACACACGAAGCGCTGGGGAAAGGTGTTGGACGTGAGTATGAGGTAGGTAGGCTGGTACCTCTAACCCGCTGTCAACTCTTGTTCATCTCTACGAGTGAACTCGTGAAGGCGATGCATTACATGCATCTCGTGTAATGCATCTCGTCATCTCCAGCCTGGTGCCCTGATTGTAGACTTCAGTCACAACAGCTGTGCCGCGATGCTAGCACGTCAGGAGCTGTCCGATCAACAGAAGTAATTCCCGAATGTTTCGGCACCTTTACCTCCTTAACCCTTTCCAAGGGCCGGCCCAACCAGGTCACGACTCCGGCTGCCGTTCTTCTGTGGTGTTTTGGCAACCTTTCTTCCATTGTTGAAACGCTCTAGTCGTTGTTTGCACTGACCCCACACACACGCCGTGTACCTGCCCAATCCATAGACTATCCCGCCCTCAGGGAGGCCAAAATCACGTGACCGATGCCACGTGACCTGCCACAAATGTCACGGCCCTGTGTCCGACTGCCAGTAGCCAGCGTCTTCACTCAACGTTTGCCTCTGTGGTCGGCTCTTTCAGACAGTTATTGATGATGACTTATTGCAGCACCTTGGTTATGTGGCCATGTCTGCCTAGAAGTGGGTAATCTCATGTAACTAGCGGCACCTCGGGTATACTAATGTAACTCGCGGCACCTCGGGTAGTCAATAGAGACCTAAATGTTTGCTTTATTGACTACAAACAGACTTTCGATAAAGTATGACATGTTAACATGAAGAAGATGCTTGCAGATCTACAAATCGATGGGAGAGATTGTCGCTTGTCACTACCCTTGTCTTAAAGCTGAAAATTAAAGGAATTGACGGAAGGGCCGTTTGCACGAGGCTCTAGGCTACCATTTGTATTTGAGAGCCAATATATACAGGGATAACTGGCCTGTGGCAGCCTAACGTCCACTGCATCTGTGTCCGTCTCCAGTCGTCTTGCAATGCTCGCCACTGGAACCAGATGGACGCAGGCGAGAGAGTGAGGTCGACGGAGTTGCGCAACCACTTCCTCACTATAATCCAAACTACAGCGCAAGTCATTCGTTCTTCATCAAATCAAAAGATGCAATGAATGAATGGTCCTCATTATTCGTGATGGACGAACATCCATACATATATAGGGAAAAGACAAGCTGCCAAAATGATTGATAATGAAGTAAATCAATATCAGTCTAATAAGTGAGGTGTGCAACAGGGATGGGTATGACTCCAGATCGTTTTTCCCTATACAGTGAACATTTATAGACATGTAAAAGATATGAGAGGAATCATAATTGGGGAACATAACATTAATAACATTAGATATGCTGATGATATATTATTGATTGCAGACAATAAACAGGATCTGCAACATTTAGTAGATACCATTGTTGCCCACAGTGAACTACTAGTCTAGAATTAAATTGTAAGAAGACACAGATTATTGTCGTCACTAGGAAGACGGAAATACCACAATGTAATATACAGGTTTCGCACCCTCATAGAAAATCAGATAAACGGCGTAAAAGGGTGCTCGAGAGGATCAGCCTCGCCAGGGAGGGGTAGTCATGTGCACCAGGTGACTCCAGACCGTCAGCAGTCGACTGAGTGCACAAGAGTATCAACATTGAAAGTGGGAACTTGGAATGTAAGAACTATGAATAGGGATTGACAATTTGATAACATTAATAATGAAATCTGCGTAGAACCATCATTAGAGAAGGCTCATTCAATGGCCAAGTAGGTATCCAAGATCTACAACAGATAGCAGCGAACCGCCAGGCATGGAGAGACAGGACTTCTGCCCTATGCGCCGCCTTAGGCTCAAGAGGAAAGACTAACTAACTAACTAACTAATAATGAAATGAGAAGACTAAATATTAACATGTTAGGTATATGTGAGACCACATGGGAAGGAATGGACATTATAACATCCGAGAAATATAGCATAATCCGTTCTGGTGGAGAGAATAAACAGCGAGGAGTAGCAATTACAATGATTATAGAAAGATCAAAATCGATCAATAGATATTGGACCCGTATCAGACAGAGTGTTACTGGTGAAATTGAGTGGAAGACCTTTTGACATCATACAAGTTCATGTACCAACAGCAAATAGCAGTGATGACAGCATTGATGAATTTTATAATGATTTAGAGAATGCCTTTAAGAAATACAAGAATTCCGAATTAAATTGTATAATGGATTACTAGAATGCTAAAGTGGGAAATCAACATGACTGATGCATAGTAGGCAAGTATGGACTAGGGAAACAGAATGAAAGAGGTTGCAGACTTGTACAGTGGGCAAAATAGAATGATATGATTATTGGAAACACCTGATATCAGCATCACACAAGAAGATTGTGGACATGGAGGAGTCCTGATCATAAGATCAGAAATCAGATTGATTACATTCTAATTAACACAAGATTTCGAAATGCCTTAAAAGTCGCAAAAACTATACCAAGCGCAGACTGCTACGGCGACCATAGATTAATCATAAGCAATTTACATATACTATTAAAGAAAGTCAAATATACAAAAATAAACACAATATTTGATCTACGGGCACTGACGAGTGAGGAGATAAAATATAAATTCAACGTAGAGGCAAAGAACGGACTTGAAGCATTGCCCGATATGGAAATATTATTTCAAGATATCAGCGGCGGGAAATATTAAAGAAATCAGTCAACCAAGCCGGAGAAACAACCATCCCAAAACTAAAGAAAAGAATGGGAATAAGAATAAATAACACAAATAACCATGAAAACTATGAAGAGATAAAAAGGAATATTAGGAAACTATGCAGAGAGGAGAAAGAAGCATGGCTTGAGGAAGTGTGAAGGGAAATTGAAAACCATCACAACACTCGGAATACCAAATTAATGCACAAAAGAATTAATGGCATCACTAACAAATGAACACACACATGCGTGGTCAGATTATGTGAAAGACACGTTCATACAAAAATACAGGTTCTATGTAGCACCCCAACCCTCTTTTTCTCGTTGCAATAATTGACATAATTTTATTGGTCAGTATGTTTTTTCATCTTGGAAATGGCTACGATCGCAATGGCAATTCTTGTTCTAATCATTTCAAGACATCTCCCATCAGATGTTATGACTGCTCTGAGATAATTGTACGGATTCACGTGTTTAAGAGTATTTCCATTTACTTGTATATTACATTGTGGTATTTCCTTGTTCCTAGTGTCCACCATAATCTGTGTATCAAGATCCTAGAGATAGCATAACTGAGGACAGAGGACAGACATAGGACATGGGAAGGGTACGGGGTTAGAAGTACGGTGCAGACGCCTAGGACGGTAGGTTAGAGACAGGACTGTGCCCTTGAGTGACGAGTCAGGTTCACCTTGGACGGAATGACGCAGTACGCCTGACTCAACAGGCGAGTGCGGGACAGATGTGACAGCACGACCTCCCACGGACTTCACGAGGGTCAAGTACCTCGTGACCACCGGACTGAGTAGGAATGGACAGACGAGACTCGGACACGGATGAGAGAGGATGTGTGACTGAGTGGAGAGACAGATTGGACTAATGCTTAGACTTCAGTGCGAGTGAATGTGACCGCTACTTAACGTGTGTTGGTTTGCTTGGCGAAAACGCGAGCGCGCATTTTCTTGATAGTTGCGCAAGAGTATTTTCTGAAAGCTGTGCCAGAGGGTATTTGGAATTGTGCAAATAATTCTGTGATATTTATGATAGTGTTAATGATGTATGACAATTAAATAATATGATATATCACATTTATGTTTTCACGCCTCATCTGTACTCGCACCATCTGCCTTCTGAACTCGCTATGGACGTTGATACTGTGTCTTCTTACAAATCAATTCTAACCCTAGTTGTTCACTGTGCGTAACAACCGCATCTACTAAATGTGGCAGATCCTGTTCATTGTCTGCAATCAATACTGTAACATCTGCATATGTAATATTTATGTGGTGTCCCCCAATGAGAATTCCTTTCATATCTTCTACATTTCTGAAAATATGTTCACAGTACAGGAAAAAGAGATCAGGAGACATTACACATCCCTTTCTCACACCTCTCTTAATAGGCTGATATTGACAACGACTCTGGTGATCGAGAGAGATGGCAGAACATGACCGCCCACACTTACCGGCATGGCACATGATGGATGGATGGATTGACCTACTTCATTATAAAATGTTATGGCAACCAGGAGAACTTTTAATCAGAAAGTGGTGGGAACGATTAATAGTTTGACTCTTCACTGGCTGTTGAACGAGGGGACGGAGCACGTATGGGAATGTCCTGAGTGCAGTGATGTCGGTTCTTAACTCAACTCAACTCAACTCTACATTTTATGGCAGCTTGGTCTTTCCAATATATGTTTTTTGCAAGTCTAAGGTCTTTTTCATCAATTTGTAGATCTTCTAGCATCTTTATCATGTTGACATGTTTTACTGTATGAACAGCCTTTGTGTAGTCAATAAAGCAAAGATATAGATCTGTGTTTGCTTCTATAGAACATTCAATTACTATTCTCAGCATATACACAGCATTTAATGTACCCTTGCCTTCTAAACCCCACATTGTTCTTCTCCTATTTCAGGTTGTATTTTCGTCTTAATTTTTTTCATGCTAGGTTTTAGCAACATCTTTGTGATGTGACTCATTATACTAAATGTTCGATGATGATTACATTCCAAGGCTACTGATTCCTTTGAGATTGCAGTAATTACAGAATTACGTAATTCATGAGGTATATCTTCAGTATCATACATTGTCTTCAATAGTCTGGTGACCTGGTCTTTTCCATATTCTTCTAAGTCATTGATAATTTATGTTGTGATGTTGTCTGGACCCAGGGTCTTGCCAGTTTTCATTTGGTTAAGAGCATTCTGAACCCCCCCCCCCCCCCCCCCCCCCATCTTTATAATTGATGGTCATTAATTATTTTTTAGAATATCGTACTGTTCTTCTCTGTTATCATCATAAAGGTATTTCACACGATCTGACCATCACGTAACATCGTACCTGTTTCTATAATGATTTTCCCATCTTTTGTTTCTAGGCAGCCTGCTGATGTATGCGTTCTCTTATAAGTAAGCTCCTGAATTCTTTTGAGCATTAATTTTGTATGTTTACTGTTGTATGGTTTTCCAATTTCAGTGCAATCTTTCTCAAGCTTCTCTAGCCTCTTTACATAATGTTCTGACTGTGTTGTGAATTGACATATTCTTCATATTTGACTGGATTAATTTTGTTGTGTTTCTTGTGTCCATTAGTTTTAAAAAATCTTTTCAGTCATCCATTTCTTACGACCCACTTTCTTTAATTTGGGAATTGTTGTTTCTGCAGCCAAGCTGATTGAAATCTTCCACACTTCCCATTGATCATCCACATCTTGAATTAGGATCTCTAGATCCGACACTAAATTGAATCTGTTCTTTACTTCTTTGTTAAAGTTGTCTTGTATGTCCTTGTCATTTTTTCAATACACAGATCATATTTAGTGTTTCGTGTTGTATACTTTACTTTCTTTAACTTTTTCCTTAATATGCCTGCAATTAATCTGTTATCACTCTACCAGTTAGCATTGAGAGCTGGTTTTGCGACCTTCTGCTAATCAGGATGTAATCAATCTGGTTTCTAATCCTGCTGTCAGGACTCATCCATGTCCATAATCTTCTAGGATGGTGTTTAAACCAGGTGTTTCCTACAATCATTTCCTGATCTTATGCCCACTCTACAAATCTGTATTCTCTTTCGTTTCGCTCTCCCAAACTAAGGTTTCCTACTGTGCATCCGTCGCCTTGATTTCCTGCTGTTGTACTGAAGTCACCCCTTTTGACATTTATTTCTAAATATTTACTTTTCTTCAAAGCAGACTCCATGTCATTATAAAATCCTTCTATACTATCTTCATTGCATTCTCTGTTGGGGCATATATTGGAATGACGTTTATGTACCGGTCTCCGTAGCTAAGGATTTACGGACGCGATTCGTAATCCCGTATACCCAGGTTCGAAACACAGCGTTGCTGGTTTTTTTTTCTTTCGAAAAAGCTATAGGTGCCGGTCGTTCAGAAAGCAATGGAAAACTCATTCATTCAGTAGCATGTCCTTTGCAGAACCTCGCTCACATAACAATCTTCCGGAAAACCTCTCGATCATAAGCATGATGTCTCGCATCCGATACATCCATCTGGAGATTATCCGCCACACCCTGCACCCATCTTCTCTTTGACCTTCCTCTTCCTCTCTTCCCAGACATATACCCTTCCATTATTGTTCTCTCCAAACTTTCGTGACGTTTCAAGTGACCAAAATATTTCAATTTTCTTTGATTTATCGTCTTTAATAGCCAACCCTCTTCAATATTCAGCCCTTGAAGTATGGATGCATTTGTTCTTTTGTTTAGTAAGTGCCCTTGTCTTAAAGGCGTATGTTGCAATGGGAAAGATGCATGCTCTTAAAATTCTAATTTTTGTAGTTCTGTCTGTCCCATTAGGAAAAAGATTGCCAGACATTTATGGTTAAATGACATCGTCAACATCCAAAAGGAAGAGCATTATAGAAATGAATGTAAAGAGGCTACAAAAATAGTCCGACAGCAGAAGCGAGAATATATGAGTAATATAATCAAAGATATGGAAACTGATCACCAGAAAAATTAATCCAGAAATTTGTTTAAAGAACTGAAGTCAATGAAACGAGGGCACTAACAAAACACATATGGTTTAAAAGACAAAAATGGGAATATGATAAATACCAATAAGGAAATGTGCAACACATGGAAAGAATATTTTGTTGAATTACTAAATTGTGAAGCTCCAAGTAACATTTTCCCACAGGAAGAGGTTCTAATATGCGAACCACAAATTAAAGAACCTACATTTGAAGAAATCCTATATGTAATCACACGACTTAAAAACAATAAAGCAACTGGGACTGATGGAATTGCTGCTGAATTTAAAAAGACAGGTGGCCATGCATTACATCTAAAGCTATACGAACTAATAATAAAAATCTGGAGGACAGAAGAATTACCCCATGACTGGAAAGAGTCACTATTGATATCTATCTTTAAGAAAGGAGACAAGTTCCAATGTGGAAATTATAGAGGAATATCACTACTGTCCACAAGCTATAAGATACTATCCGCAGTATTACTAAATAGACTAAAACCATATTCAGAAGACATATTAGGTGACTACCAGGCGGGTTTTAGACAAAACAGATCAACAATAGATCAGATATTTATCTTACGACAACTAGCCAAAAAAAATTGGGAATATAAAAGAGATCTCCATAACATTTTTATGGATTTTAAAAAGGCTTATAGGAATAGTCTATGGAATGCTATGCAGGAATTTGGAATACCAAGGAAGTTAATCAACATGACCAGACTATGCATGGAAGATAATTATAATATAGTAACATATAAAGGCAGGAAATCAGACCCCTTCCAAATAACATCTGGCTTGAAACAGGGTGATGCACTATCGCCGCTACTCTTCAATCTGGATCTAGAGAAAGTTGTAAGGAAGGTAAAGGAGGAATGTGATATTGGAGGAACATCCAAGCTGCTTGGTTATGCAGATGATATAGATATTATAGGGCAAAGTGAACAAAAGACATTTGAAATATTGACTCACTTAAAGGAAAAGGCTCAACAGACGGGGCTGGTTATCAACCAAGATAAGACAGAATATATGGTAAGTTCAAGAGACGGAATGGCTAAAAACTCTGGCCACATACAAATAGATAATATGACCATTAAAAGAACGGAAACATACAAATACCTGGGTACAATCTTCAACTGCTCCAACATTATAAGGGAAGAAATACAAACTAGAATCAACTCTGGAAATAAGATATACTATGCACTACAACATCTACTAAAATCAAAGGCGCTATCTCGTAACATCAAAATCACAATATGCAAAACAATGATCAGACCAGTTGTGCTGTAGGGCTCTGAAACCTGGAGTACAACGAAAGGAGACGAAGCCTTGTTACAAACCTTTGAGAACAAAATTTTAAGACGCATCTTTGAACCCATTAAGGATACACAAAGTGGAGAGTGGAAAAGAAGAAGTAACAAAGACATTTATGATCTGTTTAAGTCCCCGCTAATCACTGGTATCATGAAGGCTAATAGACTACAATGGCTGGGGCATATAGAAAGAATGGAAGATAATAGGGAAACAAAACTCGCTTACACTCAGGAAATAAATGACCGTAGACCCCGAGGTAGACCAAGAAGGCGGTGGAGAGATAATACATATACAGACCTACAAGCAATTGGAATCAACGACTGGCAAGAGAAGGTCCACCAGAGAGACGAATGGAGACGGATTGTATCTGCAGCAAAGAACCTCAATGGCTCGGGACGCTGAAGAAGAAGAAGTCTGTCCCATTTCATAAGTTATTCAGTTGTTTTTGTCAATCAGGAGCCTTGGAATGTGATCAGCATAGAACAATTAGTATAATGAGTCACATCACAAAGAATTTGCTACGAATTATCATGCAAAGAGTGAGGAAGAAAATACAACCTGAAATAGGGGAAGAACAATGTGGGTTTGTAGGAGGAAAGGGTACAGTAAATGCTGTGTATATGCTGCGAGCAGCTATTGGAGGTCCATAGAAGTAAACAAGGATATACATCTTTGCTTTATTGACTACACAAAGGCTTTTGATAGAGTTAGACATGTCAAAATGGTGGATATGCTTGCAGATCTACAAATTGATGGGAAAGACATTAGACTTATAAAAAACATATATTGGAAACAACAAGCTGCCATAAGGATTGATAATGAATTGGGACAATATCAACCTATTAAGAGAGGTGTTAGGCAGGGATGTGTAATGTCTCCACATCATTTTTACCCATACAGTGAAAATATTTTCAGAAATGTAGAAGATATAAATAGAATCAGTATTGGAGGACGAAACATCAATAACATTAGATATGCAGATGATACAGTATTGATTGCAGACAATGCACAAGATTTGCAACAATTAGAGGATGCGGTTGTTGTACACAGTGAGCAACTGGGGTTAGAATTTAATTGTAAAAAGACACAGGTTATGGTCGTCACTAGGAAGAAGAAAGTACCACAATGTAATATACAAGTAAATGGGAATATTCTTCAACAAGTGAATCGGTACAATTATCTCGGAACCGTCATAACATCTGATGGGAGATGCCTTGAAGAGATTAGAACAAGAATCGCCATAACGAAAGCAGCCTTTAGCAAGATGAAAAACATTCTGACCAACAGAAAGATGTCAATTGAAACGAGGAAAAGAGTGTTGTGGGGATACATAGAGCCTGTTCTTTTGTATGGATGTGAAACTTGGACAATGAGCAGTCAAGCTGAAAAACATCTGATGGCTGCAGAAATGTGGTTTCTGAGGAAAATGCAAAGAATACCATGGACAGACAGAAAAACACAATGACCAAGTACTACAGGAGACAAATGACAATCGTAAATTGATTAGAGAAATTAGACGTAGACAGTCAAATTGTTTTGGACATGTTATGAGAAGAAATGGATTGGAGATCTTTGTGACAACTGGCAAGATCGAAGGGAACAGACCAAGAAGAAGAACGAGAGGAAAATACCTGGATGGCTTGGCCACATGGCATGGACGAGACAGGAACACTGAGCTGATCCACGACTCTAATGATCGAGTGAAATGGCGAGTCATTACCGCCCACGCTTTCCAGCATGGCACATGATTGATTGATTGATTGATTGAGTCTTTGAAGAGCAATTGATAGTCGCCGTTTAATTTCTTTCATTGTGTCACCGCTGTTGGTAATCAATGACCCAAGATATACAAAATTTTCCACCACCTCCAATTTTTCCTTATTAACATATATGTCTTTCTCCATTGTGGTTTTATCTGTATGCATTATCTTCGTTTTTGCTATGTTTAGATATAAGATGTGATTTTCACTATTCAATTGGTTTGAGGCTATTAAGTTTTCTATAGCAGTCTTTGTTGTGGATAGCAATACTGTATCATCAGCAATCCGAATCTCTGGTACGTCATGACCACCGATATTTAGGGTATCATATAGCTCCCTGTTTATATCATCTCTTATATTTCTCATTATATTTTAGGCGTGCAGGTTAAACAAATATAATGACATCACACAGCCCTAACGGACTCATTGCTTGATGTCAACCCAATCTGATGTCTCGCCATCTGTTGTAACCGCTGCTTGTTGGTCTAGATAGAACAAACAACTGAACGTAAAACTTGCTCAGGAATCAAGAACAGCCAAAATGCTAAGGTTAACTGCTACGTCCTGTGACAACTAAATTAAAAAAAAAAAATATGCTAAAAGGTCTGTCTATTAATTTTACTAATAGAACCTTGTCTGATACAGCCCAATATCATTTAACAGATTTTGATATTTGCCTATCCCAGATAATTGCTACACCTCTTTGCCATTCGTCTCCTTCAGAATAAATAATCTTAGAATCCTCCCCTGTCTTAATCTCTGCCGTTTTCTATCTCGTCTCACACATTCCTAATATATTGATCTTCTCTCTCTCTCTCTCCATTTCTTGTTTGATGTTATCTAATTTTCTGTCGTCGCTTAACGTCTGAACTTTCTATGTTGCTAATTTCAATGTCCCTTTCCTTTTATTGTGATGATCTGTAATTAGGCGAATCATATTAAACTAGGCAACTTAAAAAAGGTAGTTTGCCGTTGCTTTCTTTCCTGGCGTGACCATAATTGCCGGTGACCGTAGCCTTTATTCCGTTAAAGAGATCTACTGCCTACCGTCGCGAAATTTGTGACTATAACCAACAACTATCTGCCGGCTGCCCTCAAAATTTCATCCACCACATGCCTTTCGTGGTTTCTTGAGAACAACTTTCGAAAACGATTACGAAATTACAGCGAGAAGAGAGTGGTTGTTGACTCTGGAGCGGTCTCGGCTGGCAAAGATTAGTTTCATTTTTGTGCCAGTGTTTGCGGGTGTACGAGTAAATGAGCGGGCTGACATGCTTGCAGGTAGGGCTATTGCGGAGGGCGGACGAGGCATGGACCAGGTTGACATTCTGAATGCTTTAAGAGAAGTAAGACTTTTGCGAGAACCAAGTGATTTCTGTGCTTGCTTGCTTGCTTGCGTTCACTGGCTGTGAACTCCATCGTGAAGTCCTGTATGTCGGATGAAGACATCCTGTTGTCCAACATCGGTGTGATGTCATACCGAACCTGAGGTTTGCGTGAGTATCCGTTGTCCCATGTCTGTCTTATTGGTGTGCAGACTGGTGGTTCCTCGCCGTGCAGGCAGATACTCTCCTACTTCGGAAGAATCAGCGATCCTACCACGTTAGCCAGGACCTTGAAGGGACCTGTTGCCCAGGACAGTGATGACCGTGAATCTACAACAATGGTCAGGATGCAAGAACAGCATATTAAAAGAGGTTTGGCTAAACAAGAACACTACACAGGAAGCCAAAGAAGATTAATAAATCATAACAGAACTGGTGTCGTTAGCCGCTTCATGCTGCTGAATTTACTGAGTAGGCGATCCAAGCACTTATGGAGTGAATGATTCGATGTGCAGTGAGGATGATCTGTCGACTAACTAACCATCTAACCAACCAACCAACCAACCAACCAACCAACCAACCAACCAACCAGCCAACCAACCAACCAACCAACCAGCCAGCCAGCCAGCCAGCCAACCAGCCAGCCAGCCAGCCAGCCAGCCACCCAACCAACCAACCAACCAACCAACCAACCAACCAACCAACCACCCAACAATGAGTTAGCTGTAGTTAACACTACTTTAAGATGTTAGAAGTATCTCTTTGACATTGGAAGTGTCGTGTCCCGTTATATGGGTTCAGGCATGATACAGAGCTGACAAGATGTGTCCTCAAGCTGTCGTGAGTACAATTTGACTCGTTGTTAAACAGTACTTTGCGTTGTCAGATGCAACACTTGACATTGGTATGAGTTATGAGACTGTTCTGGTTTTTAGCTGTCACATTCTTCCATCTGTAATTCCAGAATCACAGCGTGACACATTAATTGCAGAAAAGTAACATGAGCCGCGTAGTTTTAAATCTTATATTATCGCACAGACACTTTTACAATGTTTCATATAATCTCTGTTAAAACACATGTTATTAACTGTAACTGAAACAATGATATATATGGAGGTACTCTACGCATTGGTCATAGCCCACAAAGAGTCTGACTTGGTCTAACTTCGACCACGGTCATCCTCTGGTTTATCTGTTTAGGAGAGGCCTTTCTCTTCTGGAGCCGTTGGAAAGCGTGCTTCTCGCACACAGCAATCTGCCTTTTCAACAGTGATAAGAGTGTGAGCTTTAGTCACCTCTATTCGTCAATGGCACTAACAAACTTCACAGAACTAAGAAGCCTCACAGAATTGTAAACTTCACAGAACTACAAACTTAATAGAATGAAAAAAAAAACATTCACAGAACTACACACTTAACAGACCTAACACACGAGTCTGTAACTCCAATCTAGAACTGTCCCCAACCATGGTGGAGTATTACTGCGCGGTTAACGGGAGATACAGCAACAAGGCTCAGGTGAGCAGCGATGACTCCAACCACACGTTTGTGACTTTGAAAGTAGTGCCCATTTATGCACCTATATTATCACAGGTAAGTGCACCCAGCTGACTAACCGAAGTAAGTACCTGCCTAATTTAACACAGTAGTTAAAGACAGGTAAATACTGTAGAGCCATATATCATATACAGTTCATACATGGATTATATTATGGCTGAAATAGTTACAACTTACAGTCGCAAAACATGATCTAATGTGAAACATTTTATAACAAACTTAAGACTAAATCTTTCTGTCCGCACAAAAGTTGTGGAACCATTTATTTATTAAAGCCTCGGTATATTTGAGCAATAGTTCATTCTTAGTTGAATATAATGTACGAAACATTTCCTCTTTGTTATCGTTTTGGCGGCATATAGCTGGTCTGACCATTTAACTAAAGAAATAACTGTATGCATAACTAAAAAGTTAAATTACCAACTAACTGTTTATTGGTTTACGGAAGCGACGCTCCGCTATATCGAAACAACTTCGATTTTACAAGCAAAGCCCACGAGCTTCTATATCTTTTAAGAGTCGGTCTTCATCTGAAAGCAATAACAAACTACAGAACATAAACTTGCCAAGAGATCACAACAGCAAAGAATGCCGGTGTTGACTGTGACGTCCCGTAAGGACATTAACATTAACTTCATCTGAATCAATTCCCATAGAATCTCACAGAAAAATACCACTCATCTCCCGAGCAGAAGTATTTCCAACCAAATATCATTTCACTCCCAACAGAACCAAACTGACCCCAACCTTCCAACTCCACAACTTGGCTGCGTCCAGGGCCCTCAGTCACCACCTGAACATCGGACAGCCAGGAGATCTTCGACAGCAACACTGGAGTGGTGTATTGGTGGCTAAACAACTGAATAGGTTACATTCTGGAGATAACGCCCCATCATTTCAGGATTTCCTTTTGGCACAACTCATCCCCCCTCCTCCTAGAAGCACAATATGTCGGATAGTTGTTAAGTAACAACCCACCATCTATGCAACAACTCACCATCTAACTAACAACCCACCATCTAAGTAACAACTTACTAACTAAGTAAGACCCCACCATCTAAGTAACAACTTACTATCTAAGAAACAACCCACCATCTAACTAACAACCCACCTTCTAAGAAACAACCCACCATCAAACTAACAACCCACCATCTAAGAAACAACCCACCATCTAACTAACAATCCACCATCTAAGTAACAACTTACTATCTATGTAAGACCACACCATCTAAGTAACAACTTACTATCTAAGTAAGACCCACCATCTAAGTAACAACTTACTATCTAAGAAACAACCCACCATCTAACTAACAAGCCACCATCTAACTAACAACCCACCATCTAAGAAACAACCCACCATCTACCTAACAACCCACCATCTAACTAACAACCCACCATCTAAGAAACAACCCACCATCTAACTAACAACCCACCATCTTAGTAACAACTTACTATCTAAGTAAGACCCTGTGACGAGTTCACCTGGGGTATTGAGAGTGAACCACACCCGAGGTGTCTCTGGCACTCCCGTGTATTCTAGCCCCAGGGGTTGGACGAGCAGATACACATTTTTACTCTGTGGTTGTTCTCATATTAGTTAATTACGTCTACAAGCCCCTCCAGATTCTAGACCCCCACTAACTACCTACACCTGTGGAACAATGAACACTTAGGCATCGTCCGAGACCACACTCAATCATTATACAAAGAGCAAGTCAACTTACATAAAGTTTATTCTACCCTTAAGAATATAGAACTGAAATGAACATCCTGATAGAAGAATCTATTTACACAAATAGAAGATAGAGTAGAGACAGAATCAGAGATGTAGGTGTCTTCATCGAGTTGAGAAGTAGACTGGATGCAGATGTCCCGTCCAGTCGGTCCGCCACTCACCCGGCTTCCTTCCAGTGAGATGACTAGAACCTTGGAGACCACTCCGTCTCCCGAGCGTGGATCCACAACAATAGAGTCACTGCTGGACCACACTTCACTGGACCAACTGCATCTATATCCCTCCCACGGAGTCACTGTTAATACAGTTCTCGAACAATACCGGTTGGGAGACAATCCTCCTGGACTTGACTCCAAGTAGTCGTTACTTCGATGAACTCAAATAGTCACTGACCAATCGAATGGTCTGTCACTCATAGCACAATCCCACTGCAGAACAGATCTGGCATTGACCAATTCAATGGTCCCTTCATCACATCACCGGAACATGGATGAACAAATGTCACTGACCAATTCAATGGTCCCTTCATCACATCACAGGAACATGGATGAACAAATGTCACTGACCAATTCAATGGTCTCTTACAGTCACACTGCTTGTAGAAGCAGATATGGCTACTGAAATGTTACTGAGTCCTTCGCGAACACAGTTTATATCTTCATACTGAGACAGTACATTAATAGAATCAGACATCTATTTCACGGAAACAATTCAGGTTGGACTATAATCCATAGTCCCTTCCACCGGGTTACACTTGCCACAAGTCAATCACTGGTGTAGTTCTTCTCAAGACTTGCCACTAGAGCTGTCCAAAGAACCATTCAAGTGTCTGAAGATCAGTTACTTCTGCGTTTAGGCAGAACCCCCGTCATAATAGACGGACCGGTGTTTCCTTTCGTTGAGCATGATTACTCAAAATGCTGAAATGTTCCTGGCAAAAACAGAGTATTTTCTATTAGCTGAAAACGATCACAAACCATCACTTCCCACAAGTGCACCTTCAGGACAGGTATATTTCTTGATGCAAACTTCACGCATGGTGAATCACATTGGGTACCTGGTGTGGTTGAGTCTGGCGTGATAAGTAAAGAACTGAACCCTTCGCTGTGTCACACGAAGTGGTTTCCTGCCAACAACAATTATAGTTGACGGGTTCCTCAACAGGCAAACTCCTGAAAAGGAAGAGCGACCGGTGAGAGTATACTGGCCCAAACATTAGTCCACATGCATCCTACCAATAACTACTCAACCCTCAGTCATGCTACTTAGTTATGCATATAACTAAAGCATTATCTCTATATGGAGAGTAGTAAAGCATGGGTTCACAAATGTCAGCGGGCCTCACAGAACAGCCCGTCAAACAGAGCAAGAAATCAGAATGACGAGTCTGATCGTAGGTCTCACCTATCCCTAATCATCTACCAGTCGTCGCTAACGTCAGTAGTGATACAAGGCTGTTATTGTTCTAATTTAATCGAACTAAACAAATAGGTAAAGAGTCCCTGGACTCGTTCCTAACATCATCAATGTACTTTAAGAAACATAATCTTGATCAATATACCATCCCTCGGGATATAGGGATAGGACATGATCACATCCACTATGTACACAAGCCTGTTTGCTGGTGGGATCACCTGCCCACGCCACAGCAAACTCTTCTTATCAGACTCTGCCTTAGAGTCAAGAAGCCTTCTTGAAAATACATGTTCCCCACATGTTCCAAGGGTAATGTTCCAGTTCTGTCCTCCCCAAGTGGTTTAGCCTTGGCATGGACTGAACTTCATCGTTGGTGTGGCCTACCAACTCATACTTTCATAACTTGCTTTCACATCCCCCATATCCTATATTTCCCCAGTCTCATACCGCCTCCTTGCATCCTTCCATACTTCCAGCACCTTAGCATTCACTCGCACTAGCGCCAGTATGAAAGAAACAGGATAGCTCAGACAAGAATTCAGAACGCATATTTATATCGCGACGGCACTCAGTGTTATCACGCGTCGAGCTATTCGGCGTTCGGAATTACTCCAGGAAGTATCACATGCCATGACCTAATATATATATACACAATGTCACATCATATATATATATATAGCTATAGCACCAAAGCCACTTACCTTTCCACAGAACTCCGCTGTTCCACACAATGAATTCACTATTAAGTTATTACACAATAGTTACATCATTCCTGGTGGCACAGAACTACGTTCTTCCTTTACTTAGTAACTAAGCACAATTTTGTCTGAATCTCCACCTACCAACTTACCTGGTTTTCTAACCGTTCTTCTGGCTTCAGCAACTGACTGACATAATCTAAGTTTCCATCCGGCACAAGTAACTATGTTTTATTCTAACACAGCAACCTAATATATGCAACGATTGGCAATATATGGTACATATATTTGGAACCCAAATCGCCCACATCACATTACGGCGTTTCTAACAGCTGATTCGCGAGCACACGGTAAACAAACCCATGATTAACCGTCAACTGCGTTATCGATCGGTTTGCTAATTAGTATGCAAGGACATCCGCATAGGTAATGAGGATTAGAACAATGGCGTGTGGAACACACGTACAAAGTTAAATGATTTAAACAAATATCTACCTGAATGACTAGAAACCAGATCTCCAGTCAGCTTCCGAACTGTTCAAGGGCTTCTCAGCTTCCTTTCCATAACAGTCAGCCGAATCATGGTTGAGGTGAGACGCAACACAAAACTGGCTCACATCAGGCCTGCGTCTGTTCTCGTCGAACACAAGTAAGTGAATGACTGGTTTAGCCACATTCCCGCTTCGTGCCAACTCACTGCGCACTAGAAGCGAGTGCTTCTTGAGAAAAGATACTTTCTCGGGAAACCGTCATTCCCCGCCTAGAGTTTCTAGATCTCTCTGCACGGGAATTTAGAGCGATACCAAGCATCACGGGTTACTCGAATTCCGGTGTTTCGAGAAGATTCTAGATAGTAAGTCCTCCATCGGCTTCCCTCAGTCTATTTTTAGCTGGGAAAGTCCCCGATGACGCGCCAAAATAGTGCGGGATCTTCACGACCCAAGACAGATAAACGCGTTTCGTCACAGACCCCACCATCTAAGAAATAACCCACCATCTAAGAAACAACCCACCATCTAAGAAACAACCCACCATCTAAGAAACAACCCACCATCAAAGAAACAACCCACTATCTAAGAAACAACCCACCATCTAAGAAACAACCCACCATCTATGAAACAACCCACCATCTAAGAAACAACCCACCATCTAAGAAACAACCCACCATCTAAGAAACAACCCACCATCAAAGAAACAACCCACTATCTAAGAAACAACCCCCCCCCCCCCATCTAAGTAACAACTTACTATCTAAGTAACTACCCACCATCTAAGTAACTACCCACCATCTAAGTAACTACCCACCATCTAAGAAACAACCCACCATCTAAGAAACAACCCACCATCAAAGAAACAACCCACCATCTAAGAAACAACCTACCATCTAAGAAACAACCCACCATCTAAGAAACAACCCACCATCTAAGAAACAACCCATCATCTAAGAAACAACCCACCATCTAAATAACAACCCACCATATAAGAAACAACCCACCATCTAACTTACAACCCACCATCTAACTAACAACCCACCATCTAACTAACCACCCACCATCTAACTAACAACCTCCCATCTAAGTAACAACCCACCATCTAAGTAACAACTCTCCACCTGAGTTAGAAGTCACAATCCAAGTAATAACTTAGAAGTAATAATATCCATATATCTATTTAACAAGTCACCATCCAAGTAACAAGTCACCATCTAAGTAACAATTCACCATCTAAGTAACAATTCACCATCTAAGTAACAGCTCATCCTCTATGTTACAGCCTGTTCCCTATGGAACAATCTGCTACCTAAATAAAAGCACACCCTCGCAGTAACAATCTGCTACGTATCAATCTACCCCATCAGTAACAGACTGCGAACGAATAAGTATCTAAGTGACAACTTACCATCAAAGTAACCATCTAATTTACAACCAACTTACCGTGTAACAACCCAACAATATAGCAACATACCGTTTAAGTAACAACCAAGTAAATAACAACCAACTTCTTACCTGTCTATCTACCTACCTACCTACCCACCCACCCACCCACCTACTATAAACTAAATATATACTATAGTTGGGATGAGTGTGGCGGGTGTTTATGAATGGGATATGTCTGTGTGGGTGGGAGTGTGTGAGTGTGGATGGGGTAAATGTGAGTGGGTGGAGGATGCATGTGTGGGTGGTGAGGATGTTTGTAGGTGGGGGATGTGTGGGTGGGTGGGGAGATGTGTGAGTGGGTGAGAGATGTGGGGGCAGGGATGTGTATGGGGAATGCATGTGGGGGATGTGTGTGTGGGGGAATGTGTTTATGGGTGGAGTTTTGTGTGGGAGGGGAGATGTGAGAGATGTAGGGGAGGTGTGGGATGTGCAGGTGGATGATGGATGTATGTGAGGATGGGGTATGTGTGTTTGGCTGGGTGGTTGGGGTGTGTGTGGTTGGGAGGGTAGATGATAGATACATGTGTTGATGGGCGGGTGGGAGATGTGTGGGTGTGAGTGGTTGATGGATAAGTACGTGAGTGAGTGGATGTGTGTGAGAGATGAGTGTATGGTTGGGGGATGTGCGTGTTTGTGAGAAGATGTGTGTGAGCGGCGGATGTGTGTGGGTGGGGTATATGTGGGTGGTGGGGTGTGTGTGGGTGGGAGGTGTGTGTTTTTTGGTTGTTTATGGGTGGGGGATTTGTGTGGGCAGGTTTGTGTTTGTGGGTGGGGATGTGTGTATAGGTGGGTGATGTGTAGTTGAGAGGGGGTGGATATTGGGTGGGTGAGTGGGTGTAGGTTGGCTGATGTGTGTGTAGATGTGTGGGGAAAATTGTGAGTGTGAGGATGCGGGATGTATGTGTGCATAGGTGCGGTATGTGTGTGTGGTTTTGTGATGTGTGTTTTGCTGGGTTGTTGCGGGTGTGTGGGTGTGTGGTGGAGAATATGTGGGTGGATGTGTGCGAGTCGGGTATGGGATGGGTGGGGGATGTATGTGTGGGTGAGGAAATGTGTGTGGGTGGGGGATCAGTGAGTGGGTGGCGGCATGTATGTTTGCCTGAATCTGTGTGAGTGCGTGGAGGTATGTGTGGGTGGGTGGGGTTGTGGTGGGTGGGGGATGTGTGGGTGTCTGAGGGATGTGTGGGTGGCTGCGTGGTGTGAGAGTGGATGAGGGATGTGTCTCACAACATTGCAATATGCACTGTTTATGTTTACAACTTTCATTTGACAATGTTTGTTTTCCCCCCATGTGAATGTACCATGCGCAATATGCATTGTTTATGCTTACAAAATCCATTTGACAATGTTTTTTGTTTTCACTATGTAAATTTAACATGCACATTTGATGAATGAAAGATGAATGATCGAAAGGGCCGAATGTAAGACGGGCCTGCGTGCCCAATTTGTTACCCTTTTAAAATAAAGTTTGTTCGTTCGTTCGTTCCTATCTACTTACGGGACTTCCATCTATTTATATGCATCTCTGTTCGTTTGTTCGTGTATTCATCCGTCCGTCCGCCCGTCTGTCTGTACGTCTGTCTTGCTGTCCATATGTTTGTCTGTCTGTATATCTGTCTGACTGTCGACCTAACTGTCTGTTATCGCATTGTCGATCTAGATGTCTTTCGATATAACTATCTGTCACTCTCTCTGTTGATCGAGCTCTGTCTGTTTATATGTCTGTTTCCAATTCCAAGTACGAGAACCCCCTTTCAACCTTCGAATTTTCGACTTAGCTATGTAGGGGTGTTTATGGTGTAGCGTGAAGTTTGTCTTTCGTACTTTGGGCTGCTTGTTGTCAGCTTCCCGGCTTCTGATGGGTTGATTGTGTTCATTCCTTTCTCGTTAGGTTGTTCATGTCTGGACAGAGTCGAGCACTTGTTGTGGCCCGGCGTAATTGTGGTCCCACCCCGTCTTATGGTGCTGTTTCCTTCAGGGAGCTTTATCAGTTGTCGTCTCTTCTGGTGTTCCTCCTATTTCCCCGTCGTTGGTTGGCTTCGAATCTTCTCGGTGTTCGCCAGTCGGATCTTGGTAGTGAGCGATAACGTCCTTCCTCTGTTGCTTCTTCTTCTGTTTGTGCTCTTGCATATTCTGGTTCGGGTGTGGCTGTCTGCGTCTTGACCAGGCCAAATATCTCATGAAAAGTGTCTTCTGTCATTCGTTTCACATCTTGTTTAGCTATTAGCTGTTTTTCATTCTCATCCCTTAAGGCAGTCATTCGATCGAGATCCTGCTCTATTCTCTGCTGAACTCGCTTCATTTCGTCCAGGATGCGCTGAACGGCCGTTATCTTTGTTTCCTGCTTCTTGTCTTTTTCTTCTACCATGCTTGATAACCTTTCTTCTATCTCGGCCTTCATAGCAGCCATTCGAGCAACATCCTGCTCAATCTTCGGTTGAACTTGCTTTGTTTCGTCCAGGATGCGTTAAGCGGCTGTTATCTGAGTCTCTTGTGTCTTGCCTTTTCCTTCCTCCATGCTGTTGAACTTTGATCTCAGGTCCTTCAGTTGACCTTCAAGTTGCGTTTTGTCGCTTTTTGTGAGTTGATTGGTGGCCTCGTACTGCCTCCTAGCCTCTTTATAGGGCAGGTTAGTCTTGATGGCGATCTTCATAGCTTCCTTGCTGTCTTGGTGGCAGGGGCAGCCGAGGTACCTGGCGCCGTGGTTTCCGAGGCGGTTGCCGCACTTTATGTTAGTGTTAGGCCTCCTGAAGTTCTTTTCGATCTTTGCATGCTGGCACTGACTGTATGGATGGGTACTATTTGTTGTTGTTGTTGTTGTTTCTTCCACTTATGCCGTTAGGCGTCGTGGGGAGGGTTAATTGGAGTTCCAGCGCCGTGACTAGCACCTTTTCTCCAATTTTCTCCATAAGTCTTCAGCAGAATTTTAGGATCAAGTAAATTCCCTACCGGTTTGCTAGACCAGACGTAGGTTCCTTACCTACTTAACCCATATATAGCCACAATGTCACTGTCATGTGGCAAATGACAGTGATGCAACATTCAATTGATGAGTTAGCGCTTTAAAGAAGAAGATAAAGAGTGGCACAAATGTTGAACATAGGGACACCAACATTGAACGCAATTTAGACGTCATGGTACGACGTCACCTAACACCGTAACGGCTTAAGCTTTAGTTTGGGATCCAGCAAAGACAGGTTAGGACGTGCTTCAACACCAGTCACAGAATACCGGCTGTTATAATTCTGCCAGTCCTCGGTGTCCACATGAAGTCGTTCTAGGTGTATCCGTCAATTGACTACAGGTACTCCTGGCTCTACTGATGCCACGGTCACTGGCATCTCTGGTATTCGCTATATGACAGTGGAAGGTAGGCGTTTGTTATGCATTCATTCTCATAGCAGGTGGCCAGCTTGGTGCCCAACTATCCACACAGTCTAGAGAGATGAATCGCGACGGAGAAGCAAGAGCGAAAGTGCGGTGCGAAAGACTGAAGTCTGGATGTGCTCACTCACTCATGTTTGCTGTTGAAGTTGCCTGCGATAAATTATATCTCAGTTCACTCGAATGACTTTGTTGTTGGATTTATGTTGGAGTCAGCATAGTGAGGCTGTCCTACTATGTGATTGTACAATATAGCTCTAGCAGTTAAACGTCAGGTCAATATCATGAGAGGAAGCAGGGATCAGCGTTTAACTCATGACATGGGGGCATCGTCTGCAGAGATTTGGACCAAAGGATCGTTCACAGTAAAGTTGTCAGTGAGTAAAGGACAACGGTTATAGACACAAGGTCAATATTGTACGGATACGGTACAGAGACATAATCAGTTGATTTCATCTTTGGTTGACGCAGTAATTCTGTTTGAGACACTGGCTGCAAACCTATTAATAATTGGAAGCCGAGTGAATATCAGACTATGGAGACAGGATTGAATGACATTATAACGGTCATATTCTCATCATAAGGAATGAATACAGAACACACAGTCACGCATGCACTAATACGCAACACATCTATGTTTGTGAGGATAATGCCGGTCTAGTGTGCTGGAGACCAGTTGGCGCATCCTCGTTGTTCGTATTGTGTCTTCAGTTTATTAATCATCATCGTTTATTTCTCGGAAATAACAGTCAGTGCGATCAAATCAGGATACATATCGTTTCACACAGAGAGCTTCCTGCTCGCATTGATTAATGCTGACTGTCAAGTACAAATATAACTCTCGTCATCATATATTAGATGACCTTTGTAACAGATAGAATGACAATTGTCACTGTACCAATGAAATGACATGATTGTGATTTTCTCTATGAAATCACGGATTGATTGAAAATGCACATAACCATTATGGCAAGATTATCTCACCCAGTGGTATTCAGGGTGCATATTCGTCAACTGTGCTGAACAGTATTATGTATAAACTTGAAGCAACTCATGACATTTCATCAACGGAAGACCATTATACATTGTTTCTCAAGCTCAGTATACTGAACAGAAAATTTTGTACTTCTCAACGCCTCTTGGGAACGGAAACAACCCAGGTGAATCCTTTTTCTTGTGGTTCAACAGGAAACTTCAGAAACTCATAGGATGTCGGTTGAATGACTGGAAGTATCAACGCCTCATTACAACGGAATCAACGCAATCTTATCGTGTTTGAAAGTGCGCATACCTTGGATGTCGGAATTGTATATGTAAATAAACCGGGAAATTCTATACAATAACTCATCAGACCAGAACATTTTTAATGTTGGCTATGCAACATTAAACAGATTGAAGATCTTTCTACGTTATAGCTACACCTTGTAGCAAATGACACCAACATCAATTACGATCCACTTCAGGGATTGATGACAGGCAACTTGCCTAAAGGTGTCAAAGTCGTGGGATAAATTGTCAAGAACGCCTTTATAACAATCACCAATACATAGGAAGGTTTTGAATTCTACACCATTATTGGATTCGAGTACGAACAGAATTGGTAATCAAAAACTATTGGAAAATAGTCTTGAGCTGAGTATTATATTTGTTTGTGGTTGTTCAAGTAATTAGTTATGGTCAAAATACTGTAATTTTGCACACATTTATTGTCTTTCTTTATTATCGCTAACTTTGATGACGTCATAGGCGCGGTACACAATATTGTGCTATTTTGTGCTGTAGCATTCTTATTTCGCGGTAGCATTATTTATTTGTTGATATAAGAATATTATTTTGCTTTGCTAATTTCATAAAGCTAAGGAACTCTAACTCTGTTTATACTTTGATTGCGGAGTTATAGGATCTTGTCTATTATAAAATTATTTGTCATTTTCTTCTTATTAATGTATCTAATTGATAATTTATTAATTATTTCTTTCTACTTTCTTTGGATTTTATCTGTCGATTTTAATACTTATAAACCATGTCTATGGCTTGGTAAACTTCTTTTTCCATTTCTCACTGTTGATTATTATTATTGTTAAATATTGTGGAAACATAAAAACATGTCAT
Organism: Cepaea nemoralis; assembly: GCA_014155875.1. Taxonomy (NCBI): domain Eukaryota; kingdom Metazoa; phylum Mollusca; class Gastropoda; order Stylommatophora; family Helicidae; genus Cepaea; species Cepaea nemoralis. The sequence goes on along the minus strand of JACEFZ010027103.1, from coordinate 297,586 downwards.
CTTTACAGGATTTTGTTGCAATTGGGAAAGATGCAGGTTTGACAGGAGCAGATCTTATATCGTGGTCGGAGAAACAATTTGCAAATTTTCAAGCTCACGAAAGGAACGAAAGAGTTGCGGTAAGACAATTGGAAAAGGATCGACTAGATGAACAGGAGAAACAAAGATTATTTGAGAGGGAAAAGATGGCTATGGAAAATGATAGAATTGCAGCTCAAATTGCGGCAGATAAAGAAAGGTTGGCTGCAGAGAATGACAGAATTGCAGCTCAATTGGTCGCTGATAAGGAAAAGATGGCATTACAAATTGCTGCAGATAAGGAAAAGTTAGATAGAGAGGCACAATTAAGAGAAAAAGAGATGGCTTTCAATCTTGAGAAGTTAAATACAGAGAAACTTCTGAAGGAAAAGGAGTTAGAAAATAACTTTAAAATGAAACAGTACGAGAAGGACAAGGATGAACAGATCGCTAAGAACAAGGTGGAGGCACATTCCACAGATGCCATTAAGAAATATAATGGGGTGGTCAAAACCTATTCCAACGCTGATTCCGTCTCTGCATGGCTAACTAATTTTGAATTAATCATGAGACACTACTGGAGTTGCAGAAACCGAATGGGCAGTTTTACTACATAGACACTTAAGTGGTGAACCTTTGCAGGTTGTAGAACTAATCCCAGATGAGTTACGTAGTGACTACTCATACATTCGAAAGAGACTGCTATCTCATTTCTGTTCTGGACGAATTTGGCCTTCGTGCATCATTCAAAAATCTTATTCCTAAAGCAGGACAGACGTTCCTTGACTTCTCCTCTTTAACTCAATTGACATTCGATAAATGGGCTCGATCAGCTAATGTTAATGATGACTACAAGAAGCTACGTGACTTGATTGTTAGAGACAAACTGATCTCGGCGGTTCCTCCGTCTATGTCTACCTTTCTTATTGAACAGAAATGTTCGAGTATACAGCAGATGGATGAGAAAGGAGAGTCTTTCTTCGACGCCCACAAAGACATATTTAATAATAGTTTTTCCCCATTGGTAGAGACAAATGCATGTGATAGATTCCCTCATAAATCAAGGATGCAGGGATACAAAACACAACAACAGTCTGGTGGACAATATCAAAGGAGGGAAAAACAACAACAACCAAAGTATCAACCTTATGTTAAACACGAGAAAAAGGGTGTGTGGACAACTTGCAAATACTGTGGTTTCACCCACGGCTCAAATCAAATGTGTGACAAACATCCGCAGTTTGACAGTTACATAAAGAAATTAGCACTTAGAAATAGAGACAGATTTAACACCTATCAAAGACAAACACAATGCTTTAAATGTAAAAGTTTTGGACATATGTTTTCATCTTGTCCGTTAAGACAACTGTATAAAGAAGCAAACATAGGGATGCTGACATCTAGTAGTGACAGTGACTCGGACGAGACTAGTCATGCAAATACGGTAGAGGTAGAATATTCTCCCATCGACCAAACTTGTGGTACCTGCCAGATCTTTCATAAAGAGGGCAACTTGACATGCGGTCATAAGGTACCCGTGCAGGAAACGAATGCGGTCCAAATTACCAATGGATCACTGGTCGTACAACAAGCCACGGTGAATGGAAAGAACTGTAGCTTAGTACGCGATTCCGGAGCGAGTATAGTGGGGATACATAGAAAGCTCATTAATGAAAGTGACTATACTGGAGAATATGTGATCTGCAGGACGTTTGGAGGAAGAAAAGAAAAGTTTAAAATCGCATGGGCGGAAATCAACTGCCCATATTATACCGGAAGGATAAAGGTTGCAGTACTTCCAAACCCTTGTGCAGATGTATTATTGGGTAATATCCCAAATGTGCATGATGCCTCACCAGAGGACATAACCAAATGGGAAACAACACATATTGTAGCAAACGCGGTAACAAGGTTACAAACGCATAAAGATAAACAGATAGAACAGAACGACACATTGGGTTCAAGACAAACAATAAACCAACTATTGGAGAAACCTGAGGATTTTTCTTATACACAGGAAAATGATGAGTCGTTAAAAAAGTGCTATGAGAAAATAGACAAACAACCAAAATGCTCAAAAACAGGCAAATGGTATTTTACGAAACAAAACAACATCTTAAAACGAGTATTTAATAGGGGTAATCAGCAGTTAGTACAGACTGTACTTCCAATACAGTTTCGACAGAAAATTTTACAGACAGCCCATGACATTCCTTTCGCGGGACATATGGGTATTGCAAGAACATCGGCCAGAATTTTATCGAATTTTTACTGGCCAGGATTTGCAAATGACATTCGCAAATACGTTCGGACATGTAGGGTGTGTCAGACCATGTCTCAAAAGGGTCGACACCCCAAAGCACATGTACAACCGACAGATATGGCGTCTCGCCCGTTTGAAAAGATTGCGGTTGATATTGTCGGACCATTAAATACTGTAACGGACAGAGAGAATAGGAACATTCTAACAGCCATTGATACATGTAGTCGTTGGCCAGAAGCTGTGGCATTAAAGTCCATTACAGCGTCAGTGATTATAGATGCTTTTCTTCTGATCTTCTCCAGAATTGGGTTTCCTTTATACATTCTATCAGATAAAGGATCGCAGTTTATTGCGGGAGCTACAAAAGCCATTAGTAACATGTTGGGGATTAAACAAATGTTTTCCTCAAGTTTCCACCCTATGTCTAATGGAATCATAGAAAATCTGAATGGGACATTAAAACGTGCATTGGCCAAGATTACTGCTCAACGACCAGGTGATTGGGATGTTCTATTGCCTGCAGTGTTATTTGCATATAGAGAAGTCCCACAGGCAAGTACAGGGTTTTCGCCTTTCGAACTAATATATGGGGCGAACCCAAGAGGACCAATGCAGATTCTAGATGAATTGTTAACAGGAGAGGTTAAAGATCAACCTACGAAGGAAGCATATGAACAAGTCACTAACCTCCGTGACAAGATAATAACTTCATGTTCAATTGCTAAGCAAGCATTAAATGTAGCAGGAACAAAATATAGACAATATGCAAACAGGTTAGCTAAAACAATCGAGCTACATGAAGGGGATGAAGTTTTATTATTACTCCCAAGTCCTGTCGAGGCATTGGCAACCTCTTGGCAAGGACCATTTAAAATGATTAAGAAGATATCCGACGTGGATTATCAGATTTTGGTGAAAGGTAAACCTAGAATTTACCATATTAACATGTTGAAACCTTATCACTCAAGGCAACCTGACACCACTGATGATGATGTGACAGATGTACATATTAGAAATGCTGCTTTATGTTCGGTAATAAATGAACAGGCGGAAGATGCTGTCCCACAGACGATACCTACACCGATGATAGGAAATAAAAATAGTTGGAAATCAGTAATGATAAACAAGCAGTTATCGCAAGATGATTTTGAAATGTTTAAGAAATTGATAGAGGAATTTGCAGACATATTTTCAGATTCACCAGGTAGAACTTCGATAATTAAACATCACATTCAGTTAAATTCACAAATTCCAGTTAGAACTAAACCATACCCAATTCCATTGCACTATCAGGAAAGGGTAATTAATGAAATTAAAGAATTGGAAAAGGCGGGCATTATTAGGAAATCGGTTTCGAACTACTGTTCGCCGTTGGTTATTATTTATTAAAAAGGACGGAAATTTTCGTATCTGTGTAGATTATAGGAAAGTGAATAAGTTGACTTACCTTGATCCAGAACCTATGCCGCAGATTGATGAATTGATAGCGGGCATGGCGAAATCGACATGGTTTTCGAAATTAGATCTGACAAAAGGATATTGGCAAATACCGATGGCGGAAGACTCTGTACACATTACGGCATTTGCAACACCTTTGGGTCTATATGAATTCCTTTATCTCCCGTTTGGTCTTCAGAATTCTCCTTCATCTTTTACAAAAATGATGCGGTTACTACTTAGGGACATCACAAATATAGCATCCTATATGGATGACATTGGTATCCATACTACGGAGACAGTACATCATGCGTACATTCTTAGACAGATCTTTTGTCGCATTCGAATGTTTGGTCTTACAGTAAAGCCAAGTAAAACTGAGATTGCATTTCAGGAAATTCAATTTTTAGGTCATAGGATTTCAAAGGGTTTTCTATACACTGATCCGAACATTGTGACTAAGATTCTTAACATTAGTTCGCCCAAAACTAAAAAAAGAGGTTAGAACATTGCTTGGTCTTATTAATTATTATCAAAAATTTATAAAAACATTTTGCTGGAATGACTGCTAAATTATCAGAATTTCTTAAAAAAAGAACAGCCAAATAGGATCCAATGGTCGGAAGAACATGAGAGAATTCTTCAGGAAATAAAATCATTGTTTAGTTCTCCACCAATTCTTAGAATTCCGGACATGGCAAAGGACTTTGTGGTACAAACAGATGCCAGCTCACATACCATATCGGCAATTTTACTTCAGGAATATAATGGACTGTTGCACCCAGTTTTATATTCAAGTCGTAAATTGAATGAAACTCAACGGCGGTATGCAATTACCGAACTTGAGGCACTTTCTGTGGTTGAGGCAATTAAGAAATTTGAGAAATATCTATTGGGTAAAAAGTTTCTGGTAATATCTGACAGTATGCCATTGAAAATCTTTAAGGATGGGTCTCCCAAAAACGCAAGAATACACAGATGGTCGCTTTTGCTTCAGGATTTTGATTTTTCTGTTGCTCACATTTCTGGAACACAAAATAATTTAGCGGATCTGCTCAGTAGACTATAAATAAATTATGAAAGTTTTATGTAGATATATTTTTTTTTTCTGATTTTTTTTTAGTGTAACATTACAGTAGGATGACTGTGGCTAAGTCTGAATTGCCATAAGATATATATATATATATATATATATATATATATATATATATATATATATATATATATATATATATATATATATATATATATATATATATATATATATATATATATATATAATTTTTTTAGAAAGAAAGTATAAACGTAAGTTAGTCACTTGTTATTATTATTATTATTGCAGAAAGACAGGTGAAAACGTGTCACAAGAGTAAAGGGATGTAATGCGAACCTGGCATGATCAATTAAGATTGCGGCATTCTTGGACAGGCCAGAGTGGTAGTATCGTTAGTATTGTGATTGATTCTTTGAAACAATAGTTATATACACGTATAATGACTGTGCATGGACTATAGATCTCCATTGATAGATAGATATGTGATAATTAATTAGGTATTAGATTTTAAATTTAGATATGAAAATGGTTATTGTTTTAATGTCATATTGTATTTATATATAATTAGTTGGTATTTATGATTTTAATTATCTGGACAGTGATGTGTTGTAGTTCGTAATGTCAGTAGTATGTGCTGTGTTAACTATTGATCATCATACATATCATTGTCACGATGGATGATGGAAGAGAAAGGAATGAAAGAAAATTAATAGACACAAACGTATTGTAAACACTACACATTATAGGATATATGGATACATATAACAAATGAACAACACATTATAGATATATAACACAATTATATTGAGAATAGTTTTCCTTATTGACATGGTGTAGCGTAAAGAAATGATGGTGTACCAGGTCGACTTGGAGTTGTGTGGATATATGTATTCACGTCAAGGACAATCAGTTGTCGACTACGGATCATGTGATCTTTGGGTATGCAACACTGGATGGTGTTTTTATTTAACTGACGGCACTCGGGGTTATAGAGACCGTTAGTAGTTTTAAGGTGTCCACATCATTGGCACCTTGCCGTCTTGACAGACGATAGTTTCTGCTTTAAAAAGGCATAATAACTTTTAACTATGGCGGTGGCGAGTGTGACTGATAAGGCCAATTTGCGCTGTAAATGTCTGTTCACAGTGGGTGCATGTGAACACGTGGTCATTTCCACCATCATGCACCATCTTACGTCTCAAACGCTTAGTGTGTGACTTTTCTGCAATAATTTTCTCCTTTGACTTTATTCCATTTCTGATATTTGCCCTCCATGCAACACGTTCAGCGGCGACTTGCTCCCAATGTGCATTATCAATGCCTGTATCAATCATGTCCCGCTTACACACATCTTTGTATCGTAGTAGAGGCCGACCCTGAGATCTCTTACCCATCTGTAATTCACCAAAAAAGATATCCTTTGGTATTCTAACCATCATCCATCCTCCTAAGATGTCCTATCCATCTAAGTCTACGAAGACTGAGCATGGAATAAACTGTCACACAACCTGATCTTTCCAATACTTCAGTATTTGTGATTTTGTCTTGCCACTTAATACCAAGAATTCTTCGCAGACACCGCATATGAAAGCTGTTTAAGTTGTTCTCTTGGTGTGAGTAAGTTGTCCAGGTTTCACTGCCATAGAGAAGAGTACTAAGGACACAGGCTTGATAGACAAGGACTTTTGTTTTGGCAGTAAGCTTCCTGTTCTCCCAGACTCTTTTTCTTAACCTGTTCATTGTTGTTGCTGCCTTACCAATCCGGATGTTGATTTCCTGATCTAGGGATAACGCGTGGCGCCCCATGTCTACGCCAACTGACAAGGACTTATAACCCGTAACAGTTGCCTCTCGCTTTGATTCCGAGACCAGTTAAGACCAGGGATGGAGTTATTGCCTCTCCATAGCACAAAGCCTGGGCTAAAATATAGAGATCATGTGTTGCCCATGCAGCATGATCCCTCTCTCGGCCTGCCTAGTTTACTCCAGAGGAAAGGTAACACCCCTAAATCTGGAACAAGACAAGCTGCAGAAGCTGCCGGATCAGCAAAGCAATGCTCTAACTGTCCGCCTGTCGGAGCTTCGATCCTAGACCAGTCGCCAACCAAGGCTTAGGGCCTGGTCTGCCCTGCCATGACATTTTGTCTTTAGCTTGCATTTTCTCGCACCAGGGTAAGGCTTGTACCCTCCCAATTGCGCTCTTCCGCCCGAAGCCGTTGGCACAATGTGGGGTGTCGGGTTTGGTAAGCGCCGCCCAACGTTCAGCGCTAACAGAAACCAGGTAGTACCGTCTACTGTTATACGGTAGCTCAGTCATATCTGACTAAGACCTGACACTAAAACAACATATGTCAACATATATACGCGATAACAGATCTTAATATGAACTGGCGGTGTTTGAGCCTTAGTTTAGTTACAAGTAGTCGGGCATGTTAACGCTATAACATCTCAAGGATCATTTATAGAATGTAGAGGTGGCGGTGTTCGGGACTTGTAGTTTAGTCCGGTGTTCAATATCCCACGATCTAGATTGCTTCACGTTGACAAACTAAGTTCCAAGGACGGCGAATGCGTTGTCTATCACAATAGGATGTAATTTACGTCGCAGACATCATTTGCTTGCATGTCAAGATAACATAGAAAATGGTCTAACGAACATTTTCATTGTAGAGGGGGCAAAGCTGTCATGTGGCAAATGACAGTGATGCAACATTCAATTGATGAGTTACCGCATCAAAGAAGAAGATAAAGAGTGGCACAAATGTTGAACATAGGGACACCAACATTGAACGCAATTTAGACGTCATGGTACGAGTCACCTAACACCGTAACGGCTTAAGCTTTAGTTTGGGGATCCAGCAAAGACAGGTTAGGACGTGCTTCAACACCAGTCACGGAATACCGGCTGTTATAATTCTGCCAGTCCTCGGTGTCCACATGAAGTCGCTCTAGTTTGTGTCCGGCAATTGACTACAGGTACTCCTGGCTCTACTGATGCCACGGTCGCTGGCATCTCTGGTATTCGCTATATGACAGTGGAAGGTAGGTGTTTGTTATGCATGTATTCTCATAGCAGGCGGCCAGCTTGGTGCCCAACTATCCACTCAGTCTAGGGAGATGAATCGCGACGGAGAAGCAAGAGCGAAAGTGCGGTGCGAAAGACTGAAGTCTGGATGTGCTCACTCACTCATGTTTGCTGTTGAAGTTGCCTGCGATAAATTATATCTCAGTTCACTCGAATGACTTTGTTGTTGGGTTTATGTTGGAGTCAGCATAGTGAGGCTGTCCTATATGTGATTGTACAATATAGCTCTAGCAGTTAAACGTCAGGTCAATATCATGAGAGGAAACAGGGATCAGCGTTTAACTCATGACAGTCATATTCCACTGGTCGCCTGCTGTATAGTTTCGTGCTATGCCAAGTAGGACTGACCGCTTACTGACTGCAGGCCCACTACTCATCGAGAGAGAGAGAGAGAGAGAGAGAGGAGAGAGAGAGAGAGAGAGAGAGAGAGAGAGAGAGAGAGAGAGGGCGCTTATCGAGACTTTGTCCTGCAATTCACATTAATTCACGCAGCTGGCTGCGCTCTTCATCGACGCACGAGCCGAGTGATCCACCGCTCAAAGTTATTAATGCTCATTTCGTTTTTGTGCGCCATGTGCTGAACGACCTGGGAGCCGAACGCGCATATGCCACACTCGCCACTGATTATTTGCGATGTCAAAGGCAACAAGTGACTATATGTCTGTTTGGTGTCGTCTATATCTATATAGCTGTCTGCCTTAAAGTCCAGTGATCGATCTAGCTGTCTCTCTTTCAGTCTATCTATCGATCTAGCTGTCTCTCTTTCAGTCTATCTATCGATCAAGCTGTCTCTCTTTCAGTCTATCTATCGATCTAGCTGTCTCTCTTTCAGTCTATCTATCGATCTAGCTGTCTCTCTTTCAGTCTATCTATCGATCTAGCTGTCTCTCTTTCAGTCTATCTATCGATCTAGCTGTCTCTCTTTCAGTCTATCTATCGATCTAGCTGTCTCTCTTTCAGTCTATCTATCGATCTAGTTGTCTCTCTTTCAGTCTATCTATCGATCTAGCTGTCTCTCTTTCAGTCTATCTATCGATCTAGCTGTCTCTCTTTCAGTCTATCTATCGATCTAGCTGTCTCTCTTTCAGTCTATCTATCGATCTAGCTGTCTCTCTTTCAGTCTATCTATCGATCTAGCTGTCTCTCTTTCAGTCTATCTATCGATCTAGCTGTCTCTCTTTCAGTCTATCTATCGATCTAGCTGTCTCTCTTTCAGCCTATCTATCGATCTAGCTGTCTCTCTTTCAGTCTATCTATCGATCTAGCTGTCTCTCTTTCAGTCTATCTATCGATCTAGCTGTCTCTCTTTCAGTCTATCTATCGATCTAGCTGTCTCTCTTTCAGTCTATCTATCGATCTAGCTGTCTCTCTTTCAGTCTATCTATCGATCTAGCTGTCTCTCTTTCAGTCTATCTATCGATCTAGCTGTCTCTCTTTCAGTCTATCTATCGATCTAGCTGTCTCTCTTTCAGTCTATCTATCGATCTAGCTGTCTCTCTTTCAGTCTATCTATCGATCTAGCTGTCTCTCTTTCAGTCTATCTATCGATCTAGCTGTCTCTCTTTCAGTCTATCTATCGATCTAGCTGTCTCTCTTTCAGTCTATCTATCGATCTAGCTTTGTATCTTTCAGTCTATCTATCGATCTAGCGTTGTATCTTTCAGTCTATCTATCGATCTAGCTTTGTATCTTTCAGTCTATCTATCGATCTAGCTTTGTATCTTTCAGTCTATCTATCGATCTAGCTTTGTATCTTTCAGTCTATCTATCGATCTAGCTTTGTATCTTTCAGTCTATCTATCGATCTAGCTTTGTATCTTTCAGTCTATCTATCGATCTAGCTTTGTATCTTTCAGTCTATCTATCGATCTAGCTTTGTATCTTTCAGTCTATCTATCGATCTAGCTTTGTATCTTTCAGTCTATCTATCGATCTAGCTTTGTATCTTTCAGTCTATCTATCGATCTAGCTTTGTATCTTTCAGTCTATCTATCGATCTAAGTTCGTTCGTTCATTCGTTCGTTCGTTTGTTCGTTCGTTCAGTCTATCTACGGTTTAAGTGTGTCTTTCAGCCTATCTATCGATCTAGCTGTCTCTCTTTCAGTCTATCTATCGATCTAGCTGTCTCTCTTTCAGTCTATCTATCGATCTAGCTGTCTCTCTTTCAGTCTATCTATCGATCTAGCTGTCTCTCTTTCAGTCTATCTATCGATCTAGCTGTCTCTCTTTCAGTCTATCTATCGATCTAGCTGTCTCTCTTTCAGTCTATCTATCGATCTAGCTGTCTCTCTTTCAGTCTATCTATCGATCTAGCTGTCTCTCTTTCAGTCTATCTATCGATCTAGCTGTCTCTCTTTCAGTCTATCTATCGATCTAGCTGTCTCTCTTTCAGTCTATCTATCGATCTAGCTTTGTATCTTTCAGTCTATCTATCGATCTAGCTTTGTATCTTTCAGTCTATCTATCGATCTAGCTTTGTATCTTTCAGTCTATCTATCGATCTAGCTTTGTATCTTTCAGTCTATCTATCGATCTAGCTTTGTATCTTTCAGTCTATCTATCGATCTAGCTTTCTATCTTTCAGTCTATCTATCGATCTAGCTTTGTATCTTTCAGTCTATCTATCGATCTAGCTTTGTATCTTTCAGTCTATCTATCGATCTAAGTTCGTTCGTTCATTCGTTCGTTCGTTTGTTCGTTCGTTCAGTCTATCTACGGTTTAAGTGTGTCTTTCAGCCTATCTGTCGATCTAGCTGTCTGTCTGTCAATATATCTTTCGAGTTAGCTTTGTGTATTTCTGTCTACATATCGATTTAGCTTTGCTTCTTTCAGTCTATTTATTGATCTAGCTTTCTGTCTTTCAGAATGTATGAGAAGAAATAGAGAAGAAAGGCAGAATGTCAGACGGGCCTGCGTGCCCAATTCTTAACCATTTGAAAATAAAGATTTTTGTTCGTTCGTTCGTACGTTCGTTCGTTCGCTCGTTCAGTATAGTTATCGATCTATATTTGTGTCATTCAGTATATCGAACTAACTTTGTGTCTTTCAGTCTATTTATCGATCTAGCTTTGTGTCTTTCAGTCTATCTGTCGATCTTGCTTTGTGTCTTTCAGTATATCTATCGATCTATCTTTGTGTATTTCAGTTGAGTTGAGTTGAGTTGAGTCAAGAGCCGACATCACTGCACTCAGTTTGTCTGTCAGTTTATCAACCGATCTAGCCTCTACCCCTCTATCGATATGTCCGTCTGTCAACGTGGTTCACTATTTTATGAACAGTGCTAGTAGTGCCATGAGCTCGGTCGGGCACAGACGAAAAGTGAGGGACAGACTGGCCACAAATGCCTCCGAGCATTCAGGCCCACGACATGTGATAGTATCACATACCTGTAGCAGGAAACTTCATGTGGAGAAAGAAGATAAAGAAGTCTAGATATCTGCCAATTCGCCTGCCAACATATGCATCTGTCTCTCTAACAATGTATCTATTACAAGTTTCTATGATCTGTCCTACACCCATGCGTGTATTCGTACAACACCTTGGATATTCCATAATAAAATAAACACCAATTGTTCTTAGATCCCAGTTCTGTACGTTGAACAAGTTGACAGTGGAGTCGTGACAAGGTCCATGGTGGGAATACTGACAGAAGGATCTAACGGCATTGTCTACCAACAGCCTTACAACATTAGCGGGAACAATATCGTCACGTCTGTATAATATTATTTCGTCTGCAGTTTCAGATATCATCATTATCAAGTATTAAACCCTTGGGGGTGGTTGTAAAGCTTCGTATGCATTCCACTGTAGATATATCATTCTAGTGTACACGTGCCATTCCACTGCACAGCTCTCATTCCACAATATTGATATAGATCCATTAAATAGATATCCATTGTATATATATTCCATTCTATACATATCATTCCATTGTATTGATATCATTGCATTATCTAGATATAATTCCATTGTAAATATATAATTCTGTTCTATACATATTCCATTGTATAGATATTTATTATATAGATATTCCATTGTATAGATATTCCATTGTACATATATAATTCTATTCTATAGGTATTCCATTATATAGATATCATTCCATTGTAAATATTTCATTCTATTGTATACATATTCCATTGTATAGATATTCCATTCTATAGATATTCCTTTGTATAGATATTCAGATGTGTAACATGCGTGATTACGTCGAAAGTACGGCAGATGTGGGAGTTAAGAATCTGTAAGTAACAATGCACGGTTATAGGTGTGAGGTGAGAGTAAGGCGGATGTGGGACCAGAGAGGTTAATTAAGAAGTCCCAAGCGAATTGGGGGGACACGCACCAGTCTAAACTGGATCGCCGGTGGGAAGGTAAAACATGATGGTAGATGCATAGACAAAAGAAAACCCCAAAATGGAATATTCGTGGGAACTGGTAATTGGGATAAGGGTGAAATAGTTTCATGGGTGGTCCCGAGGAAGCGGGAAAAAAAGAGAGGAAATATATGGGCTGCACATCCAGTGTGGGTAAGTTAGAGGAAAACTTGGCCACAACGATAAACTCAGTGGAGTTAAGTTCGGACATGGGGAAGAGTCCGGAGCGACAAGTTATGTTACAAGGCCGGTAGAAGGCAGTATTGTGTATTTACCTGTGTTAGGGTTTCGTGGGATGGTACCTAATCATCATGTATATTCATCAGTAATAAAGCTTCTATCTGTGTGTGCAAAACCGGAGTTCTCAAGTGCATAATAGCTGTTGATCATAGTGAATGATCAGTGATAAAAGTGGGTGATCCACGCTGCACTAGTCAGGGATATCTGCCAAATATAGGGACCTCAGACAACAGCCAATGTCTGCCTGTTGCAGTGGATTGTGACACATTGTATAGATATTATATTGTATAAATAATCCATTGTATAGATATTCCATTACATAGATATTCCATTGTATAGATATCTCATTGTATAGATATCTGAATCGGTTCAATTATCTCGGAACAGTCATAACATCTGATGGCAGATGCCTTGAAGAGATTAGAACAAGAATCGCCATTGCGAAAGTAGCCTTTAGCAAGATGAAAACATTCTGACCAATAAAATGATGTCAATTGAAACGAGAAAAAGAGTGTTGAGGGGATACATAGAGCCTGTTCTTTTGTATGGATGTGAAACTTGGACAATGTGCAGTCAAGCTGAAAAACATCTGATGGCTGCAGAAATGTGGTTTCTGAGGAAAATGCAAAGAATACCATGGACAGATAGAAAAACCAATGACCAAGTACTACAAGAGACAAATGAAAATCGTAGATTGATTAGAGAAATTAGACGTAGACAGTCAAAATTTTTTGGACATGTTATGAGAAGAAATGGACTGGAGAACTTGGTGATAGCTGACAAGATCGAGGGGAACAGACCAAGAGGAAGACCGAGAGGAAAATACCTGGATGGCTTGGCCACATGGCATGGACGAGACAGGAACAGTGAGCTGATCCACGACTCTGGTGATCGAGTGAAATGGCGAATCATGATCGCCCACGCTTTCCGGCATGGCACATGATTGATTGATTGATAGGTTATGTAAGCAAAATGGATATATATATATATATATATATATATATATATATATATATATATATATATATATATATATATATATATATATATATATATATATATATATATATATATATATATATATGCGGCCCGCCAATAGCTTTACATTTGTCAATGCGGCCCTCCGCACGAAAAGTTTGCCCATCCCTGCCTTAGGGGAAAAGTGCGGCTTAAATGGACCCGAACTAATAGCTTGGGCTGAGGCAAAGTTGTCCGATTTTCAAATACAAGAGAGGGATGAGAGAGCAGCAGCTAGGGAGGCCAGAGAAGCACAAGAAGCAGCAGCTAAAGAAGCCAGAATTGCACAAGAAGCAGCAGCTAAAGAAGCCAGAATTGCACAAGAAGTAGCAGCCAAGGAAGCTAAAGAAGCCAGAGAATTGGAAAAAGAAAGGATGTTGACTCTAGAAAAACAGAGGGAGAGAGAAAAAGAATTGGAAAAACAGAAAATAGAGAAAGAAATGGAATTACAGAAACAAAAGATGGAGAGAGAAATAGAACTGGAAAAACAAAAATTAGCTCTCCAGGAGAAAACACTTGAGTTTGAGCGGGACAAGTTAGTGGCCGAACAAATATTAAAAGACAAAGAGGTTGAAGGAAATATTAAGGTAAAGATGTTGGAGATGGAGAAAGAAGCAGAAATATCCAAGAATAAGTTGGCATGCAAAGCGCTGGATCCCGCCAAAAGATATCAAGGGATTATTAGAAATTTTTCACAAGGAGATTCGATTTCTGCATGGCTGACTAATTGTGAAGTCCTCTTGTCTCATTACGAGGTACCGTCTGACCAGTGGGGAGTATTACTTCATAGGCACTTGTCAGGGGAGCCTTTAAAGGTAATCGAGCTCATACCTGAACAACGACGCACAGATTACCAATATATGAAACAAAGACTGTTGGCACATTTCTCATTGGACACTGCGGGTCTGCGTACAAGCATACAAGACAATTGGACCTAAATCAAATCAAACGTTTCTAGATTTCGTTTCTGAAACGACATTACTGTTTGACAGGTGGCTGAAATCGGCTGAGGTAGGTAGAGATTTTGACAAAATTAGAGACCTGATGCTCAGGGATAAACTTATCTCCGCAGTACCACAACAATGTCAACATTCCTTATAGAACAGAAGTGTGATTCAGTAGCAGAACTGGAAGCCAGGGGGGAAGTCATTTTTCAACGCCCATAAGGACATTTTCGCAGAGACTACTCAGCCAGAACTGATCATAGGAGCATCCGCCAGAGTGTCTAGTCACAGATATGACAATTCGCATAACAAATTTCAACGTCAGGACAAATACAGACGGAACAAACAATGGTCTAACACAAAAAAGAGTTTGACAGTCCAGTGTAGGTTTTGTCGACGCATGCACGAAACATCAGAAATGTGTGATTCCAACCCGGATTATGAATCATATATAAAAGAGCTAGCTACAAAACGTAACCATAAATATACAGACTACAAAAACAACTTAAAATGCTTTGCGTGCAATAGTTTTGGTCATTTGGTCAAGTCATGTAGATTGCGACAGATGACCAAAAATGCATGTTTAGCATATGTGATTTCAAGTAGCGACGACGAGGAACAGCAATACGAGAGCGCGTCTGGCAAGTATGCACAGCCGGAGAACAATCCAAACAGAGCATATGTACAAGAAGCAAACTCCGCTTATATAAACGGTGGAAGACTCAATGTTGAACGTGCAATTGTCAATGGATTAGCAGTCAGAATGGTGAGGGGCACGGGGACCTCGATTATTGGACTGGACAGAAAACTAGTCAAAGAGGAGGATTACACCAATGGGAAAGTCATATGTAGAACAATTTGATGTGGCATGGACAGACATCAATTGCCCATACTATCAAGGACGTGTAACAGCTGCAGTACTATCACAACCAACGACGGAACTAATTGTGGGAAACATTCCTGGAGTAAAAGAGTGTACCGCCCAAGAAGTAGAACAAAGGGAAAAAGACAACATGAAAATACATGAAGGAAATTACACAGAATTAATTTTCCCGACAGAAGACAAAAAGATACCTGTCGCAAGCGATGATTCAGAACCCAACATGTATGAAATAAAAGAAAACTACACGGGAAACCAAAAGCAAACCAGTCAAGCATTGGACATGGAATTGACATATAGTAGTAAAGACAGTACACAAAAGATATCCCATAACAATATACAAGAGTTAACACAGTCAGAAATTACTTGGGATTCATTACCAATAAGATCGAATTTAACTCAAGCAGAACGTAAGAAAGTTGAATTTGGTATTGCAAATTTTAGACGTATTAGTCCTTCATTTTGTGACAGCACAGCAATGATTAAACAATTCTTTACACTATATTTAGATAATAGTAAGGTAGATCATATACACGGATGTGCAGCTATAAGATATGAGTCGAGCTCAGACGACGAGGTGTCATACAGAAAGAACAACATGCAACAACGTCGGTTGAAAAAGACAGCCAAACCACGACAAACAGATATGGCAGATTATACAAAATCAAATTGGCATGAAGAAACTCCACCAAAGATGTCACAAACCCATTATACCAACACAAACACTTCACTAACAGAATGGAAACAACAAAGTGTTCCCGAAACTCAAATTGACAAAAGAATACGGGATGTGAAAATAAGGAATTGGAATCGGTATTGGAAATATCTAGGTTTGTCCGATGAAGAACGGAAGGAAAAAACACGTCAAATAGATTATTATAAATCAGTAACAACATATGTCACACAGGAAGATGAGAATCACTGCCCAGTTCTACACATTAAAGAAACATAGATCAAATAGATTAAAACAATTCAAGACAGATACATACATTAGATTCACATGCAGTACACACAGCGACAGATGAGTATTGAAGTTTTGAACACTGAAATCTATCTTTATAAATCTGTCGAAATTCTTCTGTCTATAAACTTCACTTATATTCTAATTAAACGACACAATACATATACAGCTAGTTACAGATACGATTTATACGATTTAGGAAGTACAATTCATTACAAGCACGTAATACGTCAAACACATATAACATATCAATCAACCACATACACCACAGTACGTTAATAATATATACATACAATACAACAATTCACATGGTCGATCAGCTTGTACACATCATCCACAATATTTTATTGCTGTTGAAAATGAAATTCATGAAAATTGAAAAAAAGATGAATTCCTGAAGAAAAAAAATAAATAAATAAATAAATTCAGAAAAAACCGAAAAAAGATGAATTCCTGAACAAAAATAAATTCAGGACAATGAAAAAAAAATTAAGTCATGAATGAAAAGAATTAAAAAAATTATATATATATATATATTAGGAGGATATATATATACTAGCTGACACGGCCCGGCTTCGCCCAGTCCCTGGTAGGGAGCATCTAATTTAATTCATATAAGTAGTCATATAAGTTCTCGTTCCCGTTACCGACTGTCTGTCTTTCTGTCTGTCTTTCTGTCTGTCTGTCTGAC
Organism: Cepaea nemoralis; assembly: GCA_014155875.1. Taxonomy (NCBI): domain Eukaryota; kingdom Metazoa; phylum Mollusca; class Gastropoda; order Stylommatophora; family Helicidae; genus Cepaea; species Cepaea nemoralis. Next base: position 280,620 of record JACEFZ010027103.1, on the reverse strand, counting down.
CCGGCCCGGCATCGCCCAACTCCTGGTGTGGAGCATCTCATTTATTTCATATAAGTAGTCATATAAGCTCCCGTTCCCGTTCCTGACTATCTATCTGTCTGTCTGTCTGTCTATCTGTCTGATCCGGCCAGGCTTCGCCCAGCCCCTGATGGCGAGCATCTCATTTAATTCATATAAGTAGTCATATAAGTTCCCGTTCCCGACTGTCTGTCTGTCCGTCCCTCCCTCTCTGTCTGTCTGTCTGCCTGTCTGTCTAATCATTTATTGGTTGCAGTTAGAACAACCTTAGATAAACGAAGACCAACTTACAAAAAGCAATAGAAAGAGCACTTGAAAGATCTTTACATCTTCCCCAACAATTAACTTGGGTAAATGGAGCGGCGGCAGCAGCATCAGCAGAAGAAGGAAAAGGAGGAGTAGGAGCTGGGAGGAGGAAGAGGGAGGTGGAGAAGGGAGGAGTAGGAGGGAGGAAGAGATAGGCGGAGAGAGGAGGAGGAGGGAAGAGGAGGGAGGAGGAGGAGTAGGGAGGAATAGGAGGGAGGAGGAGGGATTAGGAGGAGGAGAGAGGAGGAGGAGAAGGGAGGAGGAGGGAGGAGGAAGGAGGAGGGAAGAGGAGGAAGGAGGAGGAGGAGGAGGGAGGAATAGGAGAGAGTAGGAGGGATTAGGAGGAGGAGAGAGGAGGAGGAGGTAGGAGAAGGGAGGAGGAGGGAGGAGGGTAGGAGGAGGAAGAGGGAGGGGGAGGAGGAAGAGGGAGGAGGAAGGAGAAGGAGGAGGAGGGAAAAGGAGGGAGGAGAAGAACGCAGGGGGAGGAGGAGGAGGGAGATGGAGGAGGAGGGAGGAGAAGGAGGGAGGAGGCGGAGGGGAGGAGGCGGAGGGAGGAGGAGGGAGGAGGATGAGGGAGGAGAAGGTGGGGAAGGATGAGGAGGGAGGAGGAGGAAGAGGGAGGTGGAGAGAGGAGGAGGGGGAGGAGGTAGGAGGAGGAGGGATGAGGGGGAGGACGTAGGAGGAGGAGGAGGGAGTAGGAGGAGAGAGGAGGAGAAGGGAGGAGGAAGGAAGAGGAGTGATTAGGAAGAGAGAGGAGGGAGGAGGAAGAGGGAGAAAGAGGAGGGAGAAGGAGGAGGGAGGAGGAAAAGGAGGGAGGAGGAGGGAGAAGGAGGGATGTGGAGGAGGAGGTAGAGGGAGGAGGAGGGAGGAGGAGAGAGGAGGAGGTAGAGGGAGGAGGAGGGAGGAGGAGAAGGGAGGAGGATGGAGGAGGAGGGAGGAGGAGGGAGGAAGAGGGAAGAGAAGGGGAGGAGGGATGAGGGGGAGGACATAGGAGGAGGAGGAGGGAGTAGGAGGAGAGAGGAGGAGAAGGGAGGAGGAAGGAAGAGGAGTGATTAGGAAGAGAGAGGAGGGAGGAGGAAGAGGGAGAAAGAGGAGGGAGAAGGAGGAGGGAGGAGGAAAAGGAGGGAGGAGGAGGGAGAAGGAGGGATGTGGAGGGAGGAGGTAGAGGGAGGAGGAGGGAGGAGGAGAGAGGAGGAGGTAGAGGGAGGAGGAGGGAGGAGGAGAAGGGAGGAGGATGGAGGAGGAGGGAGGAGGAGGGAGGAAGAGGGAAGAGAAGGGGGAGGAGGGATGAGGAGGAGGACGTAGAATTAGAAGGAGGGAGGAGGGAGTGGGAGGAGAGAGGAGGAGAAGGGAGGAGGAAGGAAGAGGAGTGATTAGGAGGAGGGAGGAGGGCGAGGAGGTAGGAGGAAGAGGAAGGAGGAGGAGGAAGGAGGAGGAGAAAGAGGGAGGAGGAGGGGAGAGGAGGAGGAGGATTTTAACGCATATGCCTGTAGACAATTGCAGCGAAAAGGTGGGTCTGTCTATCTATCTGACCCGCGTGGCTTCGCCCAGCTCCTGGCGGGTAGCGTCTCATTAAATTCATACAACAAAAAAAGTAACTTAAAAGAATGTCCTTCCACACACCATCCATTATTTTTAATGAAAACTCTTTCTAATCACCTGCATGACTACAGTAACTTCTTAAGCAAAAAAAGATGAGTTACAATGTTATGCATTATGCATTATTTTTATGAAAACTTTGAAAATGCCTTACAGATTGTATCATTATTTATTATAACTCATATGCCGGTACATAACTATGGACAAAGAGTTTATAAATCTTTGAAAACGATGCCACAATATGACTATAAGTTATACAGAAAAGTTATGCCCCTTGAAATAACTTTTACAGAGTTAAGTCCCCTGAGATATATGAAATTACAATGAAAAATGGAAAATGAAATAATATTGGGTAAGCAGCCGATTTCACACTAAAAAATATGACAGTTGGCAGCTCTGGAATGAAAGGAAGACGTGTAGAAAATTTCATCTCAATCGGATGGGCCGTTCGCGAGCGCATAAAGGACATACGGACATACAGACAGACAGACAGACAGACAGACAGACAGACAGACAGACGGAGATCGCAATTTATATATAAGATATATATATATATATATATATATATATATATATATATATATATATATATATATATATATATATATATATATATATATATATATAATCCCTCCTCCTCCTCCTCCTCCTCCCTCTACCTCCTCCCTCCTACTCCCTCCTCCTTCTCCCTCTTCCTCCTCCCTCCGCCTCCTCCCTCCTCCTCCTCTCTCCTCCTCCTTCCTCCTCCTTCCTCCTCCTCCTCCATCTCCCTCTCCTCCCTTCTCCTCCCTCCTCATCCTTCCCCTCCTCCTCCTGCGTGTTCCTCCCTCCTTCTCCCTCCTCCTCCTCCTTCCTCCTCCCTCTTCCTCCTCCCTCCTCCTTCCCCTCCTCCCTCCTCCTCCCTCTTCCTCCTCCTCCCTACTCCTCCTCCCCCTCCTCCTCCCTCCTCCCTCCACAGACAGACAGACAGACAGTCGGGAACGGGAACTTATATGACTATTTATATGAATTAAATGAGATGCTCCCCATCAGGGGCTGGGTGAAGCCGGGCCGGATCAGACAGACAGACAGATAGACAGACAGAAAGACAGATAGACAGTCGGGAACGGGAACGGGAGCTTATATGACTACTTATGTGAATTAAATGAGATGCCCCACACCAGGACCTGGGTGATGCCGGGCCGGGTCAGACAGACAGACAGACAGACAGACAGACAGACAGACAGACAGACAGGTAGTCAGTAACACGGGAACGAGAACTTATATGACTACTTATATGAATTAAATGAGATGCTTCCCACCAGGGACTGGGCGAAGCCAGGCCGGGTCAGCTAGTAGTCTATAAAACAAACAAATATACATTTTTGAACTTCTATATATTTTTCAATTAATATCCTCAAACAGATGATTGCTTCTCTGATGCCGCTGTTTTTGCGGAACCCAAATTGTTCTTCATATACTTCCTCATCCATTTTATGTTGAATTCTTTCTTGTATGACCTTGAGTAGTATCTTAGTTATGTGGCTCATTAAGCTAATAGTTCTGTAATCCTCACACTCAACAGTTCGTGGCTTCTTCGGTAATGTGATGAAAATAGATGTTTTCAAATCCTTGGGGATGTACCCAGTATTATATATATATATATATATATATATATATCATTACATAATTCTGCGATAGTTTCAATGCTAAAGCTTGATAAGGATATTATCATCTCTGTTGTTATCTTGTCTGGACCTGCAGCCTTTGCTTATTTCATCTTTTAATAGCCTTTTCTTCTTCAGCCGTTAATAATTTTGGTCCATCTTGAGTATTATACAATGTTGGTCTATTGACTCTGTTGTCCCATATTAAATCTTCTGAGTACTATGTCCATCTTTTTATTATGTCAGTGTTATTAATTATAATTTCTCCATTTTTTCCTGTGATACAACCGTTTCCTGTTATATTATTTTTCTTCTTTGTAAATCTTTTTTTAATGTTTATGTAATTCTTTCCAGCTGTATTTTATTTCCAGATCCTCTATTTCTTTTGCAATATTTCTGCAGCCATTCTTCTTTGGCAACTCTGCACATGCGACGTATTTCTATATCTATTACTATATATTCTGGAGTGTTCTTTGCTTTCTTTCTTTGAGACATTTTACTCAAGATGTCATCCGTTATTCATAATTGTTTTTTCTTATTAATCTTCACTGGCAAGGTGATATTTGCAATCCGAATACTGGTTTGTACACTTTCCCCTTTTGTATTAATTTTATCCTCGGGATTTTCACGTAGGTACTGTTCCATACTTTCAATGATTAGCCCATCATATCTATTTTTGACTTCAACTAGGTATAGTTGACTTATTTCTAGTTGTTTCAATGCCGATATATCTACTTGAGGTGTCTTCGATTTCCTTATTCCTTGGTTTTTAAGTTTTATTTGCAATTTTAAAACTACAGGATTATGGTCAGAGTTGATATCAGCACCAGGGTATGTTTCGGCATTTTTAACTTGTTCTTTCGTTCGCTTGAAATATGTCTATAGCTGCAATGTTGTCTCTTGTATGAATCTAACAGTCTTTTTTAGTTCACTCAGCGGTCCATAGAGTGTATCTTCCACTGTTGTCTCTCTAGGCCAGAAGGTTCGCCTGGATATGTTGTAGTTTGGGCAGTTCCTGGAGTATGTGCTCTGCTGTCTGCGACGCTAAACCACATGTGCACATGGCTGTGTCACCAATCCTTGAATTTTGTATACATGTAATTGCGTAATCTATAGTGTCCTGTTCTGAGGCGCAGAATAATGACCTTCGTTTTTAAATCTATTTCTAATCATAATCTTCTTGTTCTATCTCCAGGGCTTTTCTATGTATACAGTTTCCTAGGGTTATGTTGGAAAAATGATTTTCAAACAATAAGATTGTTTTCTGCACAGAACTGTATCAACCGGTCTTCTATGTCGTTTCTGTTTCCCATACCATATTGCCATACTATCTGCTTATATTTATTTTTTCCGACTTGTGCGTTCATGTCTCCCATGACAAATAGGACCTCCGATGATTTTACAACTTTCAGTGATTGTTGTAGGTCTTCATAGTATTCTTTTAGCTGTTCATCACTATAATCAGTTGTTGGAGCATATGTCTGAAGAATTACTATGTTGAACGGTCTTGTCCTAATTTTGAGAAGTATCATTCTATCTTTATGAGTCCAGAATCCACTGATATTTTTCCCTCAATCTCGTTTTACTAAAATTCCTACTCCTCTCTCGTGATGATCTCCTTCTGAATTAATGAATAGGTAATCTTCTTTCCTTATATAACTTGTATCTGTCCATCCTGTTTCAGATACGCCTAAGATATCTAAATTCATGTTTTTTGCCTCTGCAATAAGGTTATCAAACTTCCCTGCTTGATATAAGGTGCGTACGTTCCACGTACCAATTCTCAGACTTCTCCTTCTACTTTTCAGGTAGGTATTGTCAGAATGCACCCTTTCAAAAGAATGTGGGATGCATTCGTCATTATGCACTTCCTTATTCACTATAGGAGTTGTCTCTTCCCTGTGAATATTTACAACAGGCTCATCTCCAGGGGGCAAAGAATTACCCGTATCGCCTTTTTCTTGCTACTGAATTACCATTGCTGTCTTTGGGATATTACATGGTGAGGTCCCAATCTCTCCCACGATGGCCAGCCATGGTCACTATCGTGTCCTGAATCACCTCATGTGTGCCACACACACTGATGTTTCGCTTTCGAAGCCGTTGATCTATTTAGATTAATCCGCCTTCTCCACCGTCCCAGTCTTTGTGTACTAGGGATGGACATTCCCTTAGTAGGATATTACCCCTACTTCACTATTTACCAGATAACTAAATTAAAAACACAGATAGGAAATGAAAAGGGACTATACTCATCTAATATTATTGTAAGGGAGATTACTGGAGTTATAAACACTAAAGTATAAACCAGCTATAATGTTTTAAAATAACTTACAAATATTTTCCTTTTTCTCTTAGAAATAATGTAATTAAAACTGAAGTTAAACACTTTAATCTCAAGAAAAATTCTTGAAGAATTCTTATAGAAAATTATTTAAATTTTAACGTAGTTACATTTTATAATCGCCTTTAAAGTTCTAAATTTATATTTTAATTTATAATTGTATACTTTAAATGTCATCTCACACTGTTGTTGTCTATAGTGAATTTTTTTACTGGCCTCTTAGGGCCACACAAATTTTAAATACTAGAGGTGCTGCTGACCCATTTGCTAGTACGCCGGATTTACCTTCAGGAGATGCAGGTTCGAATCCTCGGTAAGGTGTGGGATTTGTTTCTGACGGCGGCAAAATGAAAATCCTAAATGCACAGTTCGCGGCGACTGCACTATCCAGGCGGCCTTAATTCTTCAGGCTCAAACTGCCCCCTGCCATACACCGCAAGGTACATATTGGCAGTAAATGACAGTGACAGTTGACAGTTTATACCAAACTTTGATACCATTAACAAAGAAATTAGAGGACGGAATATTAACCATCCATCCATCATGTGCCATGCCGGTAAGCGTGGGCGGTCATGTTTTGCCATCTCACTCAATCACCAGAGTCGTGGATCAGCTCCGTGTTTCTGTCTCGACCATGCCACGAGGCCAAACCATCCAGATATTTGCTTCTAGGTCTTCCTCTTGGTCTGTTCCCTTCGATCTTGCCAGTTGTCACCAAGTTCTCCAATTCATTTCTTCTCATAACATGCCCACAAAATTTTGACTGTCTGCGTCGAATGTCTCTAATCAGTTTACTATCTTCATTTGTTTCTTGAAGGACCTGTTCATTGGTCTTTCTGGCTGTCCATGGTATTCTTTGCATTTTCCTTAGAAACCACATTTCTACAGCCATCAGATGTTTTTCAGCTTGACTGCTCGTTGTCCAAGCTTCACATCCATATATATTAACATGCTAGACATATGTGAGCCGTCTCCCTGGCCTAGGGAGTTAGCGACTTTCTCCGTAATCCCGTATTTTTACATGAGAAACGTACCTCGCGCGAGAATCGGTAGCCATTCTCGCCGCGTTGGTAACTTGCGGAGTATGTGAGCCGGACGCTCAGAAAGCAATGACAAACTACTGAGCGTAATCTTGCTAAGAAATCAACACTCAGCAGACAGATACTGATGTTGACAGCGATGTCCTGTAAAGGATATGCGAAGAAAAGGCATATGTGAGACCAGAGGGCATTGTTATAGAAATCAGAAATAGCACAATTAAGACAATATTTTGCCTAATGAAAATGTATGTGTATTCTGTTCTTGGAGATTGAGGTTCAGAATGCTCTTAAACATATGAAAACTGGCAAGAACCCCGGTTCAGACAGCATCACAATAGAAATGATTAATGCTTTAGAACAGGGGGGTGGACAAACTACGGCCCGCAGGCCGCATACGGCCCGCCAACTGATTTTATGTGGCCCGCGAGGGCATTTAGAAACAAAAATTTTTACTTCGCTTTTATTTTATTTTGTTGAATTTTACAGAATTTCATGTACCGTTATGATTGTTTAACATTTTCGATACAATTTCTTTCTAATTATCTATTTTTGTAAACAGTCATTGACCTTTGTAATGTAATGCTTCTTCTTCTTCTTTCGTTCACCTTAAATATGTCTATAACTGCAATGTTGCCTCTTGTGTGAATTTAATTGTCCTTTTTAGCTCACTCAGCAGTCCATAGAGTTTATCTTCTACTGTCGTCACACTAAGCCAGAAGGTTTGCCTAGACATGCTGTCATTTGGGCAGTCTTTGAGTATGTGTTTTGCTGTCTGCGACGACAATCCACGTGTGGCAAATGGGAAAGATGCATGCTCTTAAAAATCTAATTTTTGTATTTCTGTCTGTCCCACTCCATAATTTATTCAGCTGTTTTAGTCTCTGAAGAGCAATGAATAGTCGCCGTTTAATTTCTTTTAATTTTCCACCGTTGTTTGTAATCAATGACCCAAGATATTCAAAATTTTCCACCACCTCCGATTTTTTCCCATTAATGTATATTTCTTTCTCCATAGTAGTTTTATCTGTATGCATTATCTTTGTTTTTGCTATGTTAAGACATAAGGTGTGATTTTCACTATTCAATTGGGTTGAGGCTATTAGGTTTTCTATGCCATTCTGTGTTGTGGATAATAATACTGTATCATCAGCATATCGAATCTCTGGTATGTCATGACCACCGATATTTAGGGCATCATACAGCTCCCTGTTTATATTATCTCTTACATTTCTCATTATATTTTCGGCGTACAGGTTAAACAAATAGGGGGACAGCACACATCCCTGACGGACTCCTTGCTTGATGTCAAACCAATCTGATGTCTCGCTATCTATTCTAAGGCATGGTGTTCTGTGCAATATTGGCAGGTCTCTATCTTGCTGCCGCATATTTTTCTGCTGTGGCCGGCCTTCTGTCACCTTGAGCATTGTGTTATTCTCGAGATTGATCGTTCGAGCTGTTGAGCTTTCATGTTCATCGATACTTGGATTGGCATCTCGCTCCCTTCTGTTGTTACCACCACTGCAGTTGTAGGAATCTTAGAGTAGGTAACAAGCCGCTCCGCCTTCAAGATTCGGGGTGTGGAGATTTTCTTGCTGTAGCTGTTTCAGTATCTGGTCATCCGTAAGCTCCACTTGGATGCGTTCGATAACCCATCTGATCGTCTGAAAGTCGGTGTTTCCGACTCTGGCGTCTTTCTCCTCTCTCTCTCTCTCTCTCTCTCTCTCTCTCTCTCTCTCTCTCTCTCTCTCTCTCTCTCTCTCTCTCTCTCTCTCTCTCTGTTTCTCAATAGTCTTGAATCTAGTCTTTGGTGGATTGTCGTCTCCCTTTCTCGTGGTAGCTTCATTTGAGGTTACTTCAGGTTCTGGCGCTTTGCTGCAGCTCGCAGGCAGGTTCTCTCCTCTCGTCTTCTTGGCGGTCTTGGCGGCTCATCGCTGCTCATCTTGAATGTCGAGTGTCTTCTGGTGTTACGCTTGCAATGTGCCATTTTCTCCCCCGTATCAGGTTTCTTGAACAGTTTAGGAAACTAGTTCTCGATAGCGCTCCGCAGTTGCAAATGGTTTGACTTGCCATTTGATTTGCTGCCTTCTTATAACACCTAGCGCTGCCATAACTCCGACTTTAGTCCTGATTTCCTCATTTATGATGTTTCTTTCTTCTTGATACATTGAGTATTCTTCTCAGGAATATCATTTCTGTTGTTCTTGTTTATTTCCCTCTTTTTCTGCCACTGTCCAGGTTTGACATTGGTAGCATCGACTTGGTAAGAAGATTGTGTTGTAGAGTAGTAACTATTGATACGTCTTTGTTCTTTAGTATTGGTGCCATTTGTCCAATGAGATGGTTTTCCTTATTACATCTATTTTCGATCTCGTCTTCTGATTTGCCATTTGATGATATTATACTTCCAAAGTACTTGAAGTTCCTTATTTCTTTCACGAGGTGTTCTTTTATATGAATTGTTGTTGTTTCCTCTTTGGTTATAGTCATTACATCTGTTTTACTGGTACTAATGTTCATGTTATGTTCCTTACACACTTAGTTTAGACTGTTCATGTGGTCTTGTAATTATGCTTCTGATTACGCTATTAGTGCTTGATCGTCCGCAAATAAGAGTTTTTTAATGGTGTCATTTGTTATTGGCTCTTCTTCTGTGTTCTGTTTGTTATGTGGTGCTCTTGCGATCTCTGTTTGGCTAGTTTCTTTACATATGCTGTCTAAGTAGGTATAGGAGGGACAGGACATAACCTTGTCGTACTCCGGATCTTATTGTAGAGGGTTATAAGCATCTCAACTCATCTCATCAAATTACCCAAATTACCTTTGGCCTTTGTTTAAATATAATGCTAGACACAGTAAACGTTTAAATATATTACACATTCCGAAGCCTAGGATTGACTTATACAAAACAAGCTTAACGTACTCTGCATCTCAGCTGTGGAACAATCTTCCACAGGAAATCAAAGACATCACCACTCCCTATTCATATAATCGCAAATTATTCGAACACTATCTCAATACGGATTACCTTCCCCCTTAATAATTGAGATAATAATAATAATAATAACAAAACCCTAGTATAACAGCCAATCACCTTTTTGTAGGCCAATATATTCCACATGGTTAATAACAAGTGTCAGACCATTATCTAATATTACTGTGTCGTGTAGTTTTGTTGTTTGCATTTTGCCCATGCCTTTATAATGCATATCTTTTATATTGTTACTGTTCTTTGTTAGCCTTGAATGATGTGTGAATGAAATAATGTATGAAAGAGAGTGATAGAAGGGCAGAATGTTAGACGGGCCTGCGTGCCCAATTCTTAACCCTTTGAAAATAAAGTTTGTTCGTTCGTTCGTTCGTTCGTTCATCTAATCATGTTCCTCTTGTACCTTGCGGTATCGAGGTGAAGTATAAACAGCGGGAGAGTGTCCACTTATGGGCTTCATGAAGCGATATTCACATTGAGCCCATAAGCGGACACTCTCCTGCTGTTTATAATATAATTTTACCAGATTTTTTAAAAAGTTGCATATCCCTTACATGACGTTGTAGTCAACACCAGCATTTTACTGCCGTTGTTGATGTCTTGGCAAGATAAGATTTTACGTTCAGTAGTTTGCCATTGCTTTCTGAACGAGCGGCTCCCATACCAACACGTTAAAACCAGCGCGACACGGTCTGCAATTACCAGATAACTAAATTAAAGCAAATATAAGCAATAAAAAGGGGACACAATCATCTAATTTGAGATAACTAAACATTTAAATATATCTTCTATAATATTATTAACTGACTGAAAGATCTCTCCACTATTCTCTTAGAAATAATATTATTAAAATTGAAGTCACATATTGTAATCTCCAGATAAATTCTTTTGGAATCCTTATAGAAAAGTATGTTAATCTATATGTACTTACATTTTATAATTAACTTTTAAGTTCCACATTTACTTTTAAAATTGTAATTGTATACTTCCAATGACACTCTGTTACGTTTCATTCTCAGCTAGGGAAGTAAAACCAAAACATATCTTTTATTGGCCTCCTAAGGCCACACAAAATTTAATAACTAGAGATGTGACTGGCCCAATGGCTAGAACGGCGGATTTTCCTTCAGGGGACTCGGGTTCGAATCCTCGGTAAGGTGTGGGGAGTTTTTTCTGTCCGGGGAAAAAAGAACATCCTAACCTGCACAGTTCGCGGCGACTGCACTAGCCAGGCGGCCTTAATCGTACCCATGCTTAGGTCGCCTTAATATAAGTTAAAGTATACAATAAAATGTTTTGCATATCCTTTACAGGACATCGCTGTCAACACCAGCATCTTTCAGCTGTATGTTGATTTCTTGGCAAGATTACGCTCAGTAGTTTGCCATTGCTTTCTGAGCGGCCGGCTCACATACCCCGTAAGTTAACGATGCGATTCGAACCACTGCTGATTCTCACCGTCATCACGTTACCTACGAGAGTATACGAGATTACGGAGAGAAGTCGCTAACCTCTAAGCCACGAAGCCGGCAAGTTAAAGTATAGTCTAGGTAAAATAAAAAATCGGCTGTAAAATAGACAGCGTCACTATGACTATGCTATTCTGCTTATTTTAATTATAACATTAAAACTGGTAAAGCTATTCATAACTCTACTGAAATCACAATACGACGCCACACAATTAGACTATAAACATGAATGAACATATCGTAGCAGGAGGAAGTGATTGATTGATTGATTGATTGATCTAGGAACCGACATCACAGCATTCGGGACATTCCCATAAGCGCTCCGTCCCCATCCTCAGCAACCAGCGAAGAGTTCCAACACTAATAGTTCCAGTAGCAATCTGATTATATGTCCGTCTCGCCTTTCCTCTGAGCGTCGAGCGTCGGCCAGATCCCCTCGTCACTCCTCGCTGCCTCATTCTAACCAGACTATGGTGATCCATTTGCTCCTCCGAGGTGTACACGTGCTCCCACAAGGCCGCAACCACATCTGCCTTGTCATGCATCAATACTCCACCAAATCAACTTATAAATCAAATCAACTTTATTAGGGTCACAAATTGGGCGCGCAGGCCCGTCTTACATTCGGCCCTTCCAATCACTCGTCTTTCGTTCATCAAGAGCATTATACATTTACATAGGAAGAAAAATAAACATTGTGAAATGAATGTTGTAAACATAAACAAGGCTAAACATGGAGAAAAATGTGTACATGAAAAGTATGTGACGTAAAAGTAGTGATGCCAGCGCGTCCCACACACACACACACACACACACACACACACACACACACACACACACACACACTCTCTCTCTCATTCACTCTCACTCTCACTCATTCACTCACACACACACACTCTCACTCATTCACTCTCCCGTTCACTCATTCACTCTCCCGCTCACTCATTCACTCTCCCGCTCACTCATTCACTCTCACGCTCACTCATTCTGTCTCTCCCGCTCACTCATTCACTCTCCCGCTCACTCATTCACTCTCCCGCTCACTCATTCACTCTCCCGTTCAATCATTCACTCTCCCGCTCACTCATTCACTCTCACTCATTCACTCTCACGCTCACTCATTCACTGTCCCGCTCACTCATTCACTCTGCCGCTCACTCATTCACTCTCACGCTCACTCATTCACTCTCACGCTCAATCATTCACTCTCCCGCTCACTGATTCACTCTCACGCTCACTCATTCACTCTCACGCTCACTCATTCCTTCTCACGCTCACTCATTCACTCTCAATCTCACTCAATCACTCTCACGCTCACTCATTCACTCTCACGCTCACTCATTCACTCTCACGCTCACTCATTCTGTCTCTCATTCACACTCACTCACTCTCTCACTCGAACTACAGTAATGAACATAAGTTTAGATTATACATGATAAAATCAAATGGTATTTAACTTATAATATTACAGATGAGAATACACAAACATATGGATTCGCGTGTTACATAACATGCGTGTTACATGACATGCATCTGCTCAGCTCTCTCTCTCTCTCTCTCTCTCTCTCTCTCTCTGTATTCTTTCATATACACACACTCACACGCATGCGTACGCTCACACACACACACACTCTCTCTCTCTCTCTTTCTCTCTCATTCACTCTCACTCTCACTAATTCATTCTCCCGCTCACTCATTCACTCTCACGCTCACTCATTCACTCTCACGCTCACTCATTCGCTCTCACGCTCACTCATTCACTCTCCCGCTCACTCATTCACTCTCCCGCTCACTCATTCACTCTCACGCTCACTCATTCACTCTCACGCTCACTCATTCACTCTCCCGCTCACTCATTCATTCTCCCGCTCACTCATTTACTCTCCCGCTCACTCATTCACTCTCACGCTCACTCATTCTGTCTCTCCCGCTCACTCATTCACTCTCCCGCTCACTCATTCACTCTCCCGCTCACTCATTCACTCTCCAGCTCACTCATTCACTCTCACTCATTCAATCTCACGCTCACTCATTCACTCTCACGCTAACTCATTCACTGTCCCGCTCAATCATTCACTCTGCCGCTCACTCATTCACTCTCACACTCACTCATTTACTCTCACGCTCACTCATTCACTCTCACGCTCAATCATTCACTCTCCCGCTCACTGATTCACTCTCACGCTCACTCATTCACTCTCACTCATTCCTTCTCACGCTCACTCATTCACTCTCACTCATTCACTCTCACGCTCACTCATTCACTCTCACGCTCACTCATTCACTCTCACGCTCACTCATTCACTCTCACGCTCACTCATTCACTCTCACGCTCACTCATTCACTCTCACGCTCACTCATTCACTCTCACGCTCACTTATTCACTCTCCCGCTCAATCATTTACTCTCCCGCTCACTCTCCCGCTCACTCATTCACTCTCCCGATCACTCATTTACTCTCCCGCTCACTCATTCACTCTCCCGCTAACTCATTCACTCTCACGCTCACTCATTCACTCTCACGCTCACTCATTCACTCTCACTCATTCACTCACACACACAGACACTCTCACTCATTCACTCTCCCGCTCACTCATTCGCTCTCACGCTCACTCATTCACTCTCCCGCTCACTCAATCACCCTCACGCTCACTCATTCACTCTCACTCATTCACTCTCCCGCTCACTCATTCACTCTCACTCATTCACTCTCCCACTCACTCATTCACTCTCACGCTCAATCATTCACTCTCACGCTCACTCATTCACTCTCACGCTCACTCATTTACTCTCACGCTCACTCATTCACTCTCACGCTCACTCATTCACTCTCACGCTCACTCATTCTGTCTCTCATTCACACTCACTCACTCTCTCACTCAAACTACAGTAATGAACATAAGTTTAGATTATACATGATAAAATCAAATGGTATGTAACTTATAATATGACAGATGAGAATACACAAACATATGGATTCGCGTGTTACATAACATGCGTGTTACATGACATGCATCTGCTCAGCTCTCTCTCTCTCTCTCTGTATTCTTTCATATACACACACTCACACGCATGCGCGCGCTCACACACACACACACACACACTAACACATCAACTCTCCCACTGTCTCACTCTCTAACACACAATCCTACACACACACACACACTCACTCTCTCAATCACACTCTCTCACACATACACGTACACATGAACGCATACACGCACGCACACACTCCCTCACTCACTCTCACACATACACGTACGAATGCATGCACTGACACATTCCCCCACCATTTCTCGCTCAATCACTCTCTCCACACACACGCATGCACACACGCATTCACTCTCTCCCTCTCTCTGACACCCACTCTCTCTCTCTCTCTCTCTCTCTCTCTCTCTCTCTCTCTCTCTCTCTCTCTCTCTCTCGCTCCCACACGCACACACATATATAGTGAACAATTATAATGAACAATTATACTGAACAATTATACCAGTAAATGAATTATGGTGGCATATAGTCGGTATGGATTAAGTATTGAAAGAGTTTTCGGTTAAATGTGTAGGGACTCATTGGAGTTTTTAGATCTGGAGGCAGATGATTCCATAAGTGAGCACCAGAATAGGCAAAACATGTTTTGTATAGGTCCAATCTAGGCTTTGAGACATGTAACAAATTTAGGCGCTTGCTGTTCATTGCATTAGATTGAATCAGCGGCAGAAGATACTCTGGGGTATTTTGAGATATAATTTTATTCACTAGTTTGGCTTTGTTGAAAAGGAAGCGCTTTTGTAGTGGTAGAAGTCTTAGATGATTGTACAAATTATTACTTTCAACGTGCTTTATGCCAGAAACCAGACGAATAGCGCGGTTTTGTAGAGAACATAGTCGTTTTAAATTAGATTTAGGGCAACCATCCCAAACTGTGGAACAGTAATCGAGATGTGATTGGATATAGCATGTATAGAATATTTTTCGTGTGCTTTCGTTCAGGAAGTGCTGAATTTTAGCAAGTTGGTAAACTTTTTGTGTTATTTTCTTGGTAAGAGCGTGAACATGAGAGATCCAGTTCAAATGGCTGTCTATTAAAAGCCCTAGTGTTTTATGTTCAGTCACATTAACTATAGGTAACGTGCCCATGCGGAGTTCGAGCGGTGTTCCAGTTATGGCTAGTGTCTGTAGTTTTTGTCTGGTCGTTATTAGCATGGATTTGGTTTTGCCGATGTTAATTTGCATGCGGTTTTCATTGCTCCATCTAGTAAGATTATCAAGTTCCTTTTGTAAAGAATTCTTGACTAGTATATATAGTACAGTCGTCAGCAAATAGATCACAAGTTGTATTGATATATAAAGGAAGATCATTAATATAAACTGCAAAAAGCAGCGGACCTAGTATTGAGCCCTGAGGCACACCAATATTAAGCTGTGTGGGTCTTGATAGACAGTTGTTGAAGGACACGACTTGTTGCCTGTCGGATAGAAATGACGTAATTATGTTCACCCATGTTGGTGCTTGTCTTCATTTGCTTTAGTTTTCTAATTAAAATATCGTGATCTACCATATCAAAAGCTTTGTTAAAGTCTACAAACACCGCTCCACAAATTCTACCGTTGTTGATGTTTAAGTGCCAGTTATCGGTCATTTTTGTTAGAGCACTATGGCAAGAATATTTAGGTCGAAACCCAGATTGACTGTTAATTATTAGATCGTTGTTAATTAAATGGTGTAACGTTATTTTATGAATGTGTTTTTCTAGTGGTTTTGATAGCGACGATAGTAAGGAAATAGGTCTATAATTACCCAAAACGCTATTATCGATTGAGCCATTTTTAATTAGCGGAAACACTTTAGCAATTTTAAAAGCAGATGGAAAGTAGTTTTTGGCCAGGCACTGGTTATATATGAACGTTAAGGACTCACTAATGACTGGTGCAGCACAACGAAGAATTCTATTACTGATACCATCTAGGCCGTGTGAGTTTGTTGATTTGAGGTTCAAGAGATATTTATAAACGTCTGCAACAGACATTAAAGGAATCTCATCGGGAATATTTCTGGTGCACTTCTCCTCACAGAATGATGCCAGTGAACTTAAATTACACGATGAGTCTGGTATTGAAGACTTTAGATTCTCTATTTCTGATTGAAAGAACCAACTGAATTCATCGCATGTTATAGAATTTGGTATTGCTGATTCTGTAGGGCGTTTCTTATTGGTTAGCAAGTTAATAGCCTTCCATATATTTGTACTGTTTGAATTATCTACAATCAAATTTTTTAAATGATCTTTTTTTATCCTACGAATGTCATATTTAACTTTATTCCTTAGTCTGCGGTAATTGATGAAGTCTTTATTTTTGTGTGCTGTATCTCGCTCTCTCATGATTTCCAGCACTTCTCTAGTGACCCATGGGGATTTATGTTGATTTTTGACTCGAACTTCTTTGATTGGCACGTGTTTATCGAACACATTGTAGACTGTCCTCGTCCAGAAAGCTAATGCATCGTCCGGGTCAGGAAGTTGGTAAACGTGATCAAGGGCTGCTTTTCTTAAGTCTTGCAAAAATAAATCTTTTCATTGAATGCTTTAAAATTCCTAAATTTGATACTTACATGTTTATGTTTAAGAGGTTTGAACCCAATTCTTGACCATGTACAACATACCGGGTAGTGGTCACTAACTGTACAAACAGGAACAGAACATTCAACAATATTATCTGGACAAGTAACATATATATGATCAATTATAGTTGAGGATGTGTCAGTAACCCTTGTGGGACGGTTTATTAGTGTTTGAAATTGTAATAAAGAATGATATCGTCCCATGTCTGGTTGGATTTAGGAATATCTATGTTAACGTCACCTAATATCATGACTTCTCTACCTTCTGTAAACACTATATCCATCATTGTAGTGAAACAGTCATACCAATTGTACCCAGCACACGGATTCCTATATAGGTATCCAATGAGAAACGGCTGTTGGCTGGCTGGCTTCACCTCTAACCAAACACATTCTATCTCTACTGACTCGAGATCACTTCTACGGTAACAGTTGAGAGAATTGGAAATGTATACAGCAATACCTGTCTCTAATTTTTGATTTGCGTCTCTTCGAATTACTTTAAACCCTTTAAGAGTGATTTCAGAGTCGGATATTTTGTCGTTGAGACGACTTTCTGTGATTCCAAACACATGGAATTGTTTGCACAGTATTACCGAAAGCTTAGGTAATTTATTGAGCAAATGATAGATGTTGAGATGGCCTATACTTAGGCCATCTTTGTGAAGCCACTGATCGTGATTTGCGAACATTGCACGATGAAAGGATGACGTCGCTTGCGGTAAAAATTAAGTTCTGCCGAGCCAACCAATCTGTCCGCCTGTTCATTCCCCAGCACACCGGCATGCCCAGGAGAAAAGATCCAGGTGATGCTTGCTACCCGTGACCTCCGAAGCGAAGCAAGCCACTCTGCACGAAGCTTGCCTGTTCTCACACTTCTCAGCATGCTTTCTGAGTCAGTTACAATCACAATATGTGTATGTATCGTGTTTTCTATCCAGCGGAAAGCTGCACTTACCGCCTCCACCTCCATTCTTAAGCTAGATGTAGTGTCATCATACGCCAGGCTCTCCTGCACCAAACGCCGACCATTAGTTTTTGCCAAGAACCCCCAAGCACTTCTCCTACCTCTCAACACCGACCCATCCGTGTAGATAATCACATCACCCGGGCGAGAATTTTCCTGAATTAGTTGCTGAATTTCCACTTCCGTGGCCCCTGCTGGCCACTCCCTGCACTCCCGGCTCAATGTGATTATAACTCTGAGTCTGACTGCACGGCTGGCACTCTGACTCATTCCTCTCCTCGCCTAATGTTCTTCAAGGGGCACACCTGTCTGATCGTATCCTCCGCCTGAGCCATCCATGATTTCCCTCTTATCAGTCTCTGACCCTTAACTACGTCCAGCGCCTCATGCAACGGGTGATCTGTGTCTGCAGCTACTCTGAGGTATGCCTTCGCTTGCATCACCTTGTGCCTACCAGCAACAGTAGGCAGACCAAGGATGTAACGCATACACACTACTGGAGTGTCTCTGGTGCATCCCAGAATGACCCGCATAGCTTCATTCTGTATGCGCTCTAATTTTACCAGCTGACTCTTTGAGACAGTGAGCAGTCCTAGTCCATAATCAATCAAGTGCTGGTATAGTGTGAAGAGCATTCTCTGCTCTGTGTCCATTGCAGCCATAATTTTAAGTGCATTGAGTCCCTTTTGAGATCTTGTCACAACCGTCTTCACATGGTCCTTGAAGGACAGACTCCTGTGAAATGTGATTCCCAGATACTTCAGTTTGTTCTCTCTGTTGACGCTTCTACCATCCATCGTGAGGCTTGGGGCATCATCTCTCACAATCCTGTTGTCCAGAGAGCACCACAACACAGCCGCCTTTTCCGGGTTGATGACCGCACTCATTTCAGTGCACCAGTCAATCACTTTGTCTACTGTCACCTGTAGCTCCTGGGCTGTTTGATCCCTATTTCTCCCCTGCCTGTATGCAAGAATATCATCTGCAAATGTTAGAATCCTTCCAACCCCTGTTGCTTCTAGGTTTGCAATCTTGCTCGTATACACATTAAAGAGCACCAGTGAGATTGCAGATCCCTGTGGCAGTCTCGAGGTTAAAATATGTGGCTCTGAGGTCCATGCTCCCAGACGGAGAGCAACCTGACGAGAATGCAGGACGGCCGCTATCCAGTTCACTAACCAGGGATTGACACCCTTCTCCATAAGTGCGGTCATCAAAATATCATAGCGAACTCTATTGTACGCATCCTCGAGATCAAGCGCTGCCGCCATCGTTTCCTGTCTACTCTGGAACCCCTCATAAACGTCAAAGGCAAAGGTGGCTGCATTTGACCAGGTATCTTTTCCTGGCCTGTAGCCCCCCAGGCCTCTTGGAAGAAGCTTCCCCCTTTCCAAAAAATCCTGCAGCTTAACAGCGACTATCTTTTCTAAAACCTTCCCAAATGTATTTTGAAGGGTGATGATTCTAAAGCCGCCAAGCTTTGAAAGATCCGTGTATGGTTTTGGGAGAGGGATGAGATAGCTATGCAGCCAATCCTGCGGTACTGACGCTGTTATAATGCTCTGATTAAAGCAGCCGGCCATCTTTTTCAGGTCCACATCGCTCAAAGCCTTCATGTGGCCATACCTGACACCATTAGGCCCTGGTGCCGTGTCTTTTGCCTTTTGCAAAATATGTTTAACATCTTCAAACAATATGATGTCTTCGTAAGGCATATTCTCTATTGTGCCAGATAATTCCACTCTAACTGCATCCCTGGTATCCGCATCACTGTGATTGGTCTGCTCTAAAAATCTCTGGAGAAATGCCTCCTCTTTCTCCTTGTCTGTTGTCACGCGTACCCGATCCTCTTTATAAATTGTTCCTACTGTCATAGGCCGATCTTTTCTTTGCATTTGTCTGTACAGTTTCCAGAATTTATGCAGTGTTTTACCACCTCCAACCTCCTTCATAAAACATTCCCATTTTACTTTCTTGGCCTCTGCAGCACAGCGCTTGAAAACCTCCACCTTGTTTTTCTTGTCATTTTCCGCTATGTCCACTTCCTCTCGTGAGCTTAGGGGTGTCTGTCGCAATTTCTTAGCTGCTTCACTGCAGGAGGAGGTGAATCGTGTGCCATGTCAATCGCACGGCTTGCATTCGATGTTTTGCAGTGCAGGGAATTTGCAACATACTCTCTCTCTCTCTCTCTCTCTCTCTCTCTCTCTCTCTCTCTCTCTCTCTCTCCCTCTCTCTCTCTCTCTCTCTCTCTCTCTCTCTATTAGGACAGCTGATGAGGACACAAGGAAACTATTCTATACTTCTCATATAAAGACACACTTTGACTACTGCTCTACAATCTGGGACGGTTGTTCTAATACAAACACCAAACGAATTTACTCACTCTAGAAACGGGCCATGAGTCTAATTTATAACAAACATTTATCTGACAATCCTAGCCTGTATAAACACCTTCAGTTACTACCACTCCGCAAACGCCTGCTTTTCAATAAAGCTAAACTAATTCACAAAATCCTGCATCGGAATGCCCCAAATTACCTTTGGCCATTGTTTAAATATAATGCTAGACACAGTAAACGTTTAAATATATTACACATTCCGAAGCCTAGGATTGACTTATACAAAACAAGCTTAACGTACTCTGCAGCTCAGCTGTGGAACAATCTTCCACAAGAAATCAAAGACATCACCAATCCCTATTCATATAATCGCAATTTACTCGAACACTATCTCAGTACGGATTATCTTCCCCCTTAATAATAGAGATAATAATAATAATAACAAAACCCTAGTATAACAGCTAGTCCCCTTTTGGTAGGCCAGTATATTCCACATGGCTAATAACAAGTGTCAGACCATTATCTAATTTTACTGTGTCGTGTAGTTTTGATGATCGCATTTTTGCCCATGCCTTTATAATGCATATCTTTTATATTGTTGCTGTTCTTTGTTAGCCTTGAATGATGTGTGAATGAAATAATGCATGAAAGAGAGTGATAGAAGGGCAGAATGTTAGACGGGCCTGCGTGCTCAATTCTTAACCCTTTGAAAATAAAGTTTGTTCGTTCGTTCATTCGTTCGTTCGTTCTATCTCTCTCTTTATCTCTCTCTCTCTCTTTATCTCTCTCTCATTCTATCTCCTTATCTCCTTCTATCTCTATTTTTCTCTCTTTTTCTCTCCCTCTCTAGCTCTCTCTCTTTCTTTCTCTATCACTCTCTGTCTCTCTCACTCTCTCTCTGTCCCTCTCTCGCCACTCTCTCATGTGATCTCTCTCTCTATCCCTCTCTGTCTCTCTCTCGTTCTCTCTCTCTCTCTTTATCTCTCTCTCATTCTATCTCCTTCTCTCCTTCTATCTCTATCTTTCTCTCTTTTTCTCTCCCTCTCTAGCTCTCTGTCTCTTTCTCTCTCGCTCTCTCTCCCTAGCTCTATCTCTCTCTGTCTCTCTCTCACTCTCTCTCCCTCTCTAGCTCTCTCTCTCTCTCTGTCTCTCTCTGTCTCTCTCTCGCTCCCTCTCTCACTATCGCTATCTTTCTCTCTTTTTCTCTCCCTCTCTGTCTCTCTCTCTCTTTCTCTCTCTCTTTCTCTCTCACTATCTCTATCTTTCTATATCTCTCTATTCTCTCTCTCTCTCACTATCTCTATCTTTCTCTATTTTTTCCTCTCCCTCGCTGTCCCTCTCTATATCTATGGCTCTCTCTCTGTCACTCTCTCTGTGTCTGTCTGTCTCTCTTTCACTCTCTGTCTGTCTCTCTCTCTCTTTGTCATTCCCCATACCTCTCTCTCCCCCTCTCTTTCTCTCTCTCCTTCTCTCTCCCTATTTATTCTCTCTCTCTTTTCTATATCTCTTTATTCTCTCTCTCTATTCTCTCTCTCACGCACTATCTCTATCTTTCTCTCTTTCTCTCTCTATCTTTCTATCTTTTCTCTCCCTCTCTGGCTCTCTGTCTCTTTCTCTCTCTCTCTCTCTTTGACTCTCTGTCTATATCTGTCTTTCACTCTTTGTCTGTCTCTCTCTCCCTATCTCTCTCCCTCTCTTTCTCTCTTTTCTCTCTCTTTTCTCTATCTCTCTATTCTCTCTCTCTCTCTCTCTCTCTCTCTCTCTCTTTTCTCTCTCTCTCTCACTATCTCTATCTTTCTCTCTTTTTCTCTCCCTCTCTTTCACTCTCTGTCTCCTTCACTCTCTGTCTCTTTCACTCTCTGTCTCTCTCTCTTTGTCACTTTCCCTATCCCTCTCTCTCTCCCTCTCTTTCTCTCTATCTTTCTCTCTCTCCTGCTCTCTCCCCATGTTTCTCTCTTTCTCTTCTTCTCTCTCTATCTCTCTCCCCTTTTCTCTCTCTATTCTCTCTCTCTCTCTCTCTCTCTCTCTCTCTCTCTCTCTCTCTCTCGCTATCTCTATCTTTCTCTCTTTATTCCCTCTTATATGGGTAATCAAATATTGATGTGAATCAGTCTCCTGTAGTTCTTGAATATTGGTCTTCGAAACAGTCCATGGAATTCTTAACATTATAAAGCGAAACCATATCTGCATAATCACATGGCGCTTTATACTCACTTTATTCACAGCATTAGACATCAATATTTAAAACAAAGATATGACTGAGATATCGTATAACAGTGGACAATATAGCCTGCTTTCTATTAGCGCTGAGTGTTGGGCGGCGCTTACCAAACCCGACACCACACACCGTGCTGACGGCTTCAGACGGAGTTTCGTTGTTGTTGATGTTGTTGTTGTTGTTGTTGTTGTCCTCCTCCTTTTTCTTCTTCTTCTTCTTCTTCTCCTCCCCCTTCCCTCTTCTTCTACTTCTTCTTCTTCTTCTTCTTCTTCTTCTTCTTCTTCTTCTTCTTCTTCTTCTTCTTCTTCTTCTTCTTCTTCTTCTTCTTCTTCTTTTTCTTCTTCAATTAATAATAATAATGGTGAAGATGATCATGATAATATTATAATTATTGTTATTTTCATTAAGATGTCTAATGTTTGTAAAGTTAGTTGCATGTTCTTTTTTTCAATCAACCCCAGCATGTTTTGGGCTGTTCGGAATTTTCTAGGCAATGTAGTTCAGTAGTTTGCCATTGATTTTTGAACGACCGAGTCTCATACCTTCAAGATCAACCCAAAGCAATCTGCCCCAAATTGCCTGCAGCTAATTTCGAACTCTTGGCCTGGGATGTCGGGGAATTTTGAAACTGTATTCTCTAAATTCTAAGCTATAGACTCCTTAGCACAGCATTAATTGAGATGTATATTCAAAATAATTGATTCCCTTAGTGAATTTAAGCACAGAAGCCACACACAATATGCTGCTTGAGTTACAGACTGGCACATTTCGCAGCATCTCGTATATATCATACATAACTACAGTATGCACTTGACGAGATGCCACGAAATATGCCAGGCAATAAATTCTGCAATATAATGTTTGTGTCTTTGTTATTAAAATATGAAGATTTTTTTTTTTTAAGGTTTAAATACGAGAGGCGTCCTGTAAGTATCTAGATGTTGTTCATTTTTTTTTTTTTTCAGCATAACGCAAAGAAAAATATGATTAAGTTCAGTAACTATTCCAAAGTCATTAGTATACATCTGACCTTCGTGATGGAATGAGAAATATCAGCAGTTGTCCCCGAATAATGTTTGTTTTTCTTTTAAACAGTGTCGGGGTAGTTGACTGCAGTGCAGGATAAGCGTGTTGTGATCATAATTTTGATGAAGGAAAGTTTAAAAGCGACTTAAATGCGTATTTGGAGAATAGACTGTAGCACGTTCATCAGTGTTTAGATGGTGTAAACGCTTTCGTGAAGATCATGAATCCATTGAGGATGAATCCCGTGGAGGTCGATCGAAAGTGTCATTACGATTCAAGCCATACACAATGTCGAAAAGTTTTTTTTTTTTTTTTTGGACCATCGACTAGTTACTGTATGCAAAATTGCGATGGCTACAGGCATGGCATAAGGAAAGGTTCTGTGAACATTATCATCCGAGATTAACTAACATTTCATAAAGTTAAAGGGTGCCGGAACAGCTGAATGTTGACCAAAAACACTGCGAGAGTAGCGATGAGCGCCAAGTAATGTGGCCACACACAAAAAGTAAAAAAAAAAATACAAAAAATGTTTTGCAGTGGCAGGTGACTGCATTGAAAGATAGTAAATGTAATGTAAATTCGCTCTCATGGTTATCTAAAGATTATATCAGTCTGAATACTGACTGGATGACCCTCTGTAGCAACTGGCATCAAAGAAAGGCTGCTGCAGAGCTGATACACATAAAACACAAAATATGATTGGGAAACTGGATGAAAGAAAATATACACGTGGATACAGGCGAGCTTTTCGGGAAAATTATTTGTCAATGAACTAAAAAAACAAAATATATAAAAATAAAGAAGACGAAAAACAAGATTACCTAACACCGGATCTGAAATTAATGTTGTCAATACAAAAAGTAGAAACGATTTCTATTTCTTAGATCTTATGATCCGTATTCTTGTCAGTTTGTTTCAACTTACTTGCATAGTTTTGGTTATATTTAAGGCCTCGAACTGTGCGGTTTTCTGTACATATTTATTTCCAGTCTATGTAGTTGCATATTTATTCCTTTTTATCGTTAGCAATGGATTTGGCTAATGTTTTCTGCTATTTTACCTGTTTGCCTTTCGTTAGCAGGTAGACGTAGTCAGGGCATTTTGTGATCATGTACATTGTGTGGAAAATCAGATGCATCGTACTATGTCCTTGTCAAAGACTAGAATACATAGGAGGGAAGACCACCCTGAATGAGTGGTCTACCTCAAGTAGATTAGAGGTAACCCAGTGCCCCAACAAGAGGGCAGGGTAGGTGTAGGGAATAGATAGGTAGGAGAACTATCAACAGTTCTCTCATGAGACACGTAAGTGTCAACCAGAGGGTAAGCACTCTGGTCACGGTGTAATCACCTCAACGTGATAGACACCAAGAACTTGGAATAGAACTCAAGAGTAGGCTGACTACTCTAAGCGTGTGGAATGATGTAGCACGCAAAAGCTGAAGTGCGCATGAAGACCCTCCGCGTGCTGTGTAATCAGGACGCGGAGAATTGGCAGACAGGGGACGGACTTCGTAGCGGACACATCGCTTAGAGTCGATGCGTCTTTCTTTAAATGAATAGATAGATTTAGCAGTAGGGCTAGGGACGACTAAAGATAGGATATTCTGTGTATTCATGTGTGATTCATTAGAGACAGTTTTGTGCATCGATGTATTGTAAGAGCCAGTGGCAATAAAATGTGTAATCAATTCCTCTCGTACGACTGACAAATCTTTTTGTGTGGTGCGAGAGAAGTTTATCCCTGAATGCCTGTAGCATCGCTTGATGACAGTCCTGAAGAGAATGGTTGTGGGGGGGGGGGAAGGGTGATCAGAAGAGCTGATACACAGCACTCTGGGCAAAAGGCCAGACCGATACATAATCAAACTACAACTAGTGCCGGTAGTATCAAGACTCTTCGCTAGCTGTTGAAGTTGAGAGCGGAGAACGTGTGAGAATGTCCCAAGTGATGTCGATTCTTGACTCAGCTCAACTAAACCCTTCCGACAATAAGGGTTATTTGCACATCTTTTGAGATTTTCGTGTTTTAATCCTAAAGAGGTCTTTGCCTTAGAAAGGTCACACAGCTAGCTGACTTGCCGCTGTGTCATGTGTGTGGGTGTGTGTGTGTGTTGTGATCTGTATACTTTAAATAACACACTTAGTGTATTATTTAACTGTGTATCAGTCCCAAGCGAGAGTGGAACATGGCTGACTTCACCTTGAGTCCCAACCATCGGCCAGTGTGTTGTCTGACTTCTCCATGTGGCCAGGGCATAACTAAAGCAAATCTGGGTTTGTCAGTGATCACTTCCACTCTGTATTTAGTCTTTTTGAAAGAAATCTCTCATTGGTTATCCTAGTCATCCGCTGCTAACTGAAAGAGTTAACAATTGCCTTTGTTATTGTCCAGACTGCCACAGCCAACGGATTCCGTGGACATGACATACATCAAAATCTTCCGGCCTGAATTTATCTACGTCCACATCGCTCCTGTTGTATTCATCCTCTTACTTAGAGCCGCCATTCGCGTCTGCACACAATTCTGGCCGCATGG
This sequence comes from Cepaea nemoralis, assembly GCA_014155875.1. Taxonomy (NCBI): domain Eukaryota; kingdom Metazoa; phylum Mollusca; class Gastropoda; order Stylommatophora; family Helicidae; genus Cepaea; species Cepaea nemoralis. Next base: position 254,497 of record JACEFZ010027103.1, on the reverse strand, counting down.
ACACACCCCTGTCAACGTCTGTAGCTGGAGGTTAAGGTTAGAAACTATGTTGTTAAAATAAATTTGATACTTAATTTTTATTTTAATCAACAATTTATGTTACTAAACACTCACATGTTCTTAATTATTTATTCATATTCATCGAACTAATCTCATCTAATCTTGTTCCTCTTCTACCTTGCCGTGTCGAGGTGAAGTATAAATAGCGGAGAATGCCTATTTTTGGGCTTCATATATTGAGATTCTCAAGGACTTTGTTATTCCCTCTGTCCACCGTTTACGATGCCGGTCTCTTCTTCTGCTTCCATTTGCTCTGTACAGCATTGCTTGTTGTGGTATACTGTTAGTTGGTAACCTAGTTACATGGTCAAACCATTTCCTCTTCCATCCATCCATCCATTTGTAGAAAAAAAAGCCTCTGTGGCGTTGGCTATAGTTCTGGTGATTATTGTGCGGTTTAAGTTTGTCTCGATTAGCCGACTTTTCGATTTTGAAGCGTTCATGCCTTTGACCTCGGCTGGGGGATTGGCCTGCGGGTTCTCCTTTGTGTCCGTCTCCTCTGGTGGTTTCTTTAGTTAGTGTTGGCTTCTGGCTCGTCGTTTTTAATATGACGCAATCCTTATAAGACTCTTTAGTTGCTTTGTGGCTTGGTTTCTATGCATTCATCTTTGCGCTGAACTCGGCTAACTCACGTACAACATTTTTCAAACTTATTTGCCTCAACTTCTACACGTATTTTGTACTGTTCTTCACTTTCGAAGTAATCATTTATGCTCCACTCAGATTCGGGTGTATCTGACTCTTCCTCTAGGCTTTCTTCAGATGTTTGGCAGGATACTGGTTTCTTGAGTTTCTTTGGACATCGTGGTTAGATTGCTGGCTTTAGCTTGCGATTTCCGATTGGTCTTGGTTTAGTTTCAGCTGGTCCCTTTAGTACGGTCTTTCGCGTGGCTTCTGCTGGCTTGTTTTTTTTGTTTTTTGTTTTTTTTTCGTTAGCTCCCTTTCATATTTTAACAATTCTCTCTCTCTCTCTGATTTGATGGCTTGTAGTATTTCTTCGTTCTCCTTTTTCATCTGTGCCATGCGTTCTACCAGTTAGTGGATGCTGCGCTGGATTTTCTTCATGTCATCCAGTAGTTTTTCCTTGCCGCCGGTTGGTGTCGGTGTCAGAAGTAGATTAACTTGCTGCTTCATCTAGTCGATTTGCTCTTGTAGCTGGGACTATTCGGTTTGTGAGATGCCCGTGGCTGTCTCACACCTCCGCAGTGCTTCCTTGTGGGATGTCTTTGTGGTTATGGCGATCTTTAAGATGTCTCTGTATCTTTGGAGGTACGGGCAGCCAAAGTATCTTGCTCCGTGTCTGCCAAGCAATTGGCGCACTTTCTCTTGTTATTGGGCTTTCGGAAGTCCTTGTCATTTTTGGCCAGCGGACATTCCTTGAAGGCATGGTGTTCTGCGCAATATTGGCAGATCTCTGTCTTGCTGCGGCATATTTCTCTGCTGTGGCCGGCCTTCTGGCACCTTGAGCATTGTGTTATTCTCGAGATGGATCGTTCGGGCTGTTGAGCTTTCATGTTCATCGATACTTGGATTGGCATCTCGCTCCCTTCTGTTGTTACCACCACTGAAGTTGTAGGAATCTTAAAGTCAGAAGCCTCTCAGCCTTCAAGATTCGGGGTGTGGAGATTTTCCTGTTGTAGCTGTTTCAGTATCTGGTCATCTGGAAGCGCCACTTGGATGCGTTCGATAACCCATCTGATCGTCTGAAAGTCGGTGTTTCCGACTCTAGCGTCTTTCTCCTTCCTCTCTCTCTCTCTCTCTCTCTCTCTCTCTCTCTCTCTCTCTCTCTCTCTCTCTCTCTCTCTCTCTCTCTCTCTCTCTCTCTCTCTCTCTGTGTGTGTTTCTCAATAGTCTTGAATCTAGTCTTTGGTGGGTTGTCGTCGCCCTTCCTCGTGGTAGCTTCATTTGAGGTTACTTCAGGTTCTGGCGCTTTGCTGCAGCTCGCAGGCAGGTTCTCTCCTCTCGTCTTCTTGACGGTCTTGGCGGCTTCTACGCTGCTCATCTTGAATGTCAGGTGTCTTCTGGTGTTAGACTTGCATTGTGCCATTTTCTCCCCCCGAATCAGGTTTCTTGAACAGTTTAGGAAACTAGTTCTCGATAGCGCTCCGCGGTTGCAAATGGTTTGACTTGCCATTTGACTTGCTGCCTTCTTATAACATCTAGCGCTACCATAACTCCGACTTTAGTCCTGATTTCCTCATTTATGATGTTTCTTTCTTCTTGATACATTGAGTATTTTTCTCAGGAATATCATTTCTGTTGTTCTGGTTTTTTTCCCTCTTTTTCTGTCACTGTCCATGTTTGGCATTAGTAGCATAGATTTGGTAAGAAGGTTATGTTGTAGAGTAGTAACTATTGATACGTCTTTGTCCAATGAGATGGTTTTCCTTATTACATCTATTTTCGATCTCGTCTTCTGATTTGCCATTTGATGATATTATACTTCCAAAGTACTTGAAGTTCCTTATTTCTTTCACGAGGTGTTCTTTTATATGAATTGTTGTTGTTTCCTCTTTGGTTATAGTCATTGCATCTGTTTTACTGGTGCTAATTTTCATGTTATGTTCGTTACACACTTAGTTTAGATTATTCATGTGGTCTTGTAATTATGCTTCTGATTACGCTATTAGTGCTTGATCGTCCGCAATTAAGAGTTCTTTAATGGTGTCATTTGCTATTGGCTCTTCTTCTGTGTTCCGTTCGTCATGTGGTGTTCTTGCTGTCTCTGTTTGGCTGGTTTCTTTACATATGCTGTCTATGTAGGTATGAACAAGAGGAGGGACAGGACATAACCTTGTCGACCTCCGGATCTTATTGTAGAGGGTTATAAGCATCTCATCTCATCTCATCTCATCAGGTTCCTCTTGTACCTTGCGGTATCGAGGTGAAGTATAAACAGCGGGAGAGTGTCCACTTATGGGCTTCATGAAGCGATATTCCCATTGAGCCCATAAGCGGACACTCTTTTTTTTTTTAAGCGACTCTCCTGCTGTTTATAATATCCTTTTACCAGATTTTTTTAAAAGTTGCATATCCCTTACATGACGTTGTTGTCAACACCAGCATTTTACTGCCGTTGTTGATGTCTTGGCAAGATAAGATTTTACGTTCAGTAGTTTGCCATTGTTTCTGAACGAGCGGCTCCCATACCAACACGTTAAAACCAGCGCGATACGGTCTGCAAATACCAGATAACTGAATTAAAAACAAAGATAAGCAATGAAAAGGGGACACAATCATCTAATATGAGATAACTAAACTTTTAAAAGCAAAATCATGTATCTTCTATAATATTATTAATTGACTGAAAGATCTCTCCACTATTCTCTTAGAAATAATATTAAATTTGAAGTCACATATAGTAATCTCCAGATAAATTCTTTTGGAAACCTTATAGAAAAGTATGTTAATCTTTATGTACTTACATTTTATAATCAACTTTTAAGTTCCATATTTACTTTTAAATTTGTAATTGTATACTTTCAATGACACTCTGTTACGTTTCATTCTCAGCTATGGAAGTAACACAAAAATTTTTTACTGGCCTCCTAAGGCCATACAAAATTTAATAACTAGAGATGCGACTGGCCCAATGGCTAGAACTGTGGATTTTCTTTCGTGAGACCCGGGTTCGAATCCTCGGTTAGGTGTGGGGTTTTTTCTGTCGGGGAAAAAAAGAAAATCCTAACCTGCACAGTTCGCGGCGACTGCACTAGCCAGGCGGCCTTAATTACCTCAGGCTCAAAGATCTCCCCCCCCCCCACCCCACACCCCCACCCCCCCCCCCCCCCTTTTACCATACACCGCAAGATACTGAGTGGCACCTTGCAGTCTTGACAGACCAAAGTATATGAGTTAGAATGTGGCCAAAATTCCATCAGAATGCCTGGGCAGAGCTTCAGAGAAACATGTGGTGCCCAAACGACATGTTCCCTCTCTCGGCCTTGCCTTGTGTATTCCAGAGGAATGGGTAACCAATACGTCTGGCACAAGGTAGGCTGCAGACGCTGGCGGCTCAGCGTCAAACCTCCGAGACCTCGCCACCACGAGCAGGTGGCGAGTGGTGGCCAGACCCTGGAACCCAAGGGACCCGACTTAGAGGCGTTCAGCCAAGTCCCAGAGGTGAGGGCCTCGTACGCTCCTGTACCGTAGGACGCGCACATCTGTCAATCACAAGTGTCCGGACCTTGTAAAGCGTGTACTACCGTCAGACTCCCCGCCTGACTTGTGCGGATCCCGCGACCACCGGGAATAGGCCCGCCGGAGATATCGCAGGAGATATTGCTCGTCTGTTGCGAGCAAATCTCCCGTCCTTCCACTGTGCGGATCTCGCGACCAGCGAGAATAGGCCCGCAGGAGATATTGCTCGTCTGTTGCGGGCAAATCTCTATCGACGACTGAATAAGTAAAGAAACGATAAAAGTAATGGTATTTCAGTTGTGCTTGCGCTCCCACCTATGCTACACCCTTCATGTGTCTTCGCAAAGTCGGACTAGAGTCAAGCTCAAGAGGGTCTTCTTTCCCTGCTGATTCTACCAAGCCCGTTCCCTTGGCTGTGGTTTCGCTAGATAGTAGATAGGGACAGTGGGAATCACGTTAATCCATTCATGCGCGTCACTAATTTTTTTTTTTTTTTTTTTTTTAAGCATATCCTTTTTACAGGACAGCTGTCAACACCAGCATCTTTCAGCTGTATGTTGATCTCTTGGCAAGATTACGCTCAGTAGTTTGCCATTGTTTTCTGAGCGGCCGGCTCAGTATCCCGCAAGTCACGAGCGGGGGTCGAACCGCCTCAGCTCTCGCTCCGCTACGAGACTCTGCGTGATAAACGGGATTACAGAGAGAAAGTGTTGTAACCCCACAGCCAGAGAGACCGGCCGTCACTAATTAGATGACGTAAATGACAGCGATAGTTGACAGTTTATACCAAACATTGATAAAATTTAAAGATTGAGCACAACCCACAACCGGCAACGCTGATCGTATTCCAGTACGAACCTAAGGCCTTGTCCACGTCAATTTGGAAGCACTAGACTCGAGTTTCTCTCTCCTTTGATCTCATCAGTAGTGCATATTCTATGTTAAAACTATCACAACTATAATGCAGTTTCCATTCTATTTCTTATAGACCAAGCTTATATTTCAGAATAAAGGTGAGAGGATATATTTCATTGAACCGTGTTTTATCCCATGTGACTTCGTCTTTTTCCTCCAGTCAGAAGCGTCGTACAGAAGATTCAGCGACGACCACCGGAATTCTTCGTGCAAATTACACTGGTGAATCGACTGATGGCGAAAGGGAATGAACACACCACATTCGGAGCGCAAGGCATGCAACTTAACAATTTGGCCACGGAGACCTTCCAGTTCCTGTTTTACACCATTTCAATGGAAATTCCTTTATTAAGAAACTCTGCCTTCTTACTTATATTTCACAGAATATAGTAAATATGAAACTTTTTTTTTTTACACTGCCAGTTATTGTGTCAGTAAATGACAGACAGACAGACAGACAGACAGACAGACATTCAGACAGACATTCAGACAGACAGACAGACAGACAGACAGACAGACAGACAGGCAGGCAGGCAGACAGACAGACAGACATTCAGACAGACAGACAGACAGACAGACAGACAGACAGACAGACATTCAGACAGACAGACAGACAGACAGACAGACAGACAGACAGACAGACAGACAGACAGACAGACAGACAGACAGACGGGCGGGCAAGCGGACGGACGGACAGACGGACAGACAGACAGACAGGCAGACAGGCAGGCAGGCAGACAGGCAGGCAGGCAGGCAGGCAGACAGACAGACAGACAGACAGGTAGACAGACAGGCAGGCAGACAGGCAGACAGACAGACAGACAGACAGACAGACGGGCGGGCAAGCGGACGGACGGACAGACGGACAGACAGACAGACAGGCAGACAGGCAGGCAGGCCAGAAGTTTGAACGTATTAAACCCCGCAGCCACGCTAACGTCTGCTAACCTCTTCCGGTCGTTATCTGTTTAGTATAATTACTTACACAAGTCTTATTGTTTGCCCTGTTAGCTTCAGACGGTGTAGGACAGTCGCAGTTGTTGAGGGGTGGCAGCGTAGTAACAGATGTTTGGGGGGCTGGAGGTGTCGAGCTCTCACCGTCAGACAGGCTCTTGGTTGAGCGTCCCCTTTTCCTAGTGACTAGCTGGAAACCGTCTTCACCATCCTTAATATTAATAATATGTTGATCTGTCTGGGGGTTCGAGGTGACACTTTGTGCCAGTCTAGCCATCTTCTGGGTTTGTACTTTAGCAGGACATTTATTACTCCAGTGGGAGTCCTCCCCACAGACTGTACACGCCGTACGCAGATCAGGAACTGTGATGAAGAGATGGTGTGGCTTGTCTTCTACCCCGTCCAACTCCATGCCCACGTAATGTGGTAGAAGGTCTTTCGGGTTGCACTGCAGTAACCTCTTGTCCAGTGCTGTTTTTAAGTTTATGCACTTCCGCATTTATATCTCCCAAAATATCCGCAGCTATTTGCTTCACTGTCTCAATCTTTGCGGTTGTAGGCATCCAATTAATCATATCCTTGGTCTTTTCCTTCTCTATGTTTTCGATTACAGTTCATGCTTCATCCCGTATGAATAGGGGATATATTCATCTAATTTTATTGTAAGGGGGATTACTGGAGATGTAAACACTACAGTATAAACCATCTATAATGTTTTATAATAACTTAGAAATATTTTCCTTTTGCCTTAGAAATAATGTAATCAATATTGAAGTTAAATACTTTAATCTCAAGAAAAATTATTTTAGAATTCTTATAGAAAATTATGTAAATCTTTATGTAGTTACATTTTATAATCAACTTTAAAGTTCTATATATATGTTTAAATTTGTAATTGTATACTTTTAATGACATCAGTACAGTCAAATTTCTTTCTGGAAAGAAGATATATTTTTACTGGCCTCCTAGGGCCACACACATTTTAAGTACTAGAGGTGCTGCTGGCCCATTTGCTAGTACGCCGGATTTACCTTCGGGAAACGCAGGTTCGAATCCTCGGTAAGGTGTGGGATTTGTTTCTGGCGGCGGCAAAAATAAAATCCTAAATGCGTAGTTCGCGGCCTCTGCACTAGCCAGGCGGCCTTAATTCCTCAGTCAGGCTCAAAGTGCCCCATGCGTTCATGGCTCTCCACAGATCTCGGTCTTTGGTTTTCTGGATCAACTCTGCTGCTGATATTCCTCCGTGCCATCGTCTCAATCCATCCAGCATCATTTCTCTTGGTCTGCCTCTGTCTCTCTTCCCCTCGATATTTCCAGTTGTCACGATGTTCTCCAATGCCTCCCTTATCATTACATGACCAAAGAAAGCTGTTTGTTTCTTTCTTATTGTTGTATATAGTGTTCTAGTTTCATTGGCCTGTTTCAGGCAGTCGTCGTTAGTTACTCTGGCAGTCCAAGGAATTCTCAACATGCGTCTCAGGAACCACATCTCTGTTGCTTCTAATTTCTTCTTAATTTGTTCATTTACATTCCAAGATTCACTGCCATACAGCAAAACTGGTTCTACATAGCATTTCTAATCAGTTTACGATATTCATTTAAATATTGAACACAACCCACTACTGGCAACGCTGATCGTAATCTGGTATGAACCTAAGGCCCATCCACGTCAATGTGGAAGCATTAGACTCGAGTTGATCTTCATTTGTTGCTTGAAGGACTTGTTCATTTGATTTTCTGTCTGTCCGTGGTATTCTTTGCAGTTTCCTCAGAAACCACATTTCCACAGCCATCAGCTGTTGTTCAGCTTGTCTGCTCATTGTCCACGCTTCAAATCCATACAAAAGACTTAATCTAGCATGCGTTATTAAATTTCTTCTTCTTCTTCTTCCGCGTTCCGGGCCATTTAGGTTCTTTGCTGCAGATACAATGCGTCTCCATTCGTCTCTCTGGTGGACCTTCTCTTGCCAATCGTTGATTCCAAGTGTTTGTAGGTCTGTATATGTATTATCTCTCCACCGTCTTCTTGGTCTACCTCGGGGTCTACGGTCATTTATTTCCTGAGTGTAAGCGAGTATTGTTTCCCTACTATCTTCCATTCTTTCTATATGCCCCAGTCCATTGTAGTCTATTAGCCTTCATGATACCAGTGATTAGCGGGGACTTAAACAGATCATAAATGTCTTTGTTACTTCTTCTTTTCCACTCTTCCACTTTGTGTATCCCTAATGGGTCCAAAGATGCGTCTTAAAATTTTGTTCTCAAAGATTTGTAACAAGACTTCATCTCCTTTCGTTGTACTCCAGGTTTCAGAGCCATACAGCACAACTGGTCTGATCAGTGATTTCTATATTGTGATTTTGGTGTTACGAGATAGCGCATTTGATTTTAGAAGATGTTGTAGTGCATAGTATATCTTATTTATTATTATAAATGATTAAATTTAGCTTCCATATTTACGTATACTGTTTAGGGGAAAGAGGGGGGGGGATTTATAGGGAGGAAATACGAAAGTGGGGGAGGCGGGGTGACATTCAGAACATATGGTGTATGAGTGCATGGGCCAAAGTAGGTTGAGAACTACTGGCCTATATTATATGATAGGAATGAGAGAGGTAACAGATTAATAGGCGAAGTGAGCAGGACAAAACCTGGTCTGGTATAGTCAAGGCCTGCATGCACGGTTTGTCGCGCTGGCGAAAGACCATGCCAGTTTATGGTGTTTAAGTAGGCAAATATTATGTTTAAAAGAAATATCATTTATATTGTTTGTAAATTTAATTCATTTATTCATTTTGAACAAATAGCTCTCTACTTCTCCCCCCCCCCCCTCGTCTCTCTCTCTCTCTCTCTCTCTCTCAATCTCTCTCTCTCTCTCTCTCTTTCTCTCTCTCTCTCCTCTCTCTCTCTCTCTCTATATATATATATATATATATATATATATATATATATACTATATATATATATATATATATATATATATATATATGTGTGTGTGTGTGTGTCTGTGTGTGTCTGTGTGTGTGTGTGTCTGCCGAATGGTGCATTACTTTCTGACCATCCCTCCTAGTCTCTTTAAAATAAATATCTCCTATAATAATCAATCATACAATTCAACTGCGCATGCGTTTCTTTAGTTGCTTATTGCATATTTAAAATATCATATTAACATTATTGATACTATAGTAATGCTTGATGATGACTACACTTATTAATAATTATATTCAAGCATCTCAACTCATCTCATCTCATCTCATCTCATCAGGTTCCTCTTATAAGTTGCGGCGTCGACTTGAAGTATAAACAGCGGGAGAGTGTTCACTTATGGGCTTAATGAATCGATATTCCCATGAAGCTCATAAGCGGACACTCTCCTGCTGTTTATAATATCCTTTTACCAGATTTATTTATTTTGTTTTTTAAAGTTGCATATCCCTTACAGGACGTTGCACTCAGCACCAGCATTTTACTGCCGTTGTTGATGTCTTGGCAAGTTTTTACGTTCAGTAGTTTGCCTTTGCTTTCTGAACGACTGGCTCCCATACCAACACGTTAAACCCAGCGCGACACGGTCTGCAATTACCAGATAACTGAATTAAAAACACAAAAAAGAAATCAATAGGGGACACAATCATCTAATATTATTGCAAGGGCAATCACTATAGTTGTAAAAATCGAAAAACATATACAGCTATAATATTATTAATTTACTTAAAAATCTCTACATTTTTATCTTAGAAATTATACAATCACAATGGAAAAACCAAATTGTCAATGAAAAAAAAAATATCTTTTAGAGTTCTTACAGAAAATTATGTGAAACTTTGCTTACTTACATTTCATAATCAACTGTAAAATTCTACATTCACATTTTAAAGAAAATTGTATACTTTACATGACAGCTTCACTTGGCTTTTCCAGTTTATGAAAAAGAAACAACATTATTTTACTGGCCTCCTAGGGCCACACAAAATTTAAAATCTAGAGTTGTGGCTGGCCCAGTGGCTAGAACGCCGGATTTTCCTTTGGGAGACCCGGGTTCGAATCTTTGGTAAGGTGTCGGGATTTTTCAGTCGGGGGGAAAAACGAAAATGCTAACCTGCACAGATCGCGGCGATTACACTAGCCAGGCGGCCTTTATTCCTGAGGCTCAAAGACACCCCATCCCCCCCCCCCCCTTTTTTTTTGCAATACACCGCAAAGGCAGTAAACGACAGTAATAATAGTTGACAGCTTGTACCAAACGTTGATAACATTAACAAAGAAATTAGAAGACTGAATATTAACATATTAGGCATATGTGAGACCAGAGGACATTATTATAGAAAACAGAAATACCACCATTAAGACAATATTTTGTCTAATGAAAATGTATGTGTATTCTGTTTTTGAAGATGGAGGTTCAGAATTCTCTTAACCATATGAAATCTGGCAAGACCCCCGGTTCAGAAGGCACGTAATTAGTCGTTCATGTTGTACTCTATCAAAAGCTATCTGTAGTCTATAAAACAAACATGTATACTTTTTGAACTTCTATATATTTTTCAATTAACATCCTCAAACAGATAATTGCTTCTCTGGTGCCACTGTTTTTGCGGAACCCAAATTGTTCTTCAGCTACTTCCTCATCTATTTTATGTTGAATTCTTTCTTGTATGACTTTGGGTAGTATCTTAGTTATGTGGCTCATTAAGCTAATAGTTCTGTAATCCTCACACTCAACAGTTCTTGGCTTCTTCGGTAATGTGATGAAAATAGATGTTTTCAAATCCTTGGGGATGTACCCAGTATTATATATATCATTACATAATTCTGTGATAGTTTCAATGCCAAAGCTTGATAAGGATGTTATCATCTCTGTTGTTATCTTGTCAGGACCTACAGCCTTTCCTTCTTTCATCTTTTTAATAGCCTTTTCTACTTCAGCCGTTAATATTTTTGGTCCATCTTGAGTATTATACAATGTTGGTCTATTGACCCTGTTGTCCCAGATTAAATCTTCTGTGTACTCTGTCCATCTTTTTATTATGTCAGTGTTATTAATTATAATTTCTCCATTTTTTCCTGTGATACAACCGTTTCCTGTTATATTATTTTTCTTCTTTGTAAATCTTTTTATATGTTTATGTAATTCTTTCCAGTTGTGTTTTATTTTCAGATCCCCTATTTCTTTGCAATATTTCTGCAGCCATTCTTCTTTGGCAACTCTGCACATGTGACGTATGTCTATATCTATTACTATTACTCTGGAGTGTTCTTTGCTTTCTTTCTTTGAGACATTTTACTCAAGATTTCATCCGTTATCCATAACTGTTTTTTCTTATTAATCTTCACTGGCAAGGTGATATTTGCAATCTGAATACTGGTTTTTACACTTTCCCCTTTTGTATTAATTTTATCCTCGGGATGTTCACGTCGATATTGTTCCATACTTTCAATGATTAGCCCATCATATCTATTTTTGACTTCAACTAGGTATAGTTGACTTATTTCTAGTTGTTTCAATGCCGATATATCTACCTGAGGTGTCTTCGATTTCCTTATTCCTTGGTTAATAAGTTTTATTTGCAATTTTAAAACTACAGGATTATGATCAGAGTTGATATCAGCACCAGGGTATGTTTCGGCATTTTTAACTTCTTCTTTCGTTCGCTTGAAATATGTTTGGCTGCAATGTTGTCTCTTGTATGAATCTAACAGTCTTTTTTAGTTCACTCAGCGGTCCATAGAGTTTATCTTCCACTGTTGTCTCTCTAGGCCAGAAGGTTCGCCTGGATATGTTGTAGTTTGGGCAGTTCTGGAGTATGTGCTCTGCTGTCTGCGACGCCAAACCACATGTGCACATGGCTGTGTCACCAATCTTGAATTTTGTATACATGTAATTGCGTAATCTATAGTGTCCTGTTCTGAGGCGCAGAATAATGACCTTTGCTTTTAAATCTATTTCTAATCATAATCAAGTCAATTTGGTTTATTGTTCTATCTCCAGGGCTTTTCCATGTATACAGTTTCCTAGGGTTATGTTGGAAAAATGTTTCTGCACAGAACTGTTTCAGCCGGTCTCCTCTGTCGTTTCTGTTTCCCATACCATATTACCATATTATTTGCTTATATTTATTTTTTCCAACTTTTTGCGTTCATGTCTCCCATGACAATTAGGACCTCTGATGATTTTACAGCTTTCAGTGTTTGTTGTAGGTCTTCATAGTATTCTTCTGGCTGTTCATCACTATAATCAGTTGTTGGAGCATATGTCTAAAGAATTACTATGTTGAAGGTCTTGCCTTAATTTTGAGAAGTATCATCCTATCTTTATGAGTCCAGAATCCACTAATATTTTTCTCTCAATCTCGTTTTACTAAAATTCCTACTCCTCTCTCGTGATGATCTCCTCCTGAATTAATGAATACGTAATCTTCTCTCCTTATATTGCTTGTATCTGTCCATCTTTTGTTTCAGATACGCCTAAGATATCCAAATTCGTGTATTTTGCTTCTGCAATAAGGTTATCAAACTTCCCTGCTTGATATAAGGTGCGTACGTTCCACGTACCAATTCTCAGACTTCTTCTACTTTTCAGATAAGTATCGTCAGAATGCACCCTTTCAAAAGACTTTGGGATGCATTCGTCATTATGCACTTCCTTATTCACTATAGGAGTTGTCTCTTCCCTGTGAATATTTACAACAGGCTCATCTCCAGGGAGCCAAGAATTACCCGTATCGTTTTTTTCTTGTTGCTGTCTTTGGGATATTACATGGTGAGGTCCCAATCTCTTCCACGATGGCCAGCCATGGTCACTATCGTGTCCTGAACAGGCCTCATGTATGTCACACACTCTGCTATTTCGTTTTCGAAGCCGTTGATCTATTTAGATTCATCCGCCTTCTCCACTGTCCCAGTCTTTGTGTACTAGGGATGGACATTCCCTTAGTAGGATATTTACCCACTTCACTATTTACCAGATAACTAAATTTAAAACACAAATAAGAAATGAATAGGGGGATATAATCCACTAATCTTATTGTAAGGGAAATTACTAGAGCTTTAAACACTAAAGTATAAACCAGCTACAATGTTTTAAAATAAAGGAGAAATCATTTCTTTTGTCCTTAGAAATGGTTATTCAATACTAAAGTTAATACTTTAATAAGAGGAAATATTATTTCAGAATTTCTAAAGAAAATTATGTAAATCTTAAAGTAGTTACATTTTATAATCAACTTTATAGTTCTACATTTATTATTTAATTTGTAATTTTATACTTTTAATGATAAGACATACCGTCACTTAAGAAATATAATTTTTTACTGGCCTCCTAGGGCCACACAAATTTTAAATACTGGAGATACTGCTGGCCCATTTGATAGTACGCCGGATTTACCTTCGGGAGACGCAGGTTCGAATCCTCGTTAAGGTGTGGGATTTGTTTCTTGGGGCGGAAAAAAGAAAACCCTAAATGCACAGTTCACGGCGTTTGCACTAACCAGACGGACTTAATTCCTCAGGCTCAAACTGCCCCCTGCCATACACCGCAAGGTACATATTGGCAGTAAATGACAGTGACAGTTGACAGTTTATACCAAACTTTGATACCATTAACAAAGAAATTAGAGGACGGAATATTAACATGTTAGGCATATGTGAACCGTCTCCCTGACCTAGGGGGTTAGCGACTTTTTCCGTATATCTACATGAGGAACGTACCTTGCGCAAGAATCGGTAGCGGTTCTCGCCGCGTTGATAACTTACGGAGTATGTGAGCCGACCGCTCAGAAAGCAATGGCAAACTACTGAGAGTAATCTTGCCAAGAAAACAACAATCAGCTGAAAGATGCTGATGTTTACAGCGATGTCCTGTAAAGGATATGCGAAGAAAAGGCATATGTGAGACCAGAGGGCATTGTTATTGAAAACAGAAATACCACCATAAAGACAATATTTTGCCTAATGAAAATGTATGTGTATTCTTTCTTGAAGATGGAGGTTCAGAATGCTCTTCAAAATATGAAAACTGGCAAGACATATCAGACAGCATCACAATAGAAATGATTAATGCTTTAGAACAGGGATGGGCAAACTTACGGCCTAAATGCGAGGGCATTTAGAAATAAAAATGTTTACTTCGTTTTAAAGTTATTTTGTTGAATTTTACATAATTTCATGTTCCGATATGATTGTTTAACATTTTCGATAAAATGTTTTTCTAATTATATATTTTTGTAAACAGTCTTGACCTTTGTAATGCAATGCTACTTCTTCTTCTTTCGTTCACCTTGAATCTGCCTATAACTGCAATGTTGCCTCTTGTATGAATTTAACTGTCCTTTTTAGTTCACTCAGCAGCCCATAGAGTTTATCTTCCACTGTCGTCTCTCTAGGCCAGAAGGTTTGCCTAGACATGTTGTAATTATGACAGTCCTTGGAGTATGTGTTCTGCTGTCTGCGACGCAAATCCACGTGTGCACATGGCTGATTCACCAATCTTGAATCTTGTATACATGTGGTTGCGTAATCTATTGTGTCCTGTTCTGGGGCGCAGAATAATGACTTGTTCTGGTCTGTCCATAACGTGGCAGTCATCTTGAGCAGGTTTTGGTGGCCTTCTGGCCGATTTGATCATTCTTTCCTTTTGGTGGTATGTAACAGGCACATCAGGCTGTTCTTCTTTTGCTCCTTCCCTAGCCAATCGATCAGTTCTGTCATTTCCGCGTACTCCACGGTGGTATGGTATTTGCTGCCTGTAGTATGCATTTCCCAAACTCTTCAACTACTTCTGAACTCGACCCTCAACTATATAATTTAGTTATCATCATCATGTTACATGCAAATAAACGCGGGCAGTCATATTTCGTCATCTTACGCGATCACAGAGTATAAGGTACTCAGTCTCTCCATCTATCCTCTCTCTCTCTGTCTGTCTGTCTGTCTGTCTCTCTCTCTCTCTCTCTCTCTCTCTCTCTCTCTCTCTCTTGTGGCTCACTTCACTATTTCTCCCCTCTGTCTCATCTCTCTCCTCTTTTTCATCTCTTTCCTGTCTTCTCCCTTTCTCCTGTCTCATCTCTCTCCTGTCTCTTCTCTCATTCCTCTCTTTTCTCACTCTCCGTTTTCTCGTCTCTCTGTCCTCTTTCTCTCTCCAAACTCTCCTCTCTGTCTCTTCTCTCTCATATTGCTCTCATCGCTCCTCTCTCTCATGGCTCTCATCTCTCTTAACTCCTTCATCTCTCAGTACTCTCTCTTTCATTCCCCTCCCTCTCAGTCCTCTCTCACTCCTCTCCCTCCTTCCTCTCTCATTCCTCTCTCTCTCCTTCCTCTCCCTCTCCTTCCTCTCACACTCCTGTCCCTCTCCTTCTTCTCTCACTCCTCTCTCCCTCGCCTTCCTCTCTCACTCGCTTTATCGCTCTCTCTAGTCGTCTTTTACAATCTGCACAGTGGATTACGTGTTACCATTCTTTACTTCCCATGTAGGATCAAAACACCTGAACAATGTGTCGTGTGCACAAACGCACCTTGTTCCACACACATAAGCAATTTATTCATTCCTCCCACAACTGCACCCCTGAAGCAGGAACTGTCTATAGGAACTGTGATGTACAGTCCATCACATCTTGTACGCCCGGATGCACGGTCTTTCCCTCATTTAGAGGACGAGGAGTGCAAGCATCGATCCCTCACCCAAAAGCGCCCATGACATTATTAGTCGTATCCCCCTAGTGACTACGCTAACACGCCCAATACAACTGCAAAGTTATTTAGTTGCATATCCTTTACATGACGTTGCAGTCAACCTGAACATATTTTGGCTGTTTCTGATTTCTTGGTAAGTTTACTTTCAGTAGTTTGCCATTGCTTTCTGAACAACCGATACCTCATACCATTGTATGACAAAAACCACGCAAGGCAGCCTACAGCCACATCGCAAGCAGTTGTGTTTCGAAAGCAGTATGCAGGATTATGAATTGCGTCTTGGCAAGTTTACGTTCAGTAGTTTTCCATTGATTTCTGGACGACCGGAACGCATATCATTGTAGGAAAACTCAAGCAAAGCAATCTGCTGCTTAATCGAACACAGCTGTATTTGGAACGAAGTATGCGGGATTACGAATTGCGTCTGTAACTCCTTCACCACAGAGCCGACCAACTGTAATAAAAACTAAAATCTTTGATATCTACGTTAAAAAAAAAAAAACACAATATTTTGGGTTAAATTCTTCTGCCTCTTCAGCAGTTTCCGAGCCGCAGGACGGCAAGTTATCAAGTACTGCTTTACACATTGTATATTCCCCTTCAAAAGATGCACACGATGTTCCAATTTGATTGTTATCTCCACGGTTAGTTTTTTCATTACCCTCGACAGGGCGCATACAGCTCTTGCATTTGCAATAAACTTTGAAAGTTATCGGTGTACAGAGAACTTTGCTGAAAATAGACCACGAATCAGGTGGATCTGTTTTTTAAACGTTTTGTTTCTGTCAGATAGAATTCCTTCCCGTTTCTGTTTCTTGGTAACGTTATTTATTTATTTATATTTTTGGAGAGAGAGAGAGAGAGAGAGAGAGAGAGAGAGAGAGAGAGTGAGAGAGAGATGAGAACAATGAAAGAGAAGGGAGAGGGAAGAGTCAAAGAGGAGAGTGAAAGAATTGAGAGCGATCAGAGAGAGAGAGAGAGGAGAGAAGGGCCAGAGGGGAGAGAGCGCGAGAAAGAGAGAGATGAGAGCGAGAGAGAGAAGAGACAGCGAGGAGAGAGGGAGAAAAGACATGGCAGCGATGAGAGACAGATAGAAGACAGCGAGTGAGAAACATAGAGAGAGAGATGAGAGCTATGAGAGAGACAGAGTGGGGCGAGAAGAGACAGAGAGGAGAAAGCGAGAGATAATTGCGATGAAAGAGAGAAAGAGAGAGGAGAGACAGTGACGAGTGAGAAAGAGAGAGAAGAGAGCGATGAGAGAGAGAGAGAGAGGGAGAGAGAGAAGAGACAGAGAGGAGAGATAGAGAGAGATAACGCTCAGAGTGACAGGGGGATGGGCGGAGATTGTGTTTTGTTTTTTTCTTTGCCGCCTCTGGCGCAGATTATACTGTCGCATTTGCATTTATTTTTGCTGAGCGGCGCACTTTGTGCTGTTTTCTTTCATCTCATCTCGTTTCTATCTTGTTTTCAAACTGAAAGGTGGTGGAATGCGCGCGCTGTTTTTAAACAATTTTTTTCTTATCCGCATGTACGTGTAGTCTGCATGTATGTCTGTATGTCATATATATTTCTCCGTATGATTTATCTTTTTGCCTGTAAGGTCTTTATGTTTGACCAGATGCTCTAACTATTTGTCTGTATGGTATATGTGTTTACCTGTCTAGTCTACCCCGGGTATTCTGGGTAGCGGGGTAGGGGTACACCCTATCAAAGGAGAAGTAAGGTGCCTCCTTCCCTCCGCTAGCCTACGGGACACCCTTGGCCAAGGTGGAGTACCCGTTTAGCCCCCCCCCCCCCCCAACAGGGTAACGTGAAGCCATGGGAAGCAGGTGGTGGATTGGACTTGGGAGCAGCCGACAGATAGTTGTTGGTTATGGTTTCAAGTCAGTGACGGTGGGCAGAGGATCTCTCAGTAGAGACAATGGCTACGGTCATCCGATCAGTATGGTCACTGCCAGGAAGGAAGAATGGTAGACTTCCCTCCTTATTGATTCCCGGGCAGAGGAGGCTCGTCAGCCTTGGCTGGTATCTCTTCTAAGAGAGGGAACTCTAAATCTCAAACCTACGCTGCCTTGCGGGTATACCCATATGGGAAAGGCTTCGGGAGTAAACCCTGAGGACAAATCCGGAGATGGAGTCCCTAAGGCAGCTCCATGTTGTAAACAACATAGTTCTGGCAACTCCTGCTACGGCATCGATGCCAAGTTGCATTGGCTACTGCCTTTCCCTTGGTCAACATCGGCGACGTGGAGAGGGGGAACCTGCTACTGGGCAACAGCTGGTTCTCCGATTTCCATTGCCCAGGCTTGTGCCCTGAAGAGGTCACTTCAGCACCGCATAAAGCGGGGACACAACACGGGAAGCAGCATTTGCCGGTTATAAGTCTTAATGCTCGATTGGCGTAGAGCAAGGCGCCAGGGGCTACTTCCGACGGTGGGAGAGATCATCGTATCTCACTAGACAGCTACCGCCCGCCTAAGCTGGGCAGCCCCCAGTCAATAAGGTGTTGTCTCGCCACGGTTCATCTGCTCCTGAGGGTGTGTGGAGCTTAGGGGGAAATCCTGACACATGGACCGCAATCTATACACCTAGCAACAAGAAAAAAACAAAACAACCAGCCCTAAGGCTGGGAACATGGAACGTAATGAACCATGACCCCTGGCATCTCAGACGATCTAAACGAGATTGTGGATGCCCGCAAAACTAAACTACCCCGTTTGACTTTGCGGCCTCTATTTTTGACCTTATAATCTATTCACTTTCTGCATGGTCTATGTGAGGAGGCTTCACATGAAATCTTTAAAAGTGTGATAGAAATTACAATAACCAGGTCATTGTCTTGCAATCTGTCAATATTGTTGTTTAGGATGTCAAGAGTGTTAAGCACCTGACATCACAGTACATGCGAACACAATGATGTCTTAAGAACAGTTTAAAGATGGCCGCTTCATTTTTAACATGCACTAAAGAGGAGCAGCGTCCTGTTGTTCGTTTTGTGATCAGTGAAAGGGTGAAAACTATAGAAATTCATGGCGAAGAAAGGTTCAGTATGGTGATGCATGCTTGTCAGTCCAGCAAGTGTATGAGCGGAGAAGGAAGTTTCAAAATGGCGTGACTTCTGTGACAGATTGTTCAAGACCGGGTCAGGCACACCGAGTAGTGGCCTTGTGAATTTTTGTCTACGGGAATCCAAGCACTTTGTCAGCGCTGGAGAACTTCCATTGAAAGCAGTCGTTACTATATAGGAAAATATACATTTGTCCTGTACTTTTTCATCACATATTCACACACACACACACACACACACACACACACACACACACAAAAACACACACACACACACACATGCACACACACACATGCACACACACACATGCACAATTAAGGTTTTCATTCGAAGCCCCTTATATATTTGAAAGTATCGTATATCTGTTTGTCTGTGTGATCTATCCATATAGTCTATTTGTCTGTAACAGCTATGTGTTCACCCGTATAGTCTATATTTTCGTCTGCATTGTCTATATGTTTGAACAGTGTCAGGTCTTAGTCAGTTATAACTGAGCTACCGTAAGACATCAGACGGTACTACCTGCTTTATGTTAGCGCCGAATGTTGGGCGACTCTTACCAAACCCGACACCCCTCATTGTGCCAACGGCTTCGAGCAGAGGAACGCAATTGGGAGGATACAAAACTTATCATAGTGTGAGGAAATGCAACCCAAAGACTATGTGTCATGGCAGGGCAGACCAGGCCCTAAGCCTTGGTTGGAAACTGATCTAGGATCGAAGCTCCGATAGGCGGACAGTTAGAGCATTGCTGATCCTGCAGCTTCTGCAGCTAGTCTTGCTTCAGATGTTTTCTGTCGGGGGCAGAAATAAAACCCTAACCCGCACTAGCCAGGCGGCCTTAATTCCTCAGGCTCAAGATTACTGAACAAATATTTGCCAAGAAATCACAAACAGCCAACAATTGCTGGAATTGACTGCGACATCGTATTATTATTATTATTATTATTATTATTATTATTATTATTATTATTATTATTATTATTATTATTATTATCGTCCTACATTTAAGAGATATCTGCAACGATATACAGCCATGAAAGCAAAAACAAAAACGTAAAATGTGAAGATAGTTAAAACATTTGGCGGGAACAAATACCATAAGAAGAAATAAACACAAAGAAATTATGAATAGCTGATACAGCATAGTTCCCACTAACCCCTACCTATCTGTAATCTCAGAGTCACTCTTTCGCATTTTTTTTTTTTTTTCGTGTGTGGAAAGCGAGGAATTATTCACGTTTTCATTCTGTAATGTTCTCCTGGGAGTTGTTAACTACCCTTGTTATGACAGTAATGTACACAATTTCATCATAAATCATGATGATGTTTACTTGTAAACTCTGTAGTCTCTGCTGAAAGGCTGTCTTCTTTTCCCCCTTCTATTCTCTGTCTGTTTAGCTTTACGTTGTCTCCGTTTCTTATAGCGTAATCATAATTGTCTGCATTATAATTATCCCCCCTTCCCTGACAGATAAACAGGTTCGACTTAATACGACCAAAGTATCTACATTTCCTACACCTCTTACTGTTTGTGACCAATTTTTCTTCTATTTATTAAAGTCCCTTAGTCCCACCTTGTGCCTTTCGGCCGACTGTGCTCCACCAACTGACCACTGACCAGTGTTATTGGTCAGTAATTCGGAATTCGTGTTTGTCAGTTTAGATGACACCCTCTGCGCCCTGGTCAGATCGAATGCAAATAAATCTACACTTTGATCTTAGCCAAAAGGCCTACACTTTAATCTTAATAAAATGTTCCACACTTTGAACTTGGCCAAAAGGACTCCACTTTGACCTTAGCCAAAAGGCCGATACCTTGACCTTAGCCAAGAGGCCTATACTTTGATCTTAGCCAAAAGGCCTATACTTTGATCTTAGCCAAGAGGCCTATACTTTGATCTTAGCCAAAAGGCCGATACTTTGACCTTAACCAAATGGCCTACACTTTGATCTTAGCCAAAAGGCCGACACTTTGATCTTAGCCGATGTTCACATCCTGTACAATGTCAGTGTTCTCCTTTATCTTGTTGCCTGGCAGGCTAAGAATTTGTCTGTAGTATTTGAGCTCAAGAGCCCCTATTGTCCTCTTTAGTGATTATGAAATGCCCGGTATTGTACATTCGGCCGGCCTCCATGGGTAAAGCTTAGGCTGAGCAAGGGAGACTATATACTACCCCTAAACAGTCGCCTGTTGCACAAGGAAACAGAAAAAGCTGACCACCTGCAGCTACGATTCATGGGATCAGGAATCCCGTTTGGCACTAACAGGGCAGTCAAAGATGGCATATCAAATGCGTGCTAATTAAATAGCCACTGGAGCTATTCATATTTTTTGGGGGCATCTTCTGATTCCTAGATATGAGCATTCACCGAAATGGCGTGAGGCATACCGGGTAGACATTATTCTTGCCAACGTTGGGTGACACGGCCAATGTGCGACATCCTGGGTGAACGTCAGTGCCAAATCGCTTTCATATATAATTTTATATATGAAAGCGATTTGGCAGTTAGTCTGGTGAACGCATGGCAATTCGACCAAAGTGAGACAACTTGGGTGAACGAAAATCAGCTAAACGAAGGCTTCCTCGGCCAATGGGCGACATTCTGGGCAGACGCTAAAACTGGTGAATGAAGACTGACTCGGCCAATGTGCTTCATCCTCGGCAGATGATAGTAATTAATGACATAACCCTACAACGGTCTTCGCTGTCATGAAGTCTGCCAATTACTCAAACAGTTCACTATATGAGACTGCAAGAAAGCCATAACAGTTCCCTTGACGATGGTGGACAACGGGCAGCCACGTCTTTGTATTTATCTCGTGAGGAGCTCATGAGCATCCATGAAATGAATGTGTTGCTTGCCTATAGTGATGGGATAAAGTCATTACAAGACTACAAATCCTACAAGCGTGACATGCTCAAATCGATTAATTAGCGCGCAAACAAACAAATAATTAATTTCTTTATTTGTGTCAATGTAGCACGTGATTTAAAATATTCTCACCATCGTTATCAATATTCTAACAAGAACAATAATAACAATAATAACAAGAACAATAATAACAACTACGACAACAGTAAAAGCAACCATACATAGCAACTACAGTTGCTGTAAATAACAATTATGTATAAAACCACAACAATATAGATATAACAGCAACTACAATAGATCATAACATCTAGAACAACGGAAATAAGAATACACAACATCAATTACTACGATAGCAGAGAAACAAATAAACATAAAAAGCGACAGCCAACGAAAAGCAACAAACCCATTGCGAACAACAACACTGCCAAGAACCCAAGCAACAATGACAGCAGCTAGAATTAGTACCACAAACTACAATAACTACGAGGCTAAGTCAATAAGTAAGTCACAAATGGCTCTAGCAAAATAACTAAATATGATAACAACTTGAAACCAGTTTATTTTATACATACATTGTCCCTTTATTTCTCAACATAATTTCCACCAACATTGATGCATTTATCCCATCGTTTTATCAGTCCTGCCAAACAGGCTGCATAGAACTGCATGCTCTGTTTTTTAAACCACGTTTTCACTTCACATTCAACTTCGGCGTCATTCGAGAAATGTCTCCCGCCAAGGTAGGTTTTCAGTGTTTATGATGACAAATGTTTATCCCGTAAAGCGGTGCATAGCTGGGTAGAAAAAGCTACGAGGGCGAGTCAATAAGTAAGTCACTGTTCTGTGGGATGGCCGGTAAATGAAAACAAAGCACGCATTTCTATGCAGCCGGTTTGGGAGGACTGATAAAACGATGGGATAAGCACATCAATGTTGGTGGAAATTATGTTGATAAATAAAGGGACAATGTATGTATACAAATAAACTGGTTTCAAGTTGTTATCATATTTAGTTATTTTTCTCCACATATTTGTGACTTACTTATTAACTTACCCTCGTACTAAATATAGAACATAAAGATGTATAATAAGCAATACCAACAAAACGACAACAACAATAACAAGAACAACAACATCAGCTAAAATAATACAAACAGCGACAACAGAATCAACAAATCTACAACAGCAAGAACAGCAACTATCGCAACAATAACACGTGCAATAACAATATCAGCAAGAATACCATCAACAGCAGATAAAGGACCCACAACAGCGTCAACAACAACACCACCACCAACGAAAACAATAGCAACAACATTTGCAACATCGACATCAATAGCAACACCAATAGTAAGACGATACCCAAACCATCAGCAACAGAATTAACAACACCACCAGCAACACGACCACCAGCAACAACAATAGCAATAACAACACCAACAACAAGAACACCAACAACATTAACAACACCATCAACCCTAAGATACAACAACAACAGCAATAACAAAAACACTGCCACAAAATGAATAGCAACAACACCGACAACAAACACAAACCACCCAAAAAAAAAACACCAATAACAACAGTCACAACAACAATAATTATACCAACAATAACCGTGACAGCGGTCTATATTCACCAAAACAGGCTGAAGGTTGGGGAGCCCAAAGCCTACAACTAAGCAGCCCAGAGTAAGAGCTGGCTTCTTGAAGACGAAAGGGAGTCCGGATCGTGAGCCATGAACGCGATAAGAAGAATGCAACATGGCAGAAACGATATGTACTAGTGAACAGAGAACTGCCGACATTGAGGTGACAGTAAAACGAATGGCCAAGGAAGAAGCTAGCTTCTCACGGTTGAAAGTGCTAGAATATGTGTGAGGCCACGAAGCGCCGGGTGCACGATGTTGTCCTCTCCAAGGGAGTTATAGCCTGTGAGAAGGCACAATGTGCACGTGTAATACAAGTGGCAAAAAGACTCGAACGTCTCAAAACAAAATACAAAAATACAACAGGAGAAAGACAGCCGGAGTCATGACCCAGTTGGGCCCGTCTCCAGAGACTGCAAGGAAGGTAAAAGGCCAAAACAACTCTGCAAGGACTATATATGACGACCATAAACCTCTTGTCGTGGTTGCTCCGCGGCGCAGTCTTTATCACTATCACTCCCGAGCTTTAAGAGAATTGTTTTCCAGCCAATTACAATTCTGAACTCGACCCTCAACTATATAATTTAGTTATCATCATCATTTTGCATGCAAATAAGCGTGGGCGGTCATATTTCGCCATCTTACGCGATCACAGAATAGTGGATCAGTTCTGTGTTCTTGCTCGATCATGCCTCGTGGGCAATGTTTTTTTTTTAAAATTAACTAAAAATATATGTTATACCGGATTATTTTTAGAAATTTATGTACATTGTCTGATAATGGAAGACAGTTAGACAGTGACCTCGTTACTCCACCTCTTATTGCTATAACATAGTATATGTGAAACCTTGGCAGTTTAAATCTGACAATATTTGTCATACAATTACAGTTTCATTGTTCTTTTACTTAACGGCAAGACATAAGTAACGTTAGCAAGTCTTTAAAATGCAAGACGATCGATTTCACTGCACGGGTTTTTTTTAAAATCCCATATGACTCGATCTCTTTCCACAGGGTTGCCTGCCGACATCGCCGCGCAAAGCACAAACTCTGTAGCTCCAGCGACGATCCCCAGGAGTCTTCTCTAAAACCGCACTCATGGACCGAAACGACGTGGGCCGGAATTAAACCCACAACCTTCGCAGTGCGAGGCAGACGGCGCTCACACTTCGCAACAGAGACTACAGACATAAGCTAGTTAGTTGCATACCCTTTACATGACGTCACAATCAACCCCAGCAATATTGTTTGGCTGTTTGTGATCTCTTGGCAAGTTTACATTCAGTAATTTGTCATTGCTTTCTGAACGACCGGCACCCATACCATTTCGTAAAAAAACAAACCAACGCAAGGCGTTCTGCTGCTAATTCACCCGCAGCTGTGTTTCGAAACTTCGCGGAGCCGGCATCGACGTCAGTAAAGTAAAATGGCTGACCCTTTCACATGCGTTAGACATGGTGTTACATTCATATGTTTATAGCACAGTCAGTACTGGATGGGTACTGTGGTCAATATCTGTATATCCCAAGACATCTCCTAGCACTCATTTTAGTATTCGTGGACCTGATAGCTGAGGTTCATTCTAAAAACCCGCTGTGGTGCAGATTTGAAAATATGGATGTCACAGCGGATCCCAAACGTAAGACACGCATCCATTAAATGCTGGGAATGGCAGCGGGAACAAGAGTGTTAAAGTACTACATGGTGTATTTTTAATGACTATGGGACTTTTGAAAATATTGCCGTTCCAAGTTTTTTGTTTACCATTTATGTTGCATTGGAAATATTGACTCACTTAAAGGAAAAAGCCCAACAGATTTCTCGTAGAGCATTCAGTATATCAGCCTGGTCCATGGCTCGTCCGCCCTCCATAGTAGCTTTACCTGCAAGCCTGTCAGGCTGTTCATTTCCTTGGACACCCACATGCCCTGGCACGAAAATGAAACTAATTCACTGTTCATCTTATAAATAAATAAGCTCTGAAATATTACAATTATGCTGTTCAGTTTATCTTTAAAAACTCAGCTCCGAAGTGTTCTTTTTCTATTGCTCAGCTTATCTTATAATGCAACAAACGACAGCCAAAAATATCTGAAATATCCCATTTGTGATCCGCAACTTATCTTATAATGCACCTAACCACAGCCAAAGATATCTGAAATATCCCATTTGTGATACTCAACTTATCTTATAATGCAACAAACTACAGCGAAATATATCTGAAATATTCCATTTGTGATCATCAACGTATCTTATAGTGCAACATAAGACAGACAAAAATATCTGGAATATCCCATTTGTGCTCCACAACTTATCTGTGACCTCCGAGCTCTGAAATATTCTTCTTCTACTGTTCAACGTATTTAAGACAACTGAAGCTTTCTAGATGCCACTTTCTACTGTTGATCTTGTCTTTCACAACTTCATCCAAAACATAATGCTAGGCGACCAATGTGCAGCCTTTTGCAAGATGGAAAATTTACTGACCAATAACATTATGTCAATTGCAATGAGAAAAAGAGTGTAGAAGTGCGTCATAGAATGTATGGATGTGAATCGTAGACAATGAGAAGACAAGCTGAAAATTATCTCAATGGCAGTGCAGATTGTAGTTTCTTAGGAAAATGAAAAGAATACCATGGACAGTGCCAGGGCTCTACTTGGCCCTCTTGAGTAGTCTGGCAGGTTTAATATAACAGCAACCAACTGGGAATGACTATGAACATCGGTTTCTCAACATCCACATCTTTATTATCGACAGTTATAGATCACATGACTCACTGCACTGCCAGCTTTACAATGTTCGCGTTTCATGCAGGGCCACTTATACACCAACAAATCAAGTCATAAGACTGTGAATTATAAGCATCCGAAGTGCAACACTCCACTCTGTCGCTACAGTTCTGTCATCACTAACTTAATCCAATTACATACATTTTGATGCCCGAATTCCTGACACACAAGTTTGCTGTCGCTGTCACCTCACAGAGCGACTGTTGGCTTTTCGATTTAACTTTCCGACGCTTCGTTTAGGAGTATACTTTGTTTCATCTTCGTTGAACTTACTCTGTAGGTAAATAATCTGCGCTTGATTTTCTGTCCAGCATTTATTCTCCCTCAAGTTTGCTGTCTGAGCGAAGGTGTTCACGCTAAGCCATCTTGTCGGCTGAATCCATCTTACCGCCATCATGATTACCAGGTTAACCTCGTCACGTCACCAGCTGCTTGCGCACTCACCCTTTCTTTGTGTCAATTCATTATTCTTTATTCCCTGTGACAATTAATCAGTATGTTTTGTCTGATTTCGTATGTTTCTCTTTTCACCATCGTCTGCCTTCGTTAGTTCTTCTCATAGCCATTTTCATGGCATGGCAGACAGGCAGAGAAACCAAAAAGCAAGTCCTATAAGCGGTATATGAAAGCCGCAAACTGATTAGAGAAATTTGAAATTCCATTGGCACCTTTCCGTCTTGACAGATGATAGTTTGGTACATTGGTACAAAAAGGCTTAATAACTACAACCCATAGCGGAGCCAATTGACAAGGACTTATAACCCGTAAATGTTACCTCTCGCTTTGATTCTGAGACCGGT
Organism: Cepaea nemoralis; assembly: GCA_014155875.1. Taxonomy (NCBI): domain Eukaryota; kingdom Metazoa; phylum Mollusca; class Gastropoda; order Stylommatophora; family Helicidae; genus Cepaea; species Cepaea nemoralis. The sequence continues at coordinate 227,557 of JACEFZ010027103.1, read as the reverse complement.
TAAGACCAGGGATTGAGTTATTGCCTCTCTATAGCACAAAGCCTGGGCTAAATATAGAGACCATGTGTTGCCCATGCAGCATGATCTCGGCATGCCTAGTTCACTCCAGAGGAAAGGTAACACCCTACATCTGGAACAAGACAAGCTGCAGAAGCTGCCGGATCAGCAAAGCAATGCTCTAACTGTCCGCCTGTCGGAGCTTCGATCCTAGACCAGCTGCCAACCAAGGCTTAGGGTCTGGTCTGCCCTGCCATGACATTTTGTCTTTAGGTTGCGTTTCCTCGCACCAGGATAAGGCTTGTATCCTCCCAATTGCACTCTTCCGCCCGAAGCCGTTGGCACAATGTGGGGTGTCGGGTTTGGTAAGCGCCGCCCAACATTCGGAGCTAACAGAAAGCAGAAAGTACCGTCTACTATCATACGGTAGCTCAGTCATATCTGACTAGACCAACATTCAGCGCTAACAGAAAGCAGGTAGTACCGTCTACTGTCATACGGTAGCTCAGTCATATCTGACGAAGACCTGACAGGCAAATGTATTGGGGCACGTTATCAGAAGAAATAAACTAGACAGCTTGGTAACAACTGGCAAGATTGAGGGGGGAAAGAGCGAAGTGAAGACATAGAGATAAATATCTAATGGCTTGGCAAAATGGCATTATTGAGACAAAATCACAGAGCTGATCAACGACTTTGGTGAACGTGTGAGAATGCGAGACATTACCGCCCACTCTTATTGGCAGGGCAAATGATGATTATGAATATATTTTATAACTGAATGCTAACGTATACACACTATGAAATTAAGGATCTTAGCACCTGCACGGATCCAACACACCGACACATACTAGGTGTCGCTGTCCTTGCAGCAAGATGGACTACTCCTGAATGTTTTTGCATACCTAAACAATATTCCGCGGAAAATGGCATCATGGCGGGCAACCACAAAGAAATTGCAGCAACAGTGTATATACGATAATTCCTTTGTTATATTATAAAAATCTATTTGGGGAACACCCTCTGAATTTAGTTCATAAATGTAGAAAATAAATCCCGGAGTCATTAAAAGGAAGAAAGCCCCAAAGACAATCACCAAAAGTCGTACACTTCTGAAGCCATCTTTCAGTGACCTCATTTTCATCTGCGCTTGTAAACAACCAGATCCGGTGTAAAACCAGTCAGGCGGGCGAGCGCTATTTGTTGCATGGATTTGACGGCGCACAATAACGGACAAATGAACGTAAATAGAGCACATGATTATAGAAAGAGCTCCATGAAAACAAGGGAAAACAATGCTTAGCTTGGTGCGTTCAACAAGATATGAAAGCTCTGTGGGTAAAACAAACACATCAATGTTTACAACAAGAGAAAATGTCCACACTAAGATTAGACCACCTAGAATCCGTTTAGGAGAAATCACTCTTTGGTGAACAAACGGTCTTGCTATAAACATCCACCGCTCTATGGACACCATGAACATGTTCAAATAACTGGCGCTTGCGCCCAGGTTACGGACAAAATTAAAGATGCTACTGAGATAACCACATGGTAGATTGTCGTGTATGTTGATTGCCAGCGCCGAAGATACAATACCCTGGATAGAATACGTCAGATCGCTGACAGCCAGGGACACAATCGTGGCGTTGGTCGTGGTTCTCAAGCGGCTGCTCGTGCAGATTCTATATTCGACGACCAAGTTGAGTACTATGGCCACCGAACTGGTTATGTCATGCAATACAATATAAGGAACTGTCGAGAAATCAGCTCGCAGTCCGTAGAAGCAGGAGTTGTTTGAGAGGGAAGGCATAACTGGTCGGATGTTGATACCCTGAAAATGACAACAATGGGCATGTGAAAACGATTGCTGTGGAGTGAAAAAGACACATCGATAGTGATATTATAAATGGCCAGAAATTACAAAATGATACATTTTTCTTTTTCTTCTTAATCTGTGATTTCAGAACTCAGATCTGTATATGGTGCGATTCTCCTTTCAACTAGATCCAAGCGATCGTAACAATTAATCCCTTTTACAAAAGACCCTGAGTAAGATCACAATCATGTTGCGAACCTTCGATGACACATATTATAATCCAACACACTTATTTTATAATGCAACTAATGCATCCTACAATCCAATAAACTTATCTTATGATCCAACAAACTTATTTTATAATCCAAACACCTATCCTATAATCCAAGAAAATTATCTTATAATCAAACAAAAATATCTTATAATCCAAAAAACGTATCTTATAATCCAACAAATGTATCTTACAGTCCAACAAATGTATCATACAATCCAACAAATGTATCTTATAATCCAATAAAATTATCGAATAACCCACAAACATATTTTATAATCCAACAAACATATCTTACAATCCAACAAACATATCATATAATCCAACAAACACATCTTACAATCCAACAAACACATCTTACAATCCAACAAACACATCTTACAATCCAACAAAAGAATCTTACAATCCAATAAACACATCTTACAATCCAAAAAACACATCTTACAATCCAACAAACACATCTTACAATCCAACAAACACATCTTACAATCCAACAAAAGTATCTTACAATACAACAAACACATCTTACAATCCAACAAACACATCTTACAATCCAACAAACACATCTTACAATCCAACAAACACATCTTACAATCCAACAAAAGTATCTTACAATCCAACAAAAACACCTTACAATCCAACAAACATATCTTACAATCCAACAAACACATCTTACAATCCAACAAATATATGTTACAATCCAAAAAACATATCTTACAATCCAACAAACACATCTTATAATCCAACAAACATATGTTACAATCCAACAAACACATCTTACAATCCAACAAACACATCTTACAATCCAACAAACATATGTTACAATCCAACAAACACATCTTACAATCCAACAAACGTATCTTACAATCCAACAAACGTATCTTACAATCCAACAATCACATCTTACAATCCAACAAACTTATCATATAATCCAACAAATTTATCTTAGAAACCAACAAACGTATCTTATAATCCAACAAACATATCTTACAATTCAATAAACCAGACGGGGAAATAAAACTTTCATCTCAACCACATGTATGTTACCAATGAAGAAATTGCCAGATGTTACACATTTTGATTACATTTCCTTCATAAGTAAAAAAATAAGTTAGTTGCATATAATTTACAGGACGTCGCAGTAAACCTAGCATTTTTTTCTGTTGTGATCTCTTGGCAAGTTTACGTTCAGTGGTCTGTCACTGCTTTCTGAACGACCGACACTCATACCATTTCGTTAAAACAACGAAAGACGGTCTGCTGCCAAATCGCCCAGCTGTGTTTCGAATTCGGTATGCAGGATTGCGAACTGCGTCCGTAACCCCTTCTTAAGTAAAACCTGTTTCAAAAGAAGTCAAAGTGAGACTGGTCTCAGTCATTCTTCTTATTTTCTCGCCAATTAGTCCCCTCGCTGTGACATTCGCCCTCACCCAACTCACCCCAAGCCGTCCGGTTCTTAATTATCCCATTCATCTCCATTGGTGTTCTCGCGGGTTATTCATTTCTGTCTGTCCTTCTCTTCTCCGTGTTCTTTCTGGCCCTTCCTCTGTTTCTGTTACCTTGCGCATTTCAGACACAGTCTTTTCTAATTATATTAGTCTCAGATTTCTTCAAGGTATGTCTTATTCATCGTAGGCGGCTTTTCTTCATCTCTTGATTAGTAAATTGTGTTTGTTTAGGTCTCTCCATTAGCTCTAGCTTGATGAATCTGTGTCATCATCATCATCATCATCATCATCATCATCATCATCATCATCATCATCATCATCATCATCATCATCATCATCTCATCATCATCGTCATCATCATCGTCATCATCATCATCATTTTCTTTTTTCTTTTCAACAATGTACACGGGTGTCCGATCTCACTACCCAGAGACCAGTGGAAATTTTGTTACTAGAAGTCCACGTGAAAAAATCCCGGCCCTCACCGGGGCTTGAACCCGGGACCTCCAGCACTCGAGGCGGACACCATACCTCGAAACCACTCAGCCCCCCCCCCCCCCCCCCCTCTTTAGTACTTTAGTAATTGTGAAATCGTCCAATATTCACATCCACATTGCCACAGGAAAGATGCTTGTCCGCAGAAATGTTTCTTTAACTGGTATGAAGGTAGCGTGCCACGGATTCTAAAATTTGGTGGAACTGCGGTAAAGCTGTGAAAGTTTAAACAATATATAATGACACAAAGTAGTGCAGCTTTACATAACAGAGTTACGACACATACAGAACGTTGCGGCGGTTAGCCTTCATCAGCAAACAAACACATTCACAAACACAACATACAGTCAAGGAGAACTCCTGTGACTACATTAGAAGGTGATGACAGGACGAGAGGAACAAATGCATGGGAAAATGGAAGCAATGAAGAGGAAACGAGAATTGACAAAATGTTAATTGAAAAGAATGTTAGTCGAAGAAAATGTTTAATAGAAAAACTGTTTATAGAGAAAAAAAACTGTATACTCACCTCACGTACGGACCTGTGAATGTTTACGGAAATCTCAGGTGTATTTTTATAACGGTGCTGGATGTTACGGTACAGTGAGCACATAGAAAGAAGGGGGCGGGGTAGGAGGCGTGTAAAATTGACCACGACCCCATTGTGTTGTTGGTCTGGGTGGACTGGTGTGTAGGAACACGCGTACTTACATAGACACACTTCAACTGACAAAATGCTAGTGTATGTGGACATGCAAGAAGAGAGGGAGAGAGAGAGAGAGAGAGAGAGAGAGAGAGAGAGAGAGAGAGAGAGAGAGAGGAGAGAGAGAGAGACAGACAGAGAGAGAGACAGAGAGAGACAGAGAGAGGAAAAGTGCCTGCGACCTACCACATGGGGTATATTGTAACCTACGAAATAGTCAGTTTGGTTGCTAGTCATACAACGCGCTTCAGGAGCCCCTCGCCCAGTCCTAGAGTTGTTGGGGTTGTGTAAGATCCAACCACTGGCAATGCACGTGAAGAAGGTATGCACAGAGAAGCCAGATGTAAGAGGAGAGAGAGAGAGGGAGAGAGGAGAGTGAGAGAGAGAGCGCGAAAGGGGGGAGAGAGGGGGAGAGAGAGGGAGAGAGAGGGAGAAGAGAGAGGGGGAGAGGGAGGAGAGAGAGAGAGAGAGGGAGAGAGATAGAGAGAAAGGGAGAGAGAGAGGGGGGGAGAGGAAGAGAGAGAGAGGGAGAGAGAGAGGGAGGGAGAGAGGGGGGAGAGAGAGAAGAGAGAGAGAGAGAGAGAGAGAGAGAGAGAGAGAGAGAGAGAGAGAGAGAGGAGAAGTGCCTGTGATATACCACATGAGGTATGTGGGGCGCGTCAGTCTACGTGTACGACGTTTCCCTCGTACTGTCCCCTATGAAATAGTCAGTATGGTTGATTGTTACAAAGCACACTTCAGGAGCCACTCGTCCAGCTCTCTCTCTCTCTCTCTCTCTCTCTCTCTCTCTCTCTCTCTCTCTCTCTCTCTCTCTCTCTCTCTCTCCATCAGGCTTCTCTGTACCCACATATTCCAACTATATTGCCGGTGGTCTGATTTTAACACAACCACTGGAAGATTTGATCCTCAAATTCGTGGTATAGCAATTAACCTTACTGCCTCTATTCCATAGAGAACAGTAGGAGTGAAGCCTCGCATTTGTAGACCTACCCACTCCGCATTCCTCATGCGGTATATCGCATGCAGTTTTCCTCTCTCTCTCTCTCTCTCTCTCTCTCTCTCTCTCTCTCTCTCTCTCTCTCTCTCTCTCTCTCTCTCTCTCTCTCTCTCCTTACATCTTGCTTCTCTGTGCCTACCTACTTCACTTGTATTACCAGTGGTTGGATCTCACACAGCCCCATCAACTCGTACACTGGACGAGTGGCTCCTGAAGTGTGCTTTGTAACAATCAACCATACTGACTATTTCATAGGGGACAGTACGAGGGAAACGTCGTACGTGTAGACTGACGCGCCCCACATGCCTCATGTGGTATATCACAGGCACTTCTCCTCTCTCTCTCTCTCTCTCTCTCTCTCTCTCTCTCTCTCTCTCTCTCTCTCTCTCTCTCTCTCTCTCTCTCTCCTTACATCTTGCTTCTCTGTGCCCACCCACTTCACTTGTATTACCAGTGGTTATATCTCACACAGCCCTAACAACTCAAACACTGGGCGAGAGGCTCCTGAAGTGTACTGTGCAATAATCAACCATACTGACTATTTCATAGGGTACAGTACGAGGGAAACGTCGTACACGTAGACCGACGCGCCCCACACGCCTCATGTGGTATATCACAGGCACTTTTCCTCTCTCTCTCTCTCTCTCTCTCTCTCTCTCTCTCTCTCTCTCTCTCCCTCTCTCTCTTTCACCCTCTCGCTCTCTCCCTCTCTCTCTCGCTCTCCCCCTCTCTCACTCCCTCTCTCTCGCTCTCTCTCTCCCTCTCTCACTCCCTCTCGCGCTTTCTGTCCCTCCCTTGATCTCTCTCTTGCCCTCCCCCTCTCTCGCTCTCACCCTCCCTCACTCTCTCTCCCTCTCTCTCTCCCTCTCTCTCCCCCTCTCTCCCTCCCTCTCTCTCTCCCTCTCTCTCTTCCTCTCCCCCTCTCTCTCTCCCTTTCTCTCTATCTCTCTCCCTCTCTCTCTCCCTCTCTCTCTCCCTCCCTCTCCCCTCTCTCTTCTCCCTCTCTCTCCCCTCTCTCCCCCTCTCTCCCCTTTCGCGCTCTCTCTCACTCTCTCTCTCCCTCTCTCTCTCCTCTTACATCTGGCTTCTCTGTGCATACCTTCTTCACGTGCATTGCCAGTGGTTGGATCTTACACAACCCAAACAACTCTAGGACTGGGCGAGGGGCTCCTGAAGCGCGTTGTATGACTAGCAACCATACTGACTATTTCGTAGGTTACAATATACCCCATGTGGTAGGTCGCAGGCACTTTTCCTCTCTCTGTCTCTCTCTGTCTCTCTCTGTCTGTCTCTCTCTCTCGCTCTCCTCTCTCTCTCTCTCTCTCTCTCTCTCTCTCTCTCTCCCTCTCTTCTTGCATGTCCACATACACTAGCATTTTGTCAGTTGAAGTGTGTCTATGTAAGTACGCGTGTTCCTACACACCAGTCCACCCAGACCAACAACACAATGGGGTCGTGGTCAATTTTACACGCCTCCTACCCCGCCCCCTTCTTTCTATGTGCTCACTGTACCGTAACATCCAGCACCGTTATAAAAATACACCTGAGATTTCCGTAAACATTCACAGGTCCGTACGTGAGGTGAGTATACAGTTTTTTTTCTCTATAAACAGTTTTTCTATTAAACATTTTCTTCGACTAACATTCTTTTCAATTAACATTTTGTCAATTCTCGTTTCCTCTTCATTGCTTCCATTTTCCCATGCATTTGTTCCTCTCGTCCTGTCATCACCTTCTAATGTAGTCACAGGAGTTCTCCTTGACTGTATGTTGTGTTTGTGAATGTGTTTGTTTGCTGATGAAGGCTAACCGCCGCAACGTTCTGTATGTGTCGTAACTCTGTTATACACGGATTCTAAACACTGTTTAATCTGTGCCTTGCTGCAGCCAGCCTGCATCTATCATCTGCTTGAACAATGCACAGTGAGATTGATTAATTATGTAGCCGAGATAATCGTCAATAATCTGACTGCATTCACAGTTTCATCATGTCATGCAGACAAACCAGACACAAATGAAACTGCAATGAGGGGACAGAACCTCGTGTATCTAGCGGTATTCCTAGTTATGTCACATATCACATTATTATTTCATTCTATCAGTTCAGGAGCGGCTGGCAGAGTGGCTTGAATGTCGGATTCTCTTTCGGGAGCCCGGGTTAGAATCCTCGGTAAGGTGAGGATTTATTTTATGTCGGGGGCAAAATAAAACCCTAACCTGCACAGTTCACGGCGACTGTACTAGTCGGGCAGCCTTAATTCCCCAGCCTCTAGACCCCCCCCCCCCCCCCCCCCCTTTTTTTGCCATACATCGCAAGGTACTATATTGGCAGTAAATGACAGTTTTGACAGACAGTTTTGATGATTTCATTTGCAACACTTGTGATAACACAAAAGATCAATAGTACTTCAGATGTATGTCTAATCATGTCGTAACAGACATTGGCCATCATGACTCTGCAACCCTCTCTGTACTCTTCTATGTAATGAAACTGATGCTCAGTATATACCGACGGGACTCCGAATCTAACACGATTACATGTACTAGGTGTGACGCCCGGTCAGGTAGGTCAATTCTGCATTCGAAGGAAAGTGAAGAGATACCATAGCCAGCTCATATTGTGAACAAGAGATACCATAGCCAGCTCATATTGTGAACAAGAGATACCATAGCCAGCTCATATTGTGAACAAGAGATACCATAGCCAGCTCATATTGTGAACAAGAGATACCATAGCCAGCTCACATTGTGAACAAGAGATACCATAGCCAGCTCATATTGTGAACAAGAGATACCATAGCCAGCTCATATTGTGAACAAGAGATACCATAGCCAGCTCATATTGTGAACAAGAGATACCATAGCCAGCTCATATTGTGAACAAGAGATACCATAGATAGCTCATATTGTGAACAAGAGATACCATAGCCAGCTCATATTGTGAACAAGAGATACCATAGCCAGCTCATATTGTGAACAAGAGATACCATAGCCAGCTCACATTGTGAACAAGAGATACCATAGCCAGCTCATATTGTGAACAAGAGATACCATAGCCAGCTCATATTGTGAACAAGAGATACCATAGCCAGCTCATATTGTGAACAAGAGATACCATAGATAGCTCATATTGTGAACAAGAGATACCATAGCCAGCTCATATTGTGAACAAGAGATACCATAGCCAGCTCATATTGTGAACAAGAGATACCATAGCCAGCTCATATTGTGAACAAGAGATACCATAGCCAGCTCATATTGTGAACAAGAGATACCATAGCCAGCTCATATTGTGAACAAGAGATACCATAGCCAGCTCATATTGTGAACAAGAGATACCATAGCCAGCTCATATTGTGAACAAGAGATACCATAGCCAGCTCATATTGTGAACAAGAGATACCATAGCCAGCTCATATTGTGAACAAGAGATACCATAGCCAGCTCATATTGTGAACAAGAGATATCATAGCCAGCTCATATTGTGAACAAGAGATACCATAGCCAGCTCATATTGTGAACAATCAGCAGAAACACTTTGTGATGGCTGCTGTATTGGAGGATTGAGCACTCATGTGAATGCCCAGTGTGTTGTATCGCCTTCCTGTTATTTTCTGGCCAAATATTTTAATAAAATAATACCTCAGCGTTTATTATTTCTCTCTGTCCAAAAATATTCTCAATATCCTTCTTCTAAAGTAACCTCACATCTTCATTGTCTCCAGTTTCTTCACAAAGTCATTACTCAGTGAACAGCAATGGCACCAATACAGAAGAACTGGACATGCATACAAATAGCAGGTGAGCACAGTTTTATTCTTCGTCGTGTTGTTTCACAGAAGTCATGGCGATATCATTGAAATAGATTGCGTCTAAATGTATAATTAAAGTAAATGGTGTTATTTCGGGGCAAGTGCAGAAATTCAAATATCTAGATACATGGATAACATCACATGGAAGAGTGCCTTCATTTCTGGAATCCAAGATAATATCTTTATCTTAATCTTCTAGTTTCTCATTCAGACTCTAGAAGTGGTAGGATATCATCCCCACGAACTGGGAATTTCTCATTGCGAATAATCGATCTACTGGAGTTTTCCAGGAACTTGGTTCGCTATGAGATTACCACCATATGTACAATGCACCTCGGGGGGTGAAAGGAAGGTTTATTTACTGGACATACATTAAACACACACACGCATGCACGCACGCATGCACACACGCACGCACGCACGCACGCACACACACACACACACACACATATGGTTCAAGGCGTGTGAAAAATGTCGTTACTATTTTATATAATAAACGTAAAATAATAATTAATTCACTGGTAATTGCCTTACTTACACATTATGTTTCGGTGTTCAAGGAGCAATAATATTTCAGCCGTATTTCTCTATAGCTCGCTCAATAATATAGTGTTGTAACAGAGTACATCAAAGAGTTATAACAAAGCATACAGTTGATACACATTTGTGACTCGGCAATTCAGAAGCCAAGGGAGATTAATGATGTAAATCAGACGATCCGAGTAACTTTCATGGTTTGCTAAGCGGAAAACAGCTCAGCGTTTCTCAAACTGTTCATTTTTGATTCCCAAGAAAAAGAAAATTGTTCGGCACTCTTCCGAATTGCGGTCCCAAATAGATCCGCAGTGAATAGGTCAGGGGTTAAGGGTTAGGGTTAGTTGTTAACTAAACACTGACCCTAACCCTTACCCCTGACCTATTCACTGCGGATCTATTTGGGACCGCAATTCGGAAGAGTGCCAATTGTTCCTTAAAATTGTAATATTTAAAATACTTTGGCCATTGCACATGTTTACTCTCTTAGTATGATTGCTACAGATACGATTTAATGAAGATTTTTTTTTATATTTTGTTCGCATATCCTTTACAGAACATTGCTGCCAACATCAGCATCTTTCAGCTTATTGTTGATTTCTTGGCAAGATTACGCTCAGTAGTTTGCCATTGCGTTCTGAGCGGCCGGCTCACATACCCCGTAAGTTACCGACTCGGAGAGGACCGCTACCACGAGAGTATGCGGGATTACGAAGAAAGTCGTGTAACTTCTAGACCAGGGAGACCGGCTTTAATGAAGTTGGTCGGTCAAAATGTTTACTCTCTTAGTTCTATTTCTACAGATACCATTGAATCAATATGGTCGTTGACGATGTTTACTCTCTTAGTATCATTGCTACAGAAACGATTTAATGAAGATGGTCGTTGCAAATGTTTACTCTCTTACTTCTGTTGCTACGGATACCATTGAATCAAAATAGTCGTTCAAAATGTTTACTCTCTTTCTTCAATTGCTACAGATACCATTGAATCAAAATAGTCGTTGAAAATGTTTACTCTCTTTCTTCAATTGCTACAGATACCATTGAATCAAAATAGTCGTTGAAAATGTTTACTCTCTTTCTTCTATTGCTACAGATACCATTGAATCAAAATGATCGTTGAAAATGTTTACTTTCTTAGTTCTATTGCTACTGATACCATTGAATCAAAATAGTCGTTGAAAATGTTTACTTTCTTAGTTCTATTGCTACGGATACCATTGAATCAAAATAGTCGTTGAAAATGTTTACTCTCTTTCTTCAATTGCTACAGATACCATTGAATCAAAATAGTCGTTGAAAATGTTTACTCTCTTTCTTCAATTGCTACAGATACCATTGAATCAAAATAGTCGTTCAAAATGTTTACTCTCTTTCTTCTATTGCTACAGATACCATTGAATCAAAATGGTCGTTGAAATGTTTACTTTCTTAGTTCTATTGCTACTGATACCGGTCAATCAAGATGGTCATTGCAAATGTTTACTCTCATTGTTTCAATTGTTACAGATACCATTAAATCAAGATGGTAATTGCACATATTTACATATTTACTCTCATAGTTCGATTGCTACAGATACCATTGAATCAAGATGGTCATTGCAAATGTTTACTCTCTCAGTTTTCTTGCTAAAGATACCATTGAATCAAGAGGTGTAGAAAAGAGCACACATTGTGTAAACCTGAGAAGAGTATAACTAGAAAAGCCTGTGTCTGAAATCTACGAGGCAGAGAAATAGAGGAAACCCCAACAACTCACGGATGATAGAATTTGAGAGAGAAATTAATAATAGTGGAAGGGATGAGCTGCTGGGATTATAAACTGATTAAGTGACATCAGGCGAACCCACTACGACTTCTGAGGTACTTGTAATTTACGTCCCAAAGTCAAAGACGAGAGGTCAACATTGTCGTGCAACTGACCAGTGAAGGGGCTGAACCCGCTGCCTCGGCATTAACACTCCGGATGTTTAAGAATGAGCGCTCTCATCTATCCGGGTTATCTTGTCATCTGCACACCGGAAGTTTAACTTCAGCGCCGAAGGATAGTGTATCGCTAGAAGTCACCTCCCATTTGGACATAAGGACGATATATTGCCATACTTCTGTCATAGTGTTATTTGTTTTGTTTCGTAGTAACTTCTGCAATGTCGATGCTCAGTGAACGGACATTTACATAATATTTGTTCATTTGATTGTGTTCCATGTTTTGTCCAAACCTACTTTTTGTTTGGCACTGAATCAGATATATATATTTATAGATGTGCCGTCTCCACAATGAGGTTGGCTGCAACGAACGGGGTCTCCAACACTGTTTGTCTTTGGCCTTGATTGTATATTCCGTCATATTGATTTCATCCATCTCTTGATATTCTCTTCCCATTTTTATATATACATATCCAACCAGTACGGCTGCCTCTCATGTCAACCCATCCTCGTAAAAATGGGTTCCAAACAATTTTCAGACAATAACTTACTGAGAAGGAACGGCAACAAGAAAACCCCATTCTCCCACCTCCTTGTTTTTAACAGAACCGTATCTCATGCCTTTGTATATGTGAAGATGTAACACTTCCCACACCAAAGGTAGCTGTTTAGTGGGGGACTATTCGATGAAAGCAGTGGTTCTCAACATTTACCCCAACTGTAACCACAGAGCCGCAAAGTCGTTCTTTTTATATACAAAATTAAAATTACGACGTGGTCAATGCGATTTTGGTTACTGGCTGTTTCCAGGATGCCCCCTTGGACAGTCAAGAGAGCTCCTGTCATTGTAATACCTACGCGCTGGTGAATAATGGTCTCCACATTCCTTCTATCTCAAACGACAACTAGCCAAAAAACATTCCCTTATGTATGGCACGTTACACCCTCCTTAGGTATTTATAATGCCCATGTTAAACACTGCCTCAGTGAGTCATTTGTTATTGATTATTTTTCATGCGTTTTAATGTTCTTTTGTTGTCAAAAGTTGCTTCATAAGTGATGTTGAATGAAAGAATGTATGAGAGGAAATAGAGAAGAAGGGCAGAATGTCAGACGGGCCTGCGAGCCCAATTCTTAACCCTTTGAAAATAAAGACTTATTATTATTATTATTATTCTGTTCTGTCAGCTGTTTAAAACTATCAATTCAAATTCATTACACATACACAATTTTAGTATGAAAAAAAAAATAATGAATGAGCTGGTAAACTTGCTAGCTCTGCTTCCCCTGCAGATAGCCAGCCCATGGATGGTGCCGATTATTAATACCCTTAGAGAGAGTGGAGGACCTTGACGTCAATGACTTAGAGAGAACGGATGACGTTGAAGTCACTGTCTTTAGAGACAGCGGAGGCCTTTGGCGTCAATGACTTAGAGACAGCAGAGCATCAGGGCACCTATGGACCTGACCAGGGTGCAAGGATGATACCGAACAGATAACAAACTAACTAACTATCTAGCCCACCCACTCACTCACCACTCACTCCCTCATCACTCACTCACTCCCTCATCACTCACTCACTCACTCACTCACTCACTCACGCACTCACTCACTCACCCATTCACTCACTCAATCATTCACTCACTCGCTCACTCACTCACTCACTCACTCACCCATTCACTCACTCACTCACCCATTCACTCACTCACTCACTCACTCACTCACTGGTCACAGGACAAATATTCCGGAGCAGATACTTTCATTGTCAAAACCGCTACAGTCTTTACAAGTTTGAGAACCAGTGGTCTGATGTAGGAATAAGTGGCTTTCGCCAGCATTCATGCACAAAATAAACACCAACCGATGGTTTTTATTCGCTCGGGTTATAGGAGAAAGCCATCTCTCTTTCGGTCCTGTGTTTACACAACACTCTGTCAGGACATCATTTGAAAACATCATGTTATTTGTTAGTAGCATTGAGGACACGATGACCAATTAACTATACGTTTGAAAGAGAAGATTAAACCAGTTTTAACTGTTAACAGAATGGGACGGTTCCTCCAGTTTTCACGCTGGACTTAGCATCTAGCCATTCTATTTCGGGTTGAAGATCGGACGGGTTTTTCTGGTATGAGGACCAGGAATGGTTTTCCGGTATAAGGGACCAGGTGGGGTTTTCCGCTATAAGGACCAAATGAGTTTTTCAGGTATAAGGACCGGGAGTGGCTTTCCGGGATGAGAACCGAGTGGGTTTTTTTTCGAGATAAGGGACGGCGTTTTTTTCGGTTTGAAGAAAGGATGCGTTTTTCCAGTATGAGGACTGGGTGAGTTGTCCAGTATGAGGACTGGGTGAGTTTTTCCCAGTATGACGACTGAGTGAGTTTTTCCAGTTTGATCGATGGGCAATTTTTTTTTGAGGGCTGACAATAAATTGCATGTCCAATCCACCAGCCTTAACGAGTATCAAACACATGTCTCATAATGTGCGAGGTGGACATGTGATTCTTCCACCACCAGATTGTGTTATGTAATCACAACACACTCTTACTCTTAGGTCATCTTTGTTGTTTTATTATACCTTCTTGGGGTAAAAAATAAATTTGCTGTTCAGAGGCGGAGTGGCGTAATTTCACAACATCCGTCTCTATCGCAAGTAGACCTGGCACGATGCACGACTTTGGAAATGAACATTGAGATAACGATGTGTCTCTCCCATATTATCACAGAACCTTCGTCCATGTTCTATGGCCTGGCGTATTTTTGTGCTAATGTGGCTAAACAACTAAGCAATTGCTGTCTTTCTGCAACAAAGCTGTATCTATAATTTCTAAACGTATAAAAAAACAAAATACTACGCAATTACTGTTTTTCTACAACATATTTATATCCCTGACATCTTAGTTATCTAAACAACCGAGTAATTGCTGTGTTTCTACAATAAAGTTGTATGCCTGACCTCTTAGATATCTAAAAATACTAAGAGATTGCTGTTTTCTACAAGGCTTGTTTACATGACCTCTCAGTTATCTGCACAACCAAGCAATTGCTGTATTTCTGCAACAAAGTGATATGCCTGACCTTTTGATTAAACAACTAAGCAGCTGCTGTCTTTCTACAGCATAGTTGTATCCCTAACTTCTTAGCTCATCTAAACAACACCCGGCGGCCCGTGGCTCAACTTGATGCGCTCAGCATCTTGTGCTATATCTGTAGGTAAAATAAGCACAACAAGAAGAAGGGGAAGAGAGGCTGGGGTAGATCAAGAGAAACGATACTGGATGGACTGAGACTTTGGATGGAGGAATATCATCGGCAGAGTTGATTCAGAACACCTAAGACCGATATCTGTGGAGAGACATGACATATACGCCAGATGGCAAGGCACTTGATGATGATGATAATGATATATATATATATATATATATATATATATATATATATATATATATATATATATATATATATATATATATATATATATATATATATATATAGCACCAAAATATGAATGTCCTCTGTGCGCTGTAATTCGTTAAATGTTAACAATTTCGGTGTATAATTCATTCGTTTATTTCATATGATATATCACTCTGCAGTATGCACCTGACGAGATGCGGCGAAATGTGCCAGGCAATAAATCGTGCGACATTTTATTTGCGGCTTTAGTGTTTAATAAAGTCAGTGTAATTGCTCAACAGTTCTCAATTTGGTGCCTCATAATGCTATTTCGGGAATTCCCATTGCAAAATGTGACACTGTATAGAAACATTTGAGAACCATTGGACTCTTTACCAGCCTATTATCAGGATAATCTTACAAGAACGTTAATGGACTCTCTGTCACTTTATCTGGGCGGCATTTAGAGCTATAAAGCGTCCTCGGGTCTTTTACTTACGCACCACTCAAGACTGATTCACTATCGTACAAATTATTTGATGCATCGATATTATCCATTTGTAGCCATGAAATCAAATCGGATAAAATAATCTCTTCAGTTTAAAGTTTATATTCTCCAAAAAGAGAAGGCAGGTCCGGTTTGCTGTCCAATGTAAACTTTACAACTTAAAAACCTACCCACGGTACACTATTAATAACACAACTGAAAAGAGCATTAAAATTGGGGTTTATCAAAAATACTACAACTACAACATACCCAGGCGAACCTTCTGGCTTAGAGAGACAACATAGGAAGATAAACTCTATGGACCGCTGAGTGAACTAAGAAAGACTGTTAGATTCATACAAGAGACAACATTGCAGTTATAAACATATTTCAAGCGAACGAAAGAAGAAGAAGGAAGAATCAAAAATAGAGAGCTTATGTTGGATTTTTCTCCAGGACATGCTGGTGTAGTAGGACAAGAGCAGGCGGACAGATTGGCTGGGTCTGTACCACGTGGTGGGTTATTGGTACATGATAAGGCGGATGTTGACCGGGCACTTTGGCAATAAGCAATATGCATATACAATTAAAGAAGGTCAAATATACACAAAGAAATACAAATATGATCAACGTGCACCGAAGAGATACAAGAACACAAATTCAACGTAGAGGTAAAGAACAGATTTGATGCATTGTCAGATATGGCAATTCTATTTTAAGAGGTCAGTGACCAATGGGAAATAAAGAAATCAGTCAACCAAGTTGTAGAAACATCTATTCCAAAACAAAAAGATGATGTGACGTAAGAAATGGGTGACGGAAGACAACTTAAAACTCATTGAAATAGGAAGAAATAACAAAAATAACATTGAAAAATATAAAGAGATTCACGTGAAAATGAGGAAATCGTGCACACGGGAAAAATAAGCATGGCTTGACGGAGTCTACAGGGAAATTGTAAACCAACACAACACCAAGAAAACCAAATATATGCACAAAAACATTTACGACATCACTAAAGAAAGAACAAACACATAACAGTAAGTTGACTAACAACTAAAATGACAAAATCATAAAAGAAAAGATGAGATTTTAAATGCGTAGTAAGATTATGTGAAATATCTTTATAACGATACACGACAGATAATCTAAATAATAATGACGAACCATCAATTTTGAAGATGAAAGTTTAGAATTACCTTAACCATATGAGAACTGGCAAAACCCCCAGTTAAGAAACATCACAATAGAAATGATCAATACCATTAGAAGAATATGAAATAGACCAAGTCACCAGACTGCCGAATTATGTAATTCTATATTTATTGCAATCCCGAAGAAATTTAGAGCATTGGAATGTGATCAACATTGAACAATTAGTATAATGAGCCACATCACGAAGATTTTGCTAAGAATCATCATGCAAAGAGTTAGGAAGAAAATACAACCCGAAATAGCAGAAGAATAACATGGATTTGTAGAAGGCAAGGGTACAATAAATGCTGTATACATGCTGAGAGCGTTCTATAGAAGTGAATGAAGATCTACATATTTGCTTTATTGACTGTATAAAGGCTTTCATCTTTACATGTTGAAGGTGCTATCTGATCTACAAATAAATGGAAAAGACGGTAGACCTGTTTAAAAAAAAAACACGTTGGAAACAACAAGCTGCCATAGGGATTGATAATGAAATAGGTCAATATCAGCCTATTAAGAGAGATGTGAGACAGGGATTTGTAATGTCTCCAGATCCTTTTTCCCTATACCGTGAACATACTTTTAGAAATATAGAAGACAAAAAAGGAATCACCACTGGGGGACATAGCATCAATAACATTAGATGTGCTGATAATAGAGTATTGGTTGCAGACAATGAGCAGTCAAGTTGAAAAACATCTGATGACTGCAGAAATGTGGTTTCTGAGGAAAATGCAAAGAATACCATGGACAGACAGAAAAAACCAATGAGCAAGTCCTTCAAGGAACAAATGAAGGTAGGAAACTGATCAGAGTCATTAGACATAGACAGTCATAATTTGTTGGGCATGTTATGAGAAGAAATGAATTGGGGAACTTGGTGACAACTGGCAAGATCGAAGGGAACAGACCAAGGGGAAGACCGAGAAGTAAATACCTGGATGGCTTGGCCTCATGGCATGGTCGAGACAGGAACACAGAGCTGATCCACGACTCTGGTGATCGAGTGAGATGGCAAAACATGACCGTCCACGCTTATGGCATGGCACATGATGAATGAATGGATGGCAAGATCGAGGGGAAGAGAACACGGGGACGGGAGAGAAATAAATACCTGGATGGCTTGGCCACGTTGTATGGTCGAGACAAGAACACTGAGCTGATCAACGACTCTGGTGATCGAGTGAAATGACGAATCATGACCGCCCACGCTTATCGATCTTGGCACATGATGGATGGATGGAACCTATGACATGGTCTAGCAAACCGGTGGGGAATTTACTTGATCCTAGAAAAATACTGGCTCATGAATCCTGGAAGAAATTGGAGGAAAGGAGGCGCTAGTCACAGGCGCTGGAACTTCAATTAACTCTCCCCACAACGCCTGCCAGCTTAAGTGAAAGACAGGAACAATAACAACAACAATACATATGACCAACAAAATGCACAAATATCCAGCATGTACTCGTATTTATGCGTGCGAGGATGACCTGGTCGAAAGGGTTAGACCTCTCGATGTTAAATTTCCTATTCGCTGACCAATAGGTACCGTGTTCCCCCGAAAATAAGACCGGGTCTAATATTAATTTTAGGTCACAAAATGCAGTAGGGCTTATTTTCAGTGGATGTCTTATATATATATCCTCATTCTAGCTGACGATCTTAACTAGGGCTTATTTTAGGTCTATGTTTTATATTAAACGGGTCCTGAAAAATCATGCTGGGGCTTATTATAGGGGAAACACGGTAGGAGGCTCAATCACGGGCATTAAGTTGCACTTCAGCCTTGATTTCTTGTACATAAAGCAACGGCAAACTGCTGAACGCACAGTTACAAAATTAGTTGCATATCGTTTACAGTCAACCCCACCATTATTTGGCTGTTCGTGATTTGTTGGTAGCTTATGGCAGTAGTTTGCCATTCGTTTCTGAACGACTGGCACTCATACCATTTTATAAAAACCAATGCAAAGCGGTCTGCTGCCAAATCGGTCGCACCTGTGTTTCGAACAAAGTATGCGAGATTACGAACTACGGCCGTAACCCTTTCGACATAAAACTGAACGTGAAAGTGTCTACAAAATCAAACTGGGTTTGATTATAACGTCCAGAATAGGACGCTCAACAGTTTTATTTTAAGGATAAGGACATACTAAGTAGTATTATTGATTATACAGTGTCATAAATCATTTATATTAATCGCAAATGACTACGTGTCCCTTTAATAATAAAGAACTATCTAACTATCTATAAACATCAAATAACAAGAACATTGTATATGTAGAAAGCAGATAAACGAACGCTCACATGAACACCTGTACATATTAGCACTATTTGTCAAAACTATCAAGGGAAATAACTTGCTGCAAGAGATATAACCGGAGCGTTATAATATGTGACACTAATGCAGCCGTTATTATTAAGAATTATAAGAATTCTAAAAATTTTATTAAAGATACATTAAGTCAGGCAATTTACATTACACTTTTACAAACAGTTAATAATTTTATATAGCTTTAAATAAGATACAATAAAATTTGTATTAAAAATTACATAATTAGGATGCATTGTTCGTAGCAATGTAACAGTAGATGTATGATTGCTTTATTAATTCGCTTTGTCAACGTCAGGAAAGTTTCATTTATATTTGGCAGGTACCAAGTGTACCTATTTTCAGCCTTAATTTTTTTTTTAATTTCACATTTTAATCCTTCTAGCGAATGCACAAAATCCACGCATTTCATAAATACCCGGGCATTGTCGTGTCGTTGTCTCAGTGCTACAGGGCTCCACGAATGAAGCAAACCAGATTTCTGATATCTTCACTGTTTTGTTTGGGTGCTCAGCCATCTACTTATAACAGTTATGTTTCCGACAGCAACATACCAAGATCGTAACAATGAATGGTTCGGACGGGAAGAACAGTATTATGTGTACGTTTGTCGAGTAAGACCATAGTCTACTCTTGCAAAAGATAGGTGCTGAAGACGGAGGCAGCCAGCCAGGAGGCGCACCACAGAAATCAGGTTGCCACGCAATTACGCCGTGAATTATGTCGACAACTGCTACATGTTATGGTGGTCGCCCTGCTCTGGACCTCCAGGCAGGTGCAGTGCCGGGCCTTTTTTCTCATAAGGGTCTAACCACAACTATTAGAGGTCCTTCTCAGATTTCCTGCGGAACCAGGGGGCCTGACAATAGAACGTCTGGCAGTACCAAACAAAGACTTAAAATAATGCATTGGAATGCAAAGGGTGTCAACAAGAGAATAATAGAACTAGAGAACATCTTGGCCCAAGAAAGTGTAAGCGTATGTTGCTTGCAAGAATGAACTGGAAATCAAATAGGTATATTAAGCTCCTGCGAGGAGAAACGTACTAAACATCAACACGTTGCACATACCTTACAAGGAAATCCATCTCGTATCCCGAAATACAGGTGAAAATCCGAAATCAGACACACTCAATAAATATATAAAATGAATAATATAATAAAATAAAAAACACACAAACGCGTACAATACGACACACAGAACGACGTTTCTATTCTCAGAATCTTTGTCAAGTACAAGATAACACGGATAGATACGACAACGAAATATAAAAAAGCACAAAACTAAAAATCACAACCACTATGTATCTATGTGGGTGCAGAAAAGACGGATTTGCCAGGTGAGAAGGCACTCTTGGCTGCAGAGTTTAAATATAGTTGCCAGATAGGATTGAAAATTAAAAAAAAAAAAAAAAATGCGAAGTCTCGTATGAAAATATAGGTGTGTGGAGACAGTGGTATGGATTGCAAGAAACGGTCTGCTTGTAAGAAACACACCTCAACGAAAATAAAGCCTTCAAAATCAGAGGCTACCAGTGTTACCGATCTGACCGAAAGGACATGCGAAAGGGTGGGATACTGACCCTTGTCAAAAATAACATCCCTGCTTCCCAAATTGAAGTCTACATGGAAGAGGCTGAGTATCCGGCAATTAAACTTAAGACAGACAGTACAGAAATTCACCTGATCAATTACTACTGTCCAAATTACCGCCCACAAGCACTGAATACACTACCATTACAAGGAAAAACGATTGTGTGTGGCGATTTTAACAACCACTCGCAGAGCTGGGGCTATGATCACATGGACCAGAGAGGGGAGAGACTGGAAGACTGGCAAGATGAGAATAGATTCAACTTGATTAACAAGCCGTCCGACCCACATACCTTCTACTCGAGATCATGGTACACTACAACTACACCTGACCTGGCGTTTCATTCACCAGACCTGGAGTGGAACTTTAAAAGAATTGTTGGGAAACAGCTAGGTGGCAGTGACCATCGACCAGTCTTTCTAACTGTAGAAAATGAGCTTGTCAGTGAAAGCAGCACTCTCTCGAGGTGGAACTGCAAGAAAGCAGATTGGGCAATGTACAAGCTTCGCACCAGCATACTGGTTAGAAACCTGAACACTGAGCGGGACATCAATAAAGTAGTTGAAGAGTTTGGGAAATGCATACTACAGGCAGCAAGAGAAACAGTACCAAGAGGAGCCCGTAAAAATTATAAACCCTACTGGAGTAGTGAACTGGAACAGTTGCATAATGACGTGGAAGTGTGTAGAAGGCAAGCAGAGGCCAACCCCAGCAAAGAGCACCATAATAATTACCCGCACGCAAAAGCCACATTTCAAAGAGTCCAGTTGCAGGCTAGACGGAAATGATGGCAGGAGAAAACAGAGTCACTGAACTTTGAAAGAGACACAAAGCAAGTTGTGGAAGCTATAGTGCATTCACATTTCTTTGCCTCGATATAAAAATCCATATCTCAATAACCAACTGAGGGGAAATTTTGATATTTAGCATATAACCTTATCATCATGTCCACCCAACAAAAATATTTTTGTTCTGGAGATTGCACAGCAGATTTCAATGTTTGTTTATATGCGGTATATAATTTACAGGTCAGAGATTAAGTTCATAATTTGAAATGTATTACACCGTAGCCAGACAATCAGTGTTCAATGTTGAATATTCTACGTGTTTCACGGGATTGGCCTTATGCCAAGAACCCCTCGCTGTTTAAACTGGGAGTTTTAGAGGTGTCGTCAAAATGTGGGTTATTTCATGAAACCTGATTATTATTATTATTATGGTGTCAGGTCTTAGTCAGATATGACTGAGCTACCGTATAACAGTAGACGGTACTACCTGGTTTCTGTTAGCGCTGAACGTTGGGCGGCGCTTACCAAACCTGACACCCCACATTGTGCCAACGGCTTCGGGCGGAAGAGCGCAATTGGGAGGGTACAAGCCTTACCCTGGTGCGAGGAAATGCAAGCTAAAGACAAAATGTCATGGCAGGGCAGACCAGGCCCTAAGCCTTGGTTGGCGACTGATCTATGATCGAAGCTCCGACAGGCGGACAGTTAGAGCATTGCTTTGCTGATCCGGCAGCTTCTGCAGCTTGTCTTGTTCCAGATGTAGGGGTGTTACCTTTCCTCTGGAGTAAACTAGGCAACAACAACAACAACAACAACAAAACTTTATTTTGAAAGGGTTAAGAATTGGGCACGCAGGCCCGTCTAACATTCTGCCCTTTTATCACTCTCTTTCATACATTATACCATTCACACGTCATTCAAGGCTAACTGAAAACAGCAACAATATAAAATATATGCATTATAAAGGCATGTTGAAAAAATTAAAAATAAATACTACACGACTCAGTAATAGTAATAACTGGTGTGGTATTTATTAGCTACGTGGAATATACTGGACTACCAAAAGGGGACTGGCTGTTATACTAGGGTTTTATTATATTATTACTTCTATTATTAAGGGGGAAGGTAATCCGTACTGAGATAGTGTTCAAATAATTTGCGATTATATGTATAGGGATTGATGATGTCTTTTATTTCATCTGGAAGATTGTTCCACAGCTGAGCTGCAGAGTACGTTAAGCTTGTTTTGTATAAGTCTATCCTAGGCTTCGGAAGGTGTAATAAATTTAATCGTTTACTGTGTCTAGCATTATATTCAAACAATGGCCAAAGGTAGTTTGGGGCATTCCGATGTAGGATTTTGTGAATTAGTTTGGCCTTATTGAAAAGCAGACGTTTGCGGAGTGGTAGTAACTGAAGGCGTTTATGCAGGCTAGGATTTTCAGTTAAATGTTTGCTATAAATTAATCTCATGGCCCGTTTCTGGAGTGAGTAAAGTCGCTTGGTGCTTGAATTGGAACAACCGTCCCAGATTGTAGAGCAGTAGTCAAAATGTGTCTGTATGTGTGACGTATAGAATATTTTCCTTGTGTCCTCATCAAGGAAATTTTTAATTTTGGAGAGTTGGTAGACTTTTTTCGCTGTTTGTTTAGTGAGCGCTTGAACGTGAGGATTAAAGGTTAGGTTTCTATCAATGATGAGGCCTAATGTTTTGTGCTCAGTTACACTTTCTACTGGCATGTTATCGATGTGAAGTTGAAGTGATCTGTGTGAATTTAGAGTCTGAAGTCTTTGTCTTGTTGTTAATAACATAGATTTTGTTTTAGTGATGTTAATTTGCATACGGTTCGCATAGCTCCACCTAACTACATTATTTAATTCTTGTTGCAAAGACGACTCCAGCAAATTACTGCTTTCAGCGTTTGTATACACTGTACAGTCGTCTGCAAATAGATCGCAGGACGACGAAAGATGCAAAGGTAGATCATTAATATATATGGCGAATAATAGAGGGCCAAGAATAGAGCCTTGCGGTACTCCAGTATTGAAGGTAGTGGTTTGGGACAGAGATTTATTGCATGAAACTACTTGCTTTCTGTTTGACAGAAAAGATGTTATTAGCGTCACAACATTAGGGCCAATTTTCATTGTCTCTAGTTTTTTAATTAAAATGGCATGGTCTATCATATCAAATGCTTTTCTGAAATCGATAAACACAGCTCCACATAGATTGTTGTTATTTATATTATGGTGCCAATTTTCTATCATGTTTGTTAGGGCCGTATGGCAAGAATATTTTGGTCGAAATCCTGATTGGCTGTCAACTATAAGCTTGTTGCTATCTAAATACTGTAATGTTACCTTATGGATGTGTTTTTCTAGTGGTTTTGATAGTGATGATAGTAAAGAAATGGGTCTATAATTGTTCGGGAGACCATTGTCCAATGAACCAGATTTAAGGAGAGGATACACTTTAGCGATTTTGAGAGCTGATGGAAAGTGACCTTTGGTGATACACTGATTATATACATAGGTTAGTGATACACAGATCACTGGCGCAGCACAGCGGAGAATCCGACTGCTGATTCCATCTAACCCAGATGAGTTTGTGTTTTTTAGTTTACTGAGGTAAATGAGTACTTCAGTGACTGTCATTAGCGGTATGTCAGAAAGGATATCTCGGGGGCATCTAGTCTGGCAAAACGATGACAGTAAAGATAAGTTGCAAGGAGAATTTGGTATTGTAGCCTTCAACTGATCTATGTCATTCTGAAAAAAGTTACTGAATTGGTCGCATGAAATAGGATTTGATGGTGATGAATTTGAGTAGTTATGCTTGTTTGTCAAGGTGTTAATTGCCTTCCATATGTCCTTACTATTTGTTTTATCCATGACTAAGTTCTTAAAGTAATTTTTCTTTTCTTTTCGTATGGTATATTGAACTTTGTTTCTAAGAGTACGGTATGTGCTGAGATCCCGCTTTTTATGTGCCTTATCTCTGTCTCTCATAATTTCAAGAATTTCCTGGGTGATCCAAGGTGGTTTGACGTGATGTTTTACTCGAACTTCCTTGATTGGCACATGTCTATCAAACACATCAATAAAGATCTTCATCCAGGATTCCAGAGCATCATCTGGGTCTGGAAGCTGATAAACATTGTTTAGAGGTGAACTGAGCAAGTCCTGTAAAAATGCGTTTTGGTTGAAATTTTTGTAGCTTCTGTATTTTACAGTTATGTGTTTATGTTTAGGAGTTTTAATTCCTTTTTTAGACCATGTGCAGCATATTGGGTAGTGATCGCTCATTGCACAATTGGGCACGGTGTATTCTATGATGTTGTCCGAGCAAGTTACATAAATGTGATCTATAAGTGTTGAAGATGAGTTTGTTACTCTAGTATCTTGTTTTACTATTTGTTGGAAGTTGTATGATGCAATTATATTTCCCCAGATTATATGGGATTTGTTGGTGTCAATGTTAAAGTCTCCGAGTAGTATAATTTCCTTCCCGGAAGCGAAAACCACATCCATCATGGTAGTGAAGTTTTCGTACCAAACGTATCCAGCCCTGGGATTTCGATAGAGGTAGCCAATTATCAGGGGTGTGATGTTTCGAAGTTTTAACTCCAACCAAATACATTCTATTTCGCAAGTTTCAAAGTCTAGCCTACGGTGAACATTTAGTAGATTAGAAACATAGGCTACTATGCCTGTCTCTTGTTTCCTACAGGGATCTCTTCTAAACACTTTGTACCCTTTAATAGAGATGTCCTCATCTGAAATGTTTTCATTTAGTCTACTTTCACTAAGGCCGAATACATGGAAATTTTGATTAAGAATAGAAGATAACTCTGGCAGCTTGTTGAATAAGTTACATATGTTTAAGTGTCCAAAATGTATTCCTGATTTATTGAGCCAATGTTGCCACTTCTCAGACATTTCACCCAAGAAGTAAGTGTAAATTAGTCAAAATTAGGTAAAAATACAAGATCATAAAAATACACAATTACATTAATTTGCAAAATACCAGTAATAGAAATCGATATGTAAATTACAATATTATAACGATATAACTAATGAGACCAACAAGTATAGTGCAAATACAGAACAAAAAGAATTAAAGCGTATGAACATACAATTACGTAGCTCGAACTACTTCGCAAGCTATGTAACCAGCTGTTATCAGAAAGAATGAATAAATGACTATACAAGTCAATGTTCCTGTTTAAAGTTGGGTATCCCACACGGGAGATAAAACTCTAAATAGTAAGCAGTTAAAGTTCAAGGAGGAAGCTCTTTTTCTGGTATATTGCGTATAGGGCTCAGTGTTTAATACATATCCTATCTTACAGGTCTGTATTGTAGAGACATCATAAAAGCTTGATTCAGTGCGGCCGGACTAAATTGCATCAAGTGTAGCAGTTCTGGATTCCAATGATGCGGAACCTGTTGTTGTCTGATATGTGACCCATTTTTGGCGTAAAGTTCTGGACCCCAATGATGCGGAACTTCCTGCTGTCTGCTAGGTGGCCCATTTTTGGCGTGAGGGGGATGTGTCAAAGTGGTATTACTGCCGTGTGTGTGTGCCGATATTTGCAACGCAGGCTCCTTGCAGGGGAGGGCAGGAAAACTATTGTGGTAGTTATCTCCTTCCCGTGCTAAGATGGGGGTAGGAAGGATGGGTTGGTTTATTCTTGGTAGCATGTGTGATTCTTGAGTGGCCGGAGGTCGGGGGTCAGATGTCAGCAGACGTTTACCTGGTGAAATGGGGGAGTTTCGGCTGGCCTGGGTTGGCCTAGGTTCTTCAGAATTTATCATTTGTGTGTTGGTCAGGTTTTTTGCCCTTTCAGGATATTTAATGTTCTTTGCAAGAAGACTAGTTCCTAATGTTGTTGTGTGTATTTGGTCTCTATACAATCGTTTCCTTGGTGCTCCTGTCTGTGATGTGAAGAAGGGTGTGTTGTTGATAAAGTGTACACGATACCGATTGCAAAAAGTCTCTAGGGTGTTATTGTTTATGTCGGCCAATCGACGTTGAGAGCCATAACTTGGTGGTATGATGGAGGAGAAAAAAACTGTAGAATTTGGGAAAGTGTAACGTAGTAAGTCAAGTAGTGTTCTTAACTGAGAAATTGTTATACTTTGGTTTTTCATAGTGTCTTGTATTCCTGTATGAATCGTTGTTTTTCTAATGGCTGTATTAACCTCCAGTTTACGTATACTGTTTGTTAGTCTTTCTACTCCTGCACCTGGAAGCTGAATTGTTGCGGCTTTGTCGGTGTCTGATATGGACATGCGGTCGCTGTAAATTCCTCCAATCAAAGAGTCGCCAATTATCAAGTGGGTGCAGTCAGCCGGTGTTTTCTGTGTATGTTGGGTTCTGACACGTCTTGCACGCTGTTTCTGCCATTGGTGACAATCCAGCTGTAGTCTGTCTTCTTGCATATTATCAGATGTTTCTTGAATGTGGGCGTATTCTCTCGGCAATGCTCTGTCGTCCAGGCTGTTGTTTGATAGTTGCTCTTGTAATGCTTCAAATCTATTGCTGACCTTTACTTCGATAGGATATGTTGAGTGCTGTCGAGCAACATTTTCTATTTGCTGATGTGTTTTGGTTGACTGAGTAATTGACGCGCCTACGACTGGTTCTGTTACTTCTAGACTATCTGCGTGTGCTGCCAGGTCAGTAGCGGGCGAGCGTTGTAACGTCTCAACGGTGTGTTTTAGTTTCACATTTTCTTCTCTCAGGAGAGTCACCTCTGACTTGAGGTTGTTATAGTCACTAATCATCGTGGCGATCTTGTTTGTGTTGTCAGAGGCGGCATCAAAAAGTACTTTCAGGTCTGACTCTAACTTTTTAATATGCTGCTGACAGACGCACGAGTGTTGGTTAGTAGCTGGTCTATCATCTAGTACCGATGGTGCAACCTCTATTTGATTTGAATTTATTTCATTTGGTTGTATACTGTCTTCTACACACATACTCATCGGGTACTCAATGGCTAGCAACACTGGTCGGCTAGAAGTTTCATTCGTGTTGTCGCTGTGCTGAGTCATGGTTTGTTGGACTATGGTGTCATTATGGCCTGATGCTGTAATGGCTACAGCTTCAGATTGTGTAGGTTCGCCAGCCACTAGCATGCTGAGATCGGCAGGTGTGTTTAGTGAGTCACCTATTAATTTCTGTGCTGTCTGTTGAATTTCGACGAAATGAGTCGAGAGCCACTCAGACATGACGTCAACTGCCCCCTGAGCAAGCAAACTGTTTTTTGAGTTGTAGAGATGCAAAGTGTGTAACGAAGCTGATACTTTGATTTCGACTTGAGCGCCGTGTCGGTCCACCCTGTACTCAACTTGGTCGCCCTGATAATGTTTGATCAGGCATGTTCGAAATGCCTCATAATGCAGAGTATTATTGAAAGTAATGGAAATGCATTTCCCGTCGTTCATACGCTTGACAGACAGTGATGGAGAGCCAAAGCAATTCTTTAATTTGCTTTTCACTGCTTTCTCTTTGTTTAGTGCGTAGTTCTTAGTTCTGGTAGATCTTAATCTTAACCCACATCGCCCTCGTTCTGCAGCTACCTCCAGTCCAGAAGCTTCCCCCTGTTCAAGCATGGCTACATAGTATTGTATTTTCGCCCGCAGGTACACATTTTAGCAGCGCCCGCACTCGGTTTAAATTCCAGTGTTGTGATTGGCTAGTTCAAGCTATCACTGACGCTTCTCCGTTTCGTGAATAGTTTATCCATAGTATTGAATACAACATTATTAGCATTTATATCCAACACTGCACATTTAGCAACCTTAACACAATTTCACAAGTTGAACGGCATTGTTGTGATCACAATCATATAAAATCCATTGCGCTCTAATGAAGATAAACAGCAAAAATAATCCAAAAAGGAGGAGAGCACACAAACACGTCTGCGTGAGATGTTATCCTGTTGGCCAAGAGAGGGATCATGCTGCATGGGCAACACATGATCTCTATATTTTAGCCCAGGCTTTGTGCTATGGAGAGGCAATAACTCCATCCCTGGTCTTAACTGGTCTCGGAATCAAAGCGAGAGACAACTGTTACGGGTTATAAGTCCTTGTCAGTTGGCGTAGACATGGGGCGCCACGCGTTGCCTCTGACGGTGGGAGACACCTATAGGTGTCACTGATCAGCTACCGCCCGCCTCAAGCTGGGCAGCCCCCAGCCAATTGGGTGCTGATCCGCCACAGCCTGCCTGCTTCAATGGGTGCTTGGGGCTAGGACAAAATCTGAATCGCAGGCTGTAAAACCAATGCACCAGGTACAAACAAAAATAAAAATAGAAACCTCAAGCTACGGCTTGCAACCTGGAACGTGAGAACCACGTGTCCAGGATTTTCCACTGACTTGACCAATATTGACGATGTGAGAAAAACGGCTGTGATTGATGCCGAACTCAATCGTCTAAACATTGATATTGCTGGCCTGCAGGAGACTCGCCTCGCTGAGGAAGGGTCACTCAGGAAAAACAACTACACCTTTTTCTGGAAGGGTAGAGGGCAGGCAGAAAAAAGGCAACACGGTGTGGGCTTTGCAGTGAAGAATTCGCTACTGGGAATGATTGAAATTCCAGCAGGAGGAAATGAAAGACTATTATCCCTGCGCTTGGCAACCTCTTGTGGGTTTGCCACCATTATTACTGCATATGCACCGACACTCGATTCCTCTGATGATGTGAAGGATTCGTTCTATGAGGAGTTAGACTCCGTGATCAAGGCAGTTCCAAAATCTGACTACATTTATATGCTCGGTGATTTCAATGCTCGTGTGGGCAAGGACTCGAGTTCATGGCCAGTGTGCCTTGGAAAATACAACATCGGTCGCATGAATGGAAATGGGCAAAGGCTGCTGGAGCACCAGTAATGACCTATGTATTACAAACTCCTTTTTTAAAACAAAAGAGATGCATAAGGTCACATGGAAACATCCAAGATCCGGCCATTGGCACCAGCTGGACTTCATCATCACACGGAGACAACATCTGAACCATATATCATTGACTCGTAGTTACCACAGTGCTGACTGTGATACGGATCATTCTTTGGTTGTTGCAAGGGTTAGACTGAGACCAAAGAGAATCTACACAGCTAAACACAAATCTAGCCTCAGGATTAATATTATTAACACTCATGATCCTGAAAAGTGCTTTCAGTTTCAACAGCAACTTGAAGACGCTTTCACTGATACACCAGAAAATTGTACAGTAAATGAAAAGTGGGGTCAAATTAAGGAAACTCTTTATAAAACTGCCGTAGGGGTTTACGGCACTGTGGAACATAAGAGGCAGGACTGGTTTGCGGCCAACAGCGAGACTCTGCAGCCCTTGATTGATAAGAAGAAGAAAGCTCTCTTAAGAAACAAGGAAAGACCAACGCGTAACACTCTGAGTGAGCTTAGGCAAGCTAGGAAGGATGTGCAAAAGGCTGCCAGGCAGTGTGCAAATGATTATTGGATCAAGTTATGTGAGTCCATTCAAATCGCAAGTGATAAGGGAGACATAAGAAGCATGTATGAAGGAATAAAGAAAGCCTGCGGTCCAGTGATCAAAAGAAGTGCACCATTGAAAACCTTGACTGGAGAAATCATCACTGATAAGAAACAGCAGATGGACAGATCGGTAGAGCACTATTTGGAGCTTTACTCAAGTGAGACCAAACTAGCGGATGATGCCCTCAACGCTATAGAGGCTCTACCAACTCTTGACCACCTGGACACACTTCC
This sequence comes from Cepaea nemoralis, assembly GCA_014155875.1. NCBI lineage: Eukaryota > Metazoa > Mollusca > Gastropoda > Stylommatophora > Helicidae > Cepaea > Cepaea nemoralis. Next base: position 196,999 of record JACEFZ010027103.1, on the reverse strand, counting down.
CACCATAACAGAAGTTAAGTGTGCTATAAATGAACTTGCATCTGGCAAGGCTCCAGGTAAGGATGGGATTCCAATAGAGGTTATCAGGAGTGGGCAAGACACACTCACTATACAGATCCACCAGCTAATAGAGCTATGCTGGCGTGAAGGACAAGTCCCACATGATTTCAAAGATTCAAGCATCATAACACTGTACAAGAACAAGGGCGATCGAAGCGACTGCAACAACTACAGGGGTATCTCACTTCTGTGTATTGTTGGAAAAGTATTTGCCAGAATTGTTCTGCGCAGACTTCAAGTCCTAGGAGATCAAGTCTACCCCGAATCACAGTGTGGCTTTCGACAGAACCGGTCTACCACTGATATGATATTCTCATTGCGACAAATGCAAGAAAAATGCCGTGAACAGAATCAACCACTGTTTATTGCCTTCATCGACCTCACAAAGGCATTTGATTTGGTCAGTCGTGAGGGTCTGTTCAAGGCACTAAAGAAGATTGGCTGCCCACCAACTCTTCTGTCCATTGTGGAATCGTTCCACACAGGCATGAAGGGTATAATCAAGTTTGATGGTGCAACTTCTGAAGAATTTGAAATCAAGAGTGGAGTTAAGCAAGGTTGTGTACTAGCTCCCACCCTCTTTGGAATATACTTTTCACTTCTACTGAAATATGCATTTCATGATCAGAATGGTGGTATATACATTCACTCACGCTCAGATGGCGGCCTCTACAATGCTCAGAGATTGAAGGCTAAGACCAAAATTAGGAGGGTACTGATCAGAGAGTTGCTTTTTGCAGATGATGCTGCAGTTACGACCCATTCTGAGGAAAAATTGCAATGTCTACTATCTGCATTCTCCAATGCTTGTTCTGAATTTGGTTTAACAATTAGCAAAAAGAAGACACAGGTTATGTCACAAGGTGCACATGGGGTACCATCAATCTTTATTGACGACGCCGAACTAGAGATAGTAGACCATTTTACATATCTAGGATCAGTGGTAAATAGCAAATTATCCCTAGATCAGGAAATCAACATCCGGATTGGTAAGGCAGCAACAACAATGAATAGGTTAAGAAAAAGAGTCTGGGAGAACAGGAAGCTTACTGCCAAAACAAAAGTCCTTGTCTATCAAGCCTGTGTCCTTAGTACTCTTCTCTATGGCAGTGAAACCTGGACAACTTACTCACACCAAGAGAACAATTTAAACAGCTTTCATATGCGGTGTCTGCGAAGAATTCTTGGTATTAAGTGGCAAGACAAAATCACAAATACTGAAGTATTGGAAAGATCAGGTTGTGTGACAGTTTATTCTATGCTCAGTCTTCGTAGACTTAGATGGATAGGACATCTTAGGAGGATGGATGATGGTAGAATACCAAAGGATATCTTTTTTGGTGAATTACAGATGGGTAAGAGATCTCAGGGTCGGCCTCTACTACGATACAAAGATGTGTGTAAGCGGGACATGATTGATACAGGCATTGAGAATGCACATTGGGAGCAAGTCGCCGCTGAACGTGTTGCATGGAGGGCAAATATCAGAAATGGAATAAAGTCAAAGGAGAAAATTATTGCAGAAAAGTCACACACCAAGCGTTTGAGACGTAAGATGGTGCATGATGGTGGAAATGACCACGTGTTCACATGCACCCACTGTGAACGGACATTTACAGCGCAAATTGGCCTTATCAGTCACACTCGCTACCGCCATAGGTAAAAGTAATTATGCCTTTTTAAAGCACAAACTATCGTCTGTCAAGACGGCAAGGTGCCAATGAATGAATATTATTATTATTATTATTATTATTATTATTATTATTATTAAATCTTACCACTTATAGCTAACATTGAAATGTGTGAATATTTATCAATGGGATTGAATGCGAAATTGTGTATACACTTCAAAGCATGCTATGAAGTTGTACACATATTTTTGTCAAGAAGCTGATTGCAGGAACCTGTTTTAGACTATTACAAATTCCGAAAAAAGAAGAGTGCATGCATTGGATTTGAGTAAACGGTCATTTCGTCGATGGGTGCAAGAATCTGGAATTAAACCACCACGAAATAACCAAACGGTAGGTAGAAAGGTTATTGTAGACAGCTTTGACAAGGATGTCATAAGGCGAGCTATTATAAAAATGCTTTAAAAAGTCGCTTAAAAGTCGACAGGGTCGACTTCATTGCACCGGGTTCTATCCCATATGATTCGATCTCTTTCCGCAGCGCGGAAAGCATCGCACAAAGCACGAACTCCACAACTCTAGCGACGACCCACAGGAGTCTTCGAAAAATTTAACTCGTGAACCGAAGGATGCAGCCCGGAATCGAACCCACAACCTTGGGAGCCCGAGTCAAAAGGCTTGGCCACTTCGCCACGGAGACTCCTAAATTTATAAAAATTTTGGATTTTATATCAAGGATTATCAAGCATTATAAAAATGTTGGATGCCAAAGAAACAGTGATTGTAAGAAAACTTAGCGTTTGGTTGAGAAAGAACAATAACATAGAGCTATCCAAAACAACTTTGTGGAAAATTATAAGGACATTATCTTCACTTTTAGAAAGTACAAGGGAGGTAGAAATATTCTTTGCGAGCAACTGCATTTAGGAGCCATGAAAAGCAGATACCTACGTGAAATAAGGGGAATGGGCAAATAAAATTATGGCATAGTGTATTTGGATAAAATGTGGATCGATGCGCACCACACTCTGTATTAAGGAATGGCAATCAGTGGATGGACAGCTAAAGCGATTTGTGCCCAGTAGTATACTACAGCTTTTTGTCGTGGCCCATGCTGGTAATACACATAATGGCTTACAGCAGAATGCTGGGCTCATGTTCGTATCAAAGCATACAGACAATAGGGATTATCATAATAAGGTGAATGGTAATGTATTTAGACATTGGCTCAAGAATACTGTGCTTCCATCCCTAGATAGACCGTCGTGTCCAATTATGGACAATGAATGATATCAATGTTGTTGCCCAAAAAGACAAAATACCTACAGCATCGAGCACAAAGGAAGCAATAAAGATATGGCTCCGAGTGGAAAACATACCATTTGTAGAAACGTATTTCTAGATAGAATTGTTGTCCCTTGTAAAACAGATGCCAAAAAGCAAGAAATATCAAATCGACAAGTTGATAGAAGAGCATCGTCATGGGTGCTTGAGACTTCCGCCGTACCATTCTCATTTTAACCCTATAGAACTTGTGTGGGCTAAAATTAAAGGACGGGTGGTAGCTGACAACACTATATTTAAATTGTCTGACGTCAAGTTACTATTCCAGTCCGTGGTATTAAATATTGATAAACGTTACTGGAAAAATGTGAGGACCATGTGTTGAAAGAGGCAGAGGAATATTGGAGAAAGGATGGATTTAATTTTATGCAACCGAGAGCAGTCATCAACCTACTGGAATCGTCCGGCACAGATTAAGGTCTGAGCAGATCGCAGACCTTAATCCACGTGCACACAAATTGGGATATTTTGCTATAAATATTCAGAAGAATTGAAGGCCCTAAACATTACAGCATCAGTACAATGTCAATGGCAACAGTTTGTATTCTACAGTGATGAATTTTTAATTCCGCAAGCCCTCAGCGGTGACAAACAACTGTATTGAAACACACACACACACACACACACACACACACACACACACACACACACACACACACACACACACACACACACACTAAACGCATTGAATACCAACAGAAGAGTAATATTGCGGTGGAAACTGACATATTGTGGCATAACAAGAAACGTGAGAGCAAACACGTTGTCAAATTAGGGGACAAAACACGTGCATACGAATCAATCTATAAACTTCATTGAAAAGAGGACCAACATCTTGGTCGTTAAGAAGAAAGCCCTACTACAGAGGCATTGACAACTATTTTCATAGTGCAAAACAGGTAATAATGTTCCGTTTCATGAACGGTAAACAGCAGAGTAGACAACCTTTCACGAAGACTCACAGCGGGTCTGTCACCCATGTGAGTAGTACTTTATGTCGTTTACACACGTAATTTCCTCGCTAGGCTGAGGCAGGTAATAGGTCAATGAAGGTGGCGAGGGAGGGAGTGTGAGAAAATCTGGAAGTTGTGTAAGTAAAAATCTGGAAGTTATATTTTTTGGTTGTGGAATGTTGGGGTGTGCCGGAGCGGGGTATATGAGGGATGGAAAAACAACTGTATTCGTGTGAATGGTCGGTACCTGTCAAATGTGTGAGGGGGGCTGTGTTTATTGTAATGTTAGACAACTACGGATGCTGAGGGAGAGTTGGCTGTATAGACTAGTGAAAACGTGTTGGGTAAATCTCGGGGCGGGGTGTGACGGAACAGGATGTATGGTCCCTCCCAGTGAAATAAGACAGTAGAATACGAGGAAGCATGAATATTGATAAGAGGTGTTATGTAGAGGGTCACTATCATCCGAACAAAAGTAAAGAGGGTTGATTATCATTAGTTGCTAAGAGGTGTTATGTAGAGGGTCACTATCAGCTGAAAAAGTAAACGTAGGAGTCTGGTTGACTGGGCTTAGTAATATATTGAGAGGATCGTAGTTCTGAGTGGATGTGGTGATGTCCACCGTAGCATCAGTGGTGAGGGTGTTTGTTGTCGGTGTCTGTGGAGACCACACAGCCTGAAATTTGATTGTAATTACGCTTGACAGATGGGCGTACACAATCTCAAAGCCACACTTGTACACATGTACACACATACAGATGTACAAACACATGTGCACATAGACACCACACGTACACACATACAGACATATACACACATGTACACACAACCTCTCTCAAAGCCACACTTGTACACGCGTACAAACAGACAGACACGCATACAAACTGAAAGACACACTTGCACATACAGACAGACATACACACATGTACATACATACAGACATGTACAGACACACATACACGTTCACACTATACAGACATGTACACACATGTACACTTGCACATACAGACAGACATACACATGTACACATAGACACCACACATACACACATGTACACACATTCATGTACAAACTTAAAGGCAGACACATGTACACTTCTACATACAGACATGTGTACAAACTCAAAGGCAGACTTATGTTCACATCTACATACACACATGTACACACATTCATGTACAAAGTCAAAGGCAGACACTTGTACACACATTCATGTACAGACACACAATTATACAGACAGGCGTACAAACTCAAAGACATGTACAGACAGACATACACACATGTACACACATTCATGTACAGAGACATCACACGTACACACATTCAAGTACAGACATGGTCATCACGAGTGCAGACACATAACTATACAGACATGTACACACAACCTCAAACCCACACGTGTACACTTCTACATACAGACACGCGTACAAAATCAAACGCAGACACATGTACACTTCTACATACAGACACGCACGGAGAGTTGTATAACGGGCGGCGGGGTATATTATTTCGTGGTTTGAAAAGATTACGCATGAGGAAATCTTGGTGATTCTGGTTTGGTGGAGGGGCGGGCGGTGGTGGGGAGTCGTGACGGATATGGGTCAGTGACGGGTACGTTGCGAATATATTTAAGAATGGAAACGTAAAAGTCGGAGAGTTGTGGGGGGCGGGCTATATTATATGTGTGAAAAAAAAGGGGGAAACGCGGGGGTGTTGAAATCTGTGCCGATAGAAACGAATGTGTCGGTATGCGTTGTTGTGGGACTCAGTGGTAGGAAATCACCGTGAGGGGTCGAAGTAGTCCTGTCGGGAGGTGGTCGGTTTGAATCCGTGGTCGGTCAGTGTCTGGTGTACCATCAGTGATGATGATTGTCGGCCGGGCTCGCAGAACACACCACCTGAAGAAACGAACGAGTATCTTTGAGTGTCAATACGGTTCATATACGTATGACCCAGGTACTTGGACTGCTCCTCTAGGCAACCACAATATATCATCGTAATTGTCTCCACGAGGGTAGCCTCATTGACTATAACAGACACAAATACATAAACAAAAAGACACTTACACCCAAAGACAGACGAATACACACATCACAAAGACATCAACTACACAAGTACACATAAACACACCCATACAAATAAGTACACACCTACATGCGTACAATCACAAAGACAGACAAGGACAGATGTGTCCAGACACGTACACCCACATATGAAGACAAGTACAGACCTACATGCGTACAACTACAAAGACAGACAAGGACAGATATGTACATACAGACACACCACAAAGACAGACAAGGACAGATATGTCCAGACACGTACACCCACATATACAGACAAGTACATACCTACATGCGTACAATCATACAGACAGACAAGGACAGAGGCGGGGGTTACGTGAGAGAACCACCACACACGTGTCGTCAGCGGCCGCGTACCGAACAGTGTCAATAATACTACTACTATGTGAGGAGGGTCGTCTCTAGAGTGTTTTTGAGATGTAAAACCTTGGCCGTGATATGAATAGGGTGATGGTCATAATAATGGTAGTTACATAAAGACACACACAAATACAGACAACTACAGAGATATCACAAAACAACCACGTACAGACACAACTCCACGTACACACAGACATCAACTACACAAATACACATCTACAAACAAAAACACACACCCAAAGACAGACACACATCCATAAACAACCACTCACGTACAGACACAACAACACACGTGCAAAGCACTTGTACATACAGACATCACAAGTACAGACATCACACGTACAAACAAAAACACACACCCAAAGACACACACACACACTTACACAAAAGAAGCAAAACACACATTCATCTCCTATCATTACTAGTGTTACCACAACAAGTACATACAGACAGACATACACACAAAATACACACTTGATACACTTGTGCATACACCCATCACGATTGCAGACATCATTGGCACCTTGCCGTCTTGACAGACGATAGTTTGTGCTTTAAAAAGGCATAATAACTTTTAACTATGGCGGTAGCGAGTGTGACTGATAAGGCCAATTTGAGCTGTAAATGTCCGTTCACAGTGGGTGCATGTGAACACGTGGTCATTTCCACCATCATGCACCATCTTACGTCTCAAACGCTTGGTGTGTGACTTTTCTGCAATAATTTTCTCCTTTGACTTTATTCCATTTCTTATAGTTGCCCTCCATGCAACACGTTCAGCGGCGACTTGATCCCAATGTGCATTATCAATGCCTGTATCAATCATGTCCCGCTTACACACATCTTTGTATCGTAGTAGAGGCCGACCCTGAGATCTCTTACCCATCTGTAATTCACCAAAAAAGATATCCGTTGGTATTCTACCATCATCCATCCTCCTAAGATGTCCTATCCATCTAAGTCTACGAAGACTGAGCATGGAATAAACTGTATGGAATAAACAGACACGCATACAACCACAAAGACAGACATATACAGACAAGTACACACACAGACAAACACAAAGACAACCATACACACCCATCTCCTACCATTACTACTGTCAACAGCAGTTACACACAAGTACAGATACACTCACCCATAAAGAAATACACACCCATATCCTCTTCGTGGCCCACAAGAATATTACAAAAATACACAAATCACATACCCTTTTTGGTAACGAACGCGGATGTCCGAGACAACCTCCACGTCATCACCCCATATCCATTAAGTGGTAGCGTGAGTCATCGGTCACGTGAAGGTGGGTGGTGGCTACAAAAACTGCCACGTCAGCTATGTAGGGTCGTGTGCAGAACCAGTGTATAAAATAGACGGCGTCTCCTCACTCGTTCGTGGGACACCAGTTCACGTGCTGACTTGGCTAGCTACAGAGTTATTTGTGAAACCTGCTGTTGTAAGTCGCTTAGTGTAGTGAGCAGATATTGTTCACATGCTGACTTGGGTAGCTACAGAGGCTTTTTGTGAAACAGGTAGGTGTGAGCCTTATTCGTGTCGTCGGCCTCTGCTAAAACAGTGAAACATATATTGTATACACCAGAACTTTTTTGTGGTTGTAAGAAAAAAAAAGCGAAAGTGTGTGAGTTATTTATATACTAGTTTATCAATATGGCCACCAGATCTACTTTCACGTGTTCAGTGTGCGACAAAGCCTTCCGTGATGCGTATAACCTTAATCATCACATTCACGGTATGAAAGATCAACCACATTTATGTCATATCTGTGGACAACTTTTCAACAGAAAAGGCAATCTACAAAGACACATACGAACACAGCATCACCCACGTACGAATACAACAGAACCAAACACTACAACATCAGAGACGACACCACCACATGTATATTTACACCAGCCTCGTAGTGTAAGTCAAGTACCAGACTGCCACCACTGTGACTTCAATGATAGTCTTACCCGCCACAATGGGAACATTCACAATGATTATCCCTGTCAATTACGCGACAATCTATACAAGTCGAATCTAGAACGGTACTTAAGAACACATCACCAGACACCACGAGAAAGGACGACCCCCTTAGACACCTCGTACCTGGCAATAAGTCCACTCATAGTAGCAAAGGATATCCAACCAAATGATAGAGACAGCTTGGCAGCCCTTAAGGCGTGCTGCAAGGACCTCTCGATTTGAGGTGTGTGTATGTTATAATGTCTCTAATGAGGTGTGTGTATGTTATAATGTCTCTAATGAGGTGTGTGTATGTTATAATGTCTCTAATGAGGTGTGTGTATGTTATAATGTCTCTAATGAGGTGTGTGTATGTTATAATGTCTCTAATGAGGTGTGTGTATGTTATAATGTCCCTAATGAGGTGTGTGTATGTTATAATGTCTCTAATGAGGTGTGTGTATGTTATAATGTCTCTAATGAGGTGTGTGTATGTTATAATGTCCCTAATGAGGTGTGTGTATGTTATAATGTCTCTAATGAGGTGTGTGTATGTTATAATGTCCCTAATGAGGTGTGTGTATGTTATAATGTCCCTAATGAGGTGTGTGTATGTTATAATGTCCCTAATGAGGTGTGTGTATGTTATAATGTCCATAATGAGGTGTGTGTATGTTATAATGTCTCTAATGAGGTGTGTGTATGTTATAATGTCCCTAATGAGGTGTGTGTATGTTATAATGTCCCTAATGAGGTGTGTGTATGTTATAATGTACCTAATGAGGTGTGTGTATGTTATAATGTCTCTAATGAGGTGTGTGTATGTTATAATGTCTCTAATGAGGTGTGTGTATGTTATAATGTCTCTAATGAGGTGTGTGTATGTTATAATGTCTCTAATGAGGTGTGTGTATGTTATAATGTCCCTAATGAGGTGTGTGTATGTTATAATGTCCCTAATGAGGTGTGTGTATGTTATAATGTCCCTAATGAGGTGTGTGTATGTTATAATGTCTCTAATGAGGTGTGTGTATGTTATAATGTCTCTAATGAGGTGTGTATATGTTATAATGTCCCTAATGAGGTGTGTGTATGTTATAATGTCTCTAATGAGGTGTGTGTATGTTATAATGTCTCTAATGAGGTGTGTGTATGTTATAATGTCTCTAATGAGGTGTGTGTATGTTATAATGTCTCTAATTAGGTGTGTGTATGTTATAATGTCTCTAATGAGGTGTGTGTATGTTATAATGTCTCTAATGAGGTGTGTGTATGTTATAATGTCCCTAATGAGGTGTGTGTATGTTATAATGTCTCTAATGAGGTGTGTGTATGTTATAATGTCTCTAATGAGGTGTGTGTATGTTATAATGTCTCTAATGAGGTGTGTGTATGTTATAATGTCCCTAATGAGGTGTGTGTATGTTATAATGTCCTCTAATGAGGTGTGTGTATGTTATAATGTCTCTAATGAGGTGTGTGTATGTTATAATGTCTCTAATGAGGTGTGTGTATGTTATAATGTCCCTAATGAGGTGTGTGTATGTTATAATGTCTCTAATGAGGTGTGTGTATGTTATAATGTCCTCTAATGAGGTGTGTGTATGTTATAATGTCCCTAATGAGGTGTGTGTATGTTATAATGTCCTAATGAGGTGTGTGTATGTTATAATGTCCTCTAATGAGGTGTGTGTATGTTATAATGTCTCTAATGAGGTGTGTGTATGTTATAATGTCCCTAATGAGGTGTGTGTATGTTATAATGTCTCTAATGAGGTGTGTGTATGTTATAATGTCTCTAATGAGGTGTGTGTATGTTATAATGTCTCTAATGAGGTGTGTGTATGTTATAATGTCTCTAATGAGGTGTGTGTATGTTATAATGTCCCTAATGAGGTGTGTGTATGTTATAATGTCTCTAATGAGGTGGTGTGTGTATGTTATAATGTCTCTAATGAGGTGTGTATGTTATAATGTCTCTAATGAGGTGTGTGTATGTTATAATGTCTCTAATGAGGTGTGTGTATGTTATAATGTCTCTAATGAGGTGTGTGTATGTTATAATGTCTCTAATGAGGTGTGTGTATGTTATAATGTCTCTAATGAGGTGTGTGTATGTTATAATGTCTCTAATGAGGTGTGTGTATGTTATAATGTCTCTAATGAGGTGTGTGTATGTTATAATGTCTCTAATGAGGTGTGTGTATGTTATAATGTCTCTAATGAGGTGTGTGTAGTGTTATAATGTCTCTAATGAGGTGTGTGTATGTTATAATGTCTCTAATGAGGTGTGTATGTTATAATGTCTCTAATGAGGTGTGTATGTTATAATGTCTCTAATGAGGTGTGTGTATGTTATAATGTCTCTAATGAGGTATGTGTATGTTATAATGTCTCTAATGAGGTGTGTATGTTATAATGTCTCTAATGAGGTGTGTGTATGTTATAATGTCTCTAATGAGGTGTGTGTATGTTATAATGTCTCTAATGAGGTGTGTGTATGTTATAATGTCTCTAATGAGGTGTGTGTATGTTATAATGTCCCTAATGAGGTGTGTGTATGTTATAATGTCTCTAATGAGGTGTGTGTATGTTATAATGTCTCTAATGAGGTGTGTGTATGTTATAATGTCTCTAATGAGGTGTGTGTATGTTATAATGTCTCTAATGAGGTGTGTGTGTATGTTATAATGTCTCTAATGAGGTGTGTGTATGTTATAATGTCTCTAATGAGGTGTGTGTATGTTATAATGTCTCTAATGAGGTGTGTGTATGTTATAATGTCTCTAATGAGGTGTGTGTATGTTATAATGTCTCTAATGAGGTGTGTGTATGTTATAATGTCTCTAATGAGGTGTGTGTATGTTATAATGTCTCTAATGAGGTGTGTGTATGTTATAATGTCTCTAATGAGGTGTGTGTATGTTATAATGTCTCTAATGAGGTGTGTGTATGTTATAATGTCTCTAATGAGGTGTGTGTATGTTATAATGTCTCTAATGAGGTGTGTGTATGTTATAATGTCTCTAATGAGGTGTGTGTATGTTATAATGTCTCTAATGAGGTGTGTGTATGTTATAATGTCTCTAATGAGGTGTGTGTATGTTATAATGTCTCTAATGAGGTGTGTGTATGTTATAATGTCTCTAATGAGGTGTGTGTATGTTATAATGTCTCTAATGAGGTGTGTGTATGTTATAATGTCTCTAATGAGGTGTGTGTATGTTATAATGTCTCTAATGAGGTGTGTGTATGTTATAATGTCTCTAATGAGGTGTGTGTATGTTATAATGTCTCTAATGAGGTGTGTGTATGTTATAATGTCTCTAATGAGGTGTGTGTATGTTATAATGTCTCTAATGAGGTGTGTGTATGTTATAATGTCTCTAATGAGGTGTGTGTATGTTATAATGTCTCTAATGAGGTGTGTGTATGTTATAATGTCTCTAATGAGGTGTGTGTATGTTATAATGTCTCTAATGAGGTGTGTGTATGTTATAATGTCTCTAATGAGGTGTGTGTATGTTATAATGTCTCTAATGAGGTGTGTGTATGTTATAATGTCTCTAATGAGGTGTGTGTATGTTATAATGTCTCTAATGAGGTGTGTGTATGTTATAATGTCTCTAATGAGGTGTGTGTATGTTATAATGTCTCTAATGAGGTGTGTGTATGTTATAATGTCTCTAATGAGGTGTGTGTATGTTATAATGTCTCTAATGAGGTGTGTGTATGTTATAATGTCTCTAATGAGGTGTGTGTATGTTATAATGTCTCTAATGAGGTGTGTGTATGTTATAATGTCTCTAATGAGGTGTGTGTATGTTATAATGTCTCTAATGAGGTGTGTGTATGTTATAATGTCTCTAATGAGGTGTGTGTATGTTATAATGTCTCTAATGAGGTGTGTGTATGTTATAATGTCTCTAATGAGGTGTGTGTATGTTATAATGTCTCTAATGAGGTGTGTGTATGTTATAATGTCTCTAATGAGGTGTGTGTATGTTATAATGTCTCTAATGAGGTGTGTGTATGTTATAATGTCTCTAATGAGGTGTGTGTATGTTATAATGTCTCTAATGAGGTGTGTGTATGTTATAATGTCTCTAATGAGGTGTGTGTATGTTATAATGTCTCTAATGAGGTGTGTGTATGTTATAATGTCTCTAATGAGGTGTGTGTATGTTATAATGTCTCTAATGAGGTGTGTGTATGTTATAATGTCTCTAATGAGGTGTGTGTATGTTATAATGTCTCTAATGAGGTGTGTGTATGTTATAATGTCTCTAATGAGGTGTGTGTATGTTATAATGTCTCTAATGAGGTGTGTGTATGTTATAATGTCTCTAATGAGGTGTGTGTATGTTATAATGTCTCTAATGAGGTGTGTGTATGTTATAATGTCTCTAATGAGGTGTGTGTATGTTATAATGTCTCTAATGAGGTGTGTGTATGTTATAATGTCTCTAATGAGGTGTGTGTATGTTATAATGTCTCTAATGAGGTGTGTGTATGTTATAATGTCTCTAATGAGGTGTGTGTATGTTATAATGTCTCTAATGAGGTGTGTGTATGTTATAATGTCTCTAATGAGGTGTGTGTATGTTATAATGTCTCTAATGAGGTGTGTGTATGTTATAATGTCTCTAATGAGGTGTGTGTATGTTATAATGTCTCTAATGAGGTGTGTATGTTATAATGTCTCTAATGAGGTGTGTGTATGTTATAATGTCTCTAATGAGGTGTGTGTATGTTATAATGTCTCTAATGAGGTGTGTGTATGTTATAATGTCTCTAATGAGGTGTGTGTATGTTATAATGTCTCTAATGAGGTGTGTGTATGTTATAATGTCTCTAATGAGGTGTGTGTATGTTATAATGTCTCTAATGAGGTGTGTGTATGTTATAATGTCTCTAATGAGGTGTGTGTATGTTATAATGTCTCTAATGAGGTGTGTGTATGTTATAATGTCTCTAATGAGGTGTGTGTATGTTATAATGTCTCTAATGAGGTGTGTGTATGTTATAATGTCTCTAATGAGGTGTGTGTATGTTATAATGTCTCTAATGAGGTGTGTGTATGTTATAATGTCTCTAATGAGGTGTGTGTATGTTATAATGTCTCTAATGAGGTGTGTGTATGTTATAATGTCTCTAATGAGGTGTGTGTATGTTATAATGTCTCTAATGAGGTGTGTGTATGTTATAATGTCTCTAATGAGGTGTGTGTATGTTATAATGTCTCTAATGAGGTGTGTGTATGTTATAATGTCTCTAATGAGGTGTGTGTATGTTATAATGTCTCTAATGAGGTGTAGTGTATGTTATAATGTCTCTAATGAGGTGTGTGTATGTTATAATGTCTCTAATGAGGTGTGTGTATGTTATAATGTCTCTAATGAGGTGTGTGTATGTTATAATGTCTCTAATGAGGTGTGTGTATGTTATAATGTCTCTAATGAGGTGTGTGTATGTTATAATGTCTCTAATGAGGTGTGTGTATGTTATAATGTCTCTAATGAGGTGTGTGTATGTTATAATGTCCCTAATGAGGTGTGTGTATGTTATAATGTCTCTAATGAGGTGTGTGTATGTTATAATGTCTCTAATGAGGTGTGTGTATGTTATAATGTCCCTAATGAGGTGTGTGTATGTTATACTGTCTCTAATGAGGTGTGTGTATGTTATAATGTCTCTAATGAGGTGTGTGTGTGTTATAATGTCTCTAATGAGGTTTGTGTATGTTATAATGTCCCTAATGAGGTGTGTGTATGTTATAATGTCCCTAATGAGGTGTGTATATGTTATAATGTCCCTAATGAGGTGTGTATATGTTATAATGTCTCTAATGAGGTGTGTGTATGTTATAATGTCTCTAATGAGGTGTGTATATGTTATAATGTCTCTAATGAGGTGTGTATATGTTATAATGTCCCTAATGAGGTGTGTATATGTTATAATGTCTCTAATGAGGTGTGTGTATGTTATAATGTCTCTAATGAGGTGTGTGTATGTTATAATGTCCCTAATGATGTGTGTATATGTTATAATGTCTCTAATGAGGTGTGTGTATGTTATAATGTCCTTAATGAGGTGTGTGTATGTTATAATGTCTCTAATGAGGTGTGTGTATGTTATAATGTCTCTAATGAGGTGTGTATATGTTATAATGTCTCTAATGAGGTGTGTGTATGTTATAATGTCTCTAATGAGGTGTGTGTATGTTATAATGTCTCTAATGAGGTGTGTATATGTTATAATGTCTCTAATGAGGTGTGTGTATGTTATAATGTCCCTAATGAGGTGTGTGTATGTTATAATGTCTCTAATGAGGTGTGTGTATGTTATAATGTCCCTAATGAGGTGTGTGTATGTTATAATGTCTCTAATGATGTGTGTGTATGTTATAATGTCTCTAATGAGGTGTGTGTATGTTATAATGTCTCTAATGAGGTGTGTGTATGTTATAATGTCTCTAATGAGGTGTGTGTATGTTATAATGTCTCTAATGAGGTGTGTGTATGTTATAATGTCTCTAATGAGGTGTGTGTATGTTATAATGTCTCTAATGAGGTGTGTATATGTTATAATGTCTCTAATGAGGTGTGTATATGTTATAATGTCTCTAATGAGGTGTGTGTATGTTATAATGTCCCTAATGAGGTGTGTGTATGTTATAATGTCTCTAATGAGGTGTGTGTATGTTATAATGTCTCTAATGAGGTGTGTGTATGTTATAATGTCTCTAATGAGGTGTGTATATGTTATAATGTCTCTAATGAGGTGTGTGTATGTTATAATGTCCCTAATGAGGTGTGTGTATGCTATAATGTCTCTAATGAGGTGTGTGTATGTTATAATGTCTCTAATGAGGTGTGTGTATGTTATAATGTCTCTAATGAGGTGTGTGTATGTTATAATGTCTCTAATGAGGTGTGTATATGTTATAATGTCTCTAATGAGGTGTGTGTATGTTATAATGTCTCTAATGAGGTGTGTGTATGTTATAATGTCTCTAATGAGGTGTGTGTATGTTATAATGTCCCTAATGAGGTGTGTGTATGTTATAATGTCTCTAATGATGTGTACGCACAACTATGTCATCATTAGCTGGTCTATCATACACATGAACCCACAACTATGTCATCTTTAGCTGAACTGTCACACACTGGAACCCACAACTATGTCATCATTAGCTGAACTGTCACACACTGGAACTCACAACTATGTCATCATTAACTGAACTGTCACACACTTGAACCCACAACTATGTCATCATTAGCTGAACTGTCACACACTGGAACCCACAACTATGTCATCATTAACTGAACTGTCAAACACTGGAACCCACAACTATGTCATCATTAACTGAACTGTCACACACTGGAACCCACAACTATGTCATCATTAGCTGAACTGTCACACACTGGAACCCACAACTATGTCATCATTAACTGAACTGTCACACACTGGAACCCACAACTATGTCATCATTAACTGAACTGTCACACACTGGAACTCACAACTATGTCATCATTAACTGAACTGTCACACACTTGAACCTACAACTATGTCATCATTAGCTGAACTGTCACACACTGGAACTCACAACTATGCCATCATTAGCTGGTCTATCATACGCATGAACCCACAACTATGTCATCATTAGCTGAACTGGAACACACTGGAACCCACAACTATGTCATCATTAACTGAACTGTCACACACTGGAACTCACAACTATGTCATCATTAGCTGGTCTATCATACACATGAACCCACAACTATGTCATCATTAGCTGAACTGTCACACACTGGAACTCACAACTATGTCATCATTAGCTGGTCTATCATACACATGAACCCACAACTATGTCATCATTAGCTGAACTGGAACACACTGGAACCCACAACTATGTCATCATTAACTGAACTGTCACACACTGGAACTCACAACTATGTCATCATTAGCTGGTCTATCATACGCATGAACCCACAACTATGTCATCATTAGCTGAACTGGAACACACTGGAACCCACAACTATGTCATCATTAGCTGAACTGTAACACACTGGAACTCACAACTATGTCATCATTAGCTGGTCTATCATACGCATGAACCCACAACTATGTCATCATTAGCTGAACTGTAACACATTGGAACCCACAACTATGTCATCATTAGCTGGTCTATCATACACTGGAACCCACAACTATGTCATCATTAGCTGAACTGTCACACACTGGAACCCACAACTATGTCATCATTAGCTGAACTGTCACACACTGGAACCCACAACTATGTCATCATTAGCTTAACTGGAACCCACAACTATGTCATCATTAGCTGAACTGTCACACACTGAGACCTACAACTATGTCATCATTAGCTGGCCTGTCACACACTGGAACCCACAACTATGTCATCATTAGCTGAACTGTCACACACTGAGACCCACAACTATGTCATCATTAGCTGAACTGTCACACACTGGAACCCACAACTATGTCATCATTAGCTGGCCTGTCACACACTGGAACCCACAACTATGTCATCATTAGCTGGCCTGTCACACACTGGAACCCACAACTATGTCATCATTAGCTGAACTGTCACACACTGAGACCCACAACTATGTCATCATTAGCTGAACTGTCACACACTGGAACCCACAACTATGTCATCATTAGCTGGCCTGTCACACACTGGAACCCACAACTATGTCATCATTAGCTGGCCTGTCACACACTGGAACCCACAACTATGTCATCATTAGCTGAACTGTCACACACTGAGACCCACAACTATGTCATCATTAACTGAACTGTCACACACTGGAACACACAACTATGTCATCATTAGCTGAACTGTCACACACTGGAACCCACAACTATGTCATCATTAGCTGAACTGTCACACACTGGAACCCACAACTATGTCATCATTAGCTGGCCTGTCACACACTGGAACCCACAACTATGTCATCATTAGCTGGCCTGTCACACACTGGAACCCACAACTATGTCATCATTAGCTGGCCTGTCACACACTGGAACCCACAACTATGTCATCATTAGCTGGCCTGTCACACACTGAGACCCACAACTATGTCATCATTAACTGAACTGTCACACACTGGAACACACAACTATGTCATCATTAGCTGGCCTGTCACACACTGGAACACACAACTATGTCATCATTAGCTGGCCTGTCACACACTGGAACCCACAACTATGTCATCATTAGCTGGCCTGTCACACACTGGAACCCACAACTATGTCATCATTAGCTGGCCTGTCACACACTGGAACCCACAACTATGTCATCATTAGCTGGCCTGTCACACACTGGAACCCACAACTATGTCATCATTAGCTGGCCTGTCACACACTGGAACCCACAACTATGTCATCATTAGCTGGCCTGTCACACACTGAGACCCACAACTATGTCATCATTAACTGAACTGTCACACACTGGAACACACAACTATGTCATCATTAACTGAACTGTCACACACTGGAACACACAACTATGTCATCATTAGCTGGCCTGTCACACACTGAGACCCACAACTATGTCATCATTAACTGAACTGTCACACACTGGAACACACAACTATGTCATCATTAACTGAACTGTCACACACTGGAACCCACAACTATGTCATCATTAGCTGAACTGTCACACACTGGAACCCACAACTATGTCATCATTAGCTGAACTGTCACACACTGGAACCCACAACTATGTCATCATTAGCTGGCCTGTCACACACTGGAACCCACAACTATGTCATCATTAGCTGAACTGTCACACACTGAGACCCACAACTATGTCATCATTAGCTGAACTGTCACACACTGGAACCCACAACTATGTCATCATTAACTGATACAGAGAGAAAGAGAGACATCCAGACAGACAGAGAGACAGACAGACAGAGACAGACAAGCAGAGAGAGACAGAGACAGAGAGTGACAGAGAAACATAGATAGACCGAGACACTGAGTGACAGACAGAGACACAGACAGAGAGAGTCACAGAGTGACGATCAGAGACTGAAATACAGGCGGAGGGCGGGATCTGGCGTAGCTGATTGGACATATGGCCATCCAGGGCAAGTGATACAAGCTCGGTGATCCCGTCTGCACGCTTCGCCCATTAAAACTCCTTGTGAGACGCAGAGGTGTTTCCAAGGCACCAGGGTTGGGTTCTATACTGGCCAATACCTATTGACGCGTCCTCGCCGAGCGTCCTGGGCAACAGATCCCCTCGGAGTCTTGGCTAAAGTCAGTAGGATCGTTGATTCCTCCGAAGTCGGAGAGTGTCTGTGTCAGGATCTTCTATTAGGCTCGTTGGCTAACACATGTGAGACAGTACAAGTACAACGTGATTCGACGTAAGACACAGCAACACAATTTCTATGGATTTATTACCACATTAAATACATAACAATAGTTACAGCAATGTACAACATATAACAACTCACAACCACAATACAGCTCATAGGTCTGACGCTCACGATATCAGTCGTTCAGCTCACAACCACGGAGATTCACACAAAACGCCTTGCTCTCGACACACACGTCCGTTCAGATGTCCAGTCCCAGCTTGGTCTGAGATTAGCACACACACTGCCCACTGCCTCTGGTGGGGTCACGTGGCTTTGCGTGCGTCTGTCGTCAGCGCTGGTCGCGTGTCAGGTAAGAATCTCGCCAGCCGACAACTCTTGTCAGTAACGATGTTGCTGCGTAGCTAGGCAGCTAGGCTCTGACATTCTCCCCGGGTACTTCAATGAAAGATGCCATCTTTCATTCATGATGTATGTATATACTGGGGTAGTGTTAATTTCATGTCAGAGACTACTTTTTCCCAGTGTTATGCATGAAAATACATATAAGGCATAGAAATATATACAAAAAAATGTAAGTTGCATCGAAATGACAAATGAAGTACAACTTTTAACACAATTCAGGTTTCATCCCCCTGATGCCTGGTTACCTTCATTGCAATAATACCCAGTCAGATCAGTAGTTCCAGCTTCACGCATCTACCTCGCAGCTATTTGAAAAAAAAGTAATAATATGATTGTTTTGCAACAACCATCTAGCCAGACTGAAATACGGCTTTGTATTAGTCGTATTAAACACTTAAACTCTGCCCTCATTTGGTCAGGAGCTCTTATGTTGGTTTGCAATGTTGGCAGCTCTATGACATGCTTGGTGGAACGCCTACCTGCTGTGCCAAATATTTGAGCACCAAAATGTCTATCTATACAATATACATTAATGAATATGTTTCAAATTATGGCCCTTGATGTAATTCACAAATGCAAGGGAAGTAATTTTGACATTTAAGAAATTCCATACATTACAATAATTATTTAATTTCTTAGCGTCATTGCTTGACGTTTCTTCATATTAACGAGAAAAAGTCGGTAATATGAATACATTAATCAAGATATGATTCTAAGATTACACTAATCAAAATAAATAAGTACCCAATTGGTATATTATATTTTATAGATTGAAAAAGATTTTACAAGTGTCATAAATTTTTGGCAATTTGTACATAGTCTGCTAATTTTGCTATACTTTTTAAATTATACCGGAAATACACACGAAACGAAAAAATTTGGTTGATGTTACATTTTCTGAACACAAATGATCCGGTTTTCTTTCGGAACGGATAGTAAAATGTTCTCACAGTTCGTGTATGATGTTATAGTATCACAACGGATTATGGTGGAATGTTCTTATTTCCGATGTGTTCACACGTCGAACAATTTGGATTACATTCGCTGTAAAGGTGGTGTAGGAGTCAATGTTCGGTCCACATCTGCACATGTTAAAATATCACGGTGAAAAAAATCACCCACAAATGTCACAATGGTAAAGTTCGCTTCTGGTAAGTAGATAAGCGTCTGTGACCCTGTTGTTGGTGTCTATATACAATTAATATTGTTCTCATTCTAACACACACTACACAATTATACTACACTCATTACATGACTTGATTAAAATAAGTATATTATATATGTCGGTTTCTAAACCGTATCACAATTTTACTTATAGACCTTACACAGTAGGTGACTGGAAAAATTCACACATTGGTGGCTGTGTTGGGCTGAGTGTAATATTACACAGTGCACTCAGACATTGCTTACTGGGTCTGTCGGACAACGGGACAAAAGGTCGGCGATTGTATTCATTCTGTCGGGAATATGGCGAACTTCAAAACTGAAATTCTGAAGCTTCAAGGACCAGCGAGCAATCATGTTATTTGATGGTACTGCAGAATTGATATACCTTAATGGACTGTTGTCAGTTTCGATGATAAAGTGACGTCCTAGAAGATATTTGGACAGCTTTGTGACACTTTCTACTAAGGCCAATGCCTCTAATTGCGGAATGGACCACGACCGCTCTCGGGGCCTTAGTTTTCTTGATAGAAAACAAACGGGATGCAGAATGTCGTTGTATTCCTGCAATAGGACTGCACCTATCGCAATGGAGATAGCATCTGTTCTCAATCTGAACGGTAAACGAATGTTGGGCAATTTAAGGATGAGATTAGGTGCATTCTTATCAGAAAAGTGTGCCAAAACTTTATCAAACGCATTTCGTAGGCATTCATCGTTTACAACTTTTTCGGGTTTATTCTTGGTTAGTAAGTTAGAAAAAACCTCAGTCAGTTCTGAAAAATCAGGAATGAAGTTCCTGTAATAATTAATAAGTCCCAATAAACTGCGGACTTGTTTCTTATTTGTTGGAAGTGACAGTTTTAGAATTTTCGAGACAATTTTGTTGTCTGTCATGACAAAGCCATTGGATATTCTGTACCCCAAAAATGATATCTCTTGGTAAGCCAGGCTCACCTTTGAGGGCTTCACTGTCAGTCCGTGCTGTCTGATACGTTCTAGTGTCTGTTCCAGTATCTTTATATGTTCCGTCATTGTCTCTGTATGGACACAGATGTCGTCAATATAGGAAACTATATTAGGGATGTCAGATAGGAGGAGTCGTGTCATGCGTACAAATGTGGCTGGGGCATTGACTAGCCCAAATGGAAGTTTGCACCATTCGTACAGTCCCCAAGGCGTGGCGAAAGCTGTTAGATGTCTGCTGTCTTCATGTACAGCAATCTGCCAGTAACCTTTAGCCATGTCAAGGGTCGTGAAGAACTTCGCGTCAGTCAGTTCTGTCAGAAGATCGTCCGTATTTGCCATTGGTTCAAGATCTAAAACAGTTATTTTGTTCAGTTTTCTGTAATCAATGCAAAGTCGTATTGTGTTGTCCTTTTTCCGTACAATGACCATAGGTGAAGAGAAGTCTGATAGGGATCGTCTGATGATGTTGTTTTTTTCTAAGTTGATGATTTCCTGATGTAGTTGTTCCTTGTAATGTAATGGTATGGTGTATGGTCTGCATCTTATGGGTGTGTTTGATGTGAGTGTGATGTGATGCTGTACTAACTCTGTTTGTCCTGGGTTGTCTGAAAAGATGGTGTTGTAGTGTTGTATCAACTGTTTGCAACTGTTTGTCTCTGCTTGACTTAGGTTTGGATTGATCTTGATCTCCTTCAAGCAGTTTGTCGTGTCTAATGTAGGTGTTGGAATCTCGTCGCTAGAATCGTCATCTTCGTGATCTATTATCACGGTGCAAGCTGTCGTATCGTCTTGTTCGTTGTCTCTGTTGTAGTATGGTCTTAGCATATTGATGTGAAATATTTTGTGTTTGTCTTTTATCAGGATTTCGTAGTCAACAGGTGAGATTTGTCTTGTCACTTTAAAAGGTCCTTGCCAAGAATCTGTCAGTAGCTGTCTGTCACTAGGTAGTAGTAGTAGAACGTCCTGTCCAGCTGTCAATGTTATAGTCCTGTTACCTTTGTCTGCGTATTGTCTGTAAGTAGCACCAGATAGTTTTAGTGCACTTTTAGCAATTTCACATGATTTCATTATCCTTTCACGCAATGATGTTACATACACAAATGATGATATGGGTTTCAATACTGGAGTAGGAATCAGTTAACATTTGGTGATAAATTGTTAATGGGCCGCGTGGTTTGGCACCATAGATGAGTTCAAAAGGAGAGAAACCGGTACTAGAATGTGGTACCTCGCGATAAGCAAAAAGAACAGCTGGTAAGTATACATCCCAGTTATTGGGGTGATCTTGAGTTACTTTGGCTAGCATGTGCTTCAGATCCCCATTAAGCTTTTCTATAATCCCGCTCGAGTGAGGATGATAGGGGCTATTGAAGACTTGCTTCACTCCTAACATTTTAGTGAAAGCTTGAGTGGATGCAGCGATAAACTGCGTGCCTCTATCAGACTGGATGGTATCTGGAAACCCAATTCGGGAAAAAATATGGAAGAACACTTCCATGATATCGTTGGCAGTAATGTTCTTTAACGGAATCGCTTCTGGCCAGCGACTACATTGATCAATAATTGTTAGAATATATTTATTCCCTCTAGTTGTTGTATGACTAAGAGGGCCCACAATGTCAACTGATAATTTTTCAAAAGGTCGACTGGCTAAGTCAGTGACTTGTAACTTTGCCTGTGGGTGTTTCCCTTTCTTTACCAGTTTCTGGCATGTATCACAACTTCTGCAATAAGTTTTTATGTCATTACAGAATTTTGGCCAATGAAACTGTGTCAATAGTCTTGACCTGGTTTTAACATATGCCATATGACCTGCAAAAGGTATATCGTGAGCAAGATGTAAAGCTTGCCTACGATAAGTAGTTGGTAACACAGTTTGCTTTGTTGTAACGTCACCTCTGGTGTAGTACCTGGTGAGTATATCATTGTATAAAGCAAAATGCCATTTAGCATTTTTCGTTACTCTTGGCTTTTTGCCGATCAGGTCAAAATACTTTGACAGTGAAGGATCAGCTTTTTGAGCTGTTATGAATGTTTCCTTCATAGAGTCACTAGGTGGTACTTCTGGGCTAAGCATTTGAATAGCCTCAGTTTGGTTACTATCATCTTGCACTCTAGCAGTAGCTCTTGTTACTGCGTTCACACACTCAATGACATCAGATGATGATGGAATGATATCGTCAATGATGTGATGAGAACTTAGTGCTGCATTAGCTAGCATACATTCAACAGGTGATATGACATTTTCAATGACATTTGGTGGTGATGTGTTATCATTAATACATAGTGATGTTATGTCATGGTTATGAGGTTTGTCATTCACCTCAGGTAAATTTCCTATGATTATATCGCACACTGGGTTTGTAAGTGCTGCGACTTTTACTTTCCCGGTGAGGAATGGTGTTTCGATGTATGCCCAAGCTAATGGATATTTTTCAATATTGCCTGAAAATGTTCTACATGTGATGTGTCTACCTGTGTAGTCTGTAGGTGTTATGAATGTTGTTTTCAGGCCAATAAGTGTACTCCCGGTGTCGCGAAGTACTGTAGCGAACTTGCCATTAACATACCCGTGATAGATGTCTAACTTGCCTTTTGAGTCTATTACTAAGTTACCTTCCTCATTAGCAATAGGGATGGCGTGCCCGCATGTTAAGATACCATTTTCAAAGAAGGTATTACAGACAGTGCATGTGTTGGAACTAAATACATCACAAGCCTGTGCTGCATGTACAGGATGTTTTTCTGTATTTTCGTCTTCCGACGCTGAACTATCGAACAAGGCGGCATTGGCTTTGTTGGTCATATGCCTGCCTTTACAATCCATGCGATGGTGACCGTACGCCTTGCAGAGAAAACATTTACGTAAGCTTTTGAACGATTTACGTTCTCGGTCTTGTCTGTTTACCATATTTTGCAAGTATGTTTGGTACCCTGGGTTTTTATCGCACATCTCGTTCACATAATGAGACATTTTACAATGAACACAATGTCTAAATTTTTCAGAGGTAGGCCTGTTTGGTTTTTGCCTACTATAGCTTTTTTCATAGTTGGCTGCTGCTACCCAGTTACTGTCAGTAGCTTCAGTGGCAAAACACTGTTTATTTGCCGTATAATAGGCCGACCCACGTCTTTCCATTTCTTCCACACTTGTGCATTCATTCTCTTGCAAGAACTTAGAAAAAGATGGTGGGATAGAAGAAATAACTTTATCTCGAATAATGAGATCTTCTAATTTATCATAATTTTTGTTAATTTTGGCTGATGAAGTCCATTTGCTGAAAATGTCTCGGACTAAACAGAGGTAGTCAGAGAACGTTTGAGTTGATTTTGGACTCAGTTTACTGAACTTGTTCTCTGTACCCTGCTTCATCTAACATGAAATGTGCCATTATTTTAGATTTAATGTAATGGTACTCTTTTCTGAGGTCTTTGGGGATGGTTTCAATGACTTTCAGAGGTTCCCCAGATAGACTCCTCATATATAAAATATTCCATTCCGAAAGTGGAACTTGGTAATGTTCCATTAATGTCTCAAAATTTTGGGTAAAGGCTGCTATGCAGTCACCCGAGGTATAGTTACGAACGATACCTTGGTACTTTTTATACTGGTTTTCTTTTTCCAGTCTTTCAGATTTCTTTGACTCTTTATCCATTGCAGTCTCAGTGTCCAGTTGTTTCATTTTCAACTGTAATTCTAGTTCTTCCCTCTTACTCTGAGCTGCTATTTCTGCTTTCTTAAGTTCACTGTTCATCTCAGCTTGCTTTAATGCTGTTTCAGCCTCTATTTGCTTGGCAGCTTTTTCAATCTCTGCCTGTTTTAGAGCTGTTTCTGCCTCTAATTGTTTGGCAGCTTTTTCAATCTCTGCCTGTTTTAGAGCTGTTTCTGCCTCTAATTGTTTGGCAGCTTTTTCAATTTCTGCCTGTTTCAAGGCTGTTTCTGCTTCGGCTTGTTTTGCAGCCATTTCTGCTTGTTTTAGAGTTCTTTCAGCCGCTCTATCTTCGCGTTCACAGTACTCAGCGTATTTCTTCTCACTCCATTGTGTTAATTCATCACCTTCTAACTTTAATTTCAAACCCATATCGATGAAATCAAATAATGTCGACATGATGGAGAAAATATGTCAATGAAAATCAACCACACAAAATATGTTGTAAATGGTTAGTAGAAAAATAACTTACAATTGATTTGACTATACGATGCGTGCCCACTAATGCATACGTAAAGTTAAAGTGAAGAAAAATATACTCAAGTGCCCTTGGATATGGTGACGAATGGTTGGGCAATCGGGCTAGAAAACTGTAGGGTCGTACTTCGGAACCACTAATGACCTCTACGGCAGGGTTACGGATGGTACGCAAAAACCTGCTTTGTTTTTGGAGAGAAATAAGTTAGCGTGTGTTTGTTGGTGTGTGCCTGCAAGTCACTAAGTGTTGATTTGGTTTGGATGGCGTTGAGTATAATTGTATGTCGTAAATTTGTCGTCAACAGTGTTTCTTTCAACAGAAGTTACACTCTTTCCAAAACTCTTTGCGTTCCACAAACTCAATACACAAAAACAATCTATCTGTATTTGAACACTCAATAACATTGATGACACATCACTTACATCAAGATGACATTCAGTAAGGACAAAGACATCAAGTTTACAAGATGGCGACAAGGTCAAAATGGCGGCAAAATCACAAGGTTGACAAGGTCACACGGTGACAAGTTTAACAAATCACAAATGTTTAACACGTTTACAGGATCAAACAATATGTACTGTACATTTACTAATGATCTTAAACATATTTAGACAATGTAGTAATGGATCACACTGAGACTTTTCCGATCACATATACATCACTATAACCTTGACAAATTTTACAAGCACAAGAATTATAGTTTTAAAGTTTTACATCACAAAGACGAACAACACACGTCTAAATATATTAGGTTCTTAAATAAAGACGAGCCACCCACGTCCACACATGTCAGGATCTTCTATTAGGCTCGTTGGCTAACACATGTGAGACAGTACAAGTACAACGTGATTCGACGTAAGACACAGCAACACAATTTCTATGGATTTATTACCACATTAAATACATAACAATAGTTACAGCAATGTACAACATATAACAACTCACAACCACAATACAGCTCATAGGTCTGACGCTCACGATATCAGTCGTTCAGCTCACAACCACGGAGATTCACACAAAACGCCTTGCTCTCGACACACACGTCCGTTCAGATGTCCAGTCCCAGCTTGGTCTGAGATTAGCACACACACTGCCCACTGCCTCTGGTGGGGTCACGTGGCTTTGCGTGCGTCTGTCGTCAGCGCTGGTCGCGTGTCAGGTAAGAATCTCGCCAGCCGACAACTCTTGTCAGTAACGATGTTGCTGCGTAGCTAGGCAGCTAGGCTCTGACAGTCTGCCTGCACGGCGAGGAACCACCAGTCTGCACACCAATAAGCCGGACATGGGACAACGGATACTCACGCAAACCTCAGGTCCGGTATGACATCACTGTCATAATCTCCCCTATAGTTGTGCCGCGGCGTCGTTACGGGTGCCAGGCGAATATCATTTACCTATCCACAGGTTCGCCGGTGAGCTGGACTGACGGACAGTAGTCAAGCCAGTACAGGCGTGACGCACGCAATTCTCGCAGGGACTCAATCCCACAGGGCAAGTGCTCAGAGCGGGAAACGGCAGACAGGCTTGGGTTGCCGGACAGTACGGACATGTTTGAGAGAGGCGTGTATACTTGCTGTGCCTGAATGTCGATTGATAGTAACTCTTGTGAGAGGATAGAAGACTGTGCGGCTGTGGTATAGGTCTGTGAGTGTATCCAGTGTATTGATTCATTGACTGATTGTATTGTTCTATTAACATTGTAATGGCGAGATGCCGGATCTGATTGTGTTGCGCGAGAAGTGTAAATAAAGTGTTGAACTTAGTGTTACCGTGTGTCACGTCAAATAATTCCGTGACTGTGTATGTCTCACATGTGTTAGTTCATACGAGCCATATTCATTCTTAAATGTGAGAACCTGACATGTGTGAACGTGGTGGCATCGTCCGTGTTTATGAACCAAATGTAAAAATGCGTGTGGGCTTCGTCCAGCTTTAAACCGTGTTATAAAATAAGTGTGTGCATGTGAAGCTTACCCCGTGTGACCGTGGAGGCTTCGTCAGACGTTGAATGGTGCATGAAATAATTGTGTACGTGAGTGATTCATCCTCATAGTATTGGAACGTATTGCATGAACGTGAATAGCTAATCTTTAGTGATTAAACCATAGATAACATGGCTAGCTTGTCCTCGTGAAAGTATTTGTCTAGCATAGAAAGCGTGTGTAAGCGGAAAGTTCTAGAAAAAAAGGAAGTTGTTGAAATTGTTGAACGGACGACATTACGACCAACAATAACACTTGACAGCATACAAATCTACAAAACTTAGTTGACACGCATACACTTCATAAAAACACAGATCCTAATATTTTCTCCTCCAGAAGTAACAGGTTTTTGTGTGTCACCCGAAATTGTTACCAGTAGAGGTAATTTTTCCGTGCAGTAATGACCTTACAGTCTCTGGTCCAATTTTCCACCATTCTCCAGTGTCTCCAGAGCACTTAAGTATTATCTTTTTCATATACTTTTGTATGCAATTTTAGGCACGCGCTGTAATTTCAAAAGTACTGTATAAATTGTTCAAGTTACTAACAACTTATAACCAAATTTTTTGTGTGAACATTCATTGTCATTGAAACATTCCATCATGTCTACTTTAAATGATTTCATCGAAATGGGTTTAAAGTTAAAGTTAACTGGTGATGAGTTGACAAAATGGAGTAAGGCAAGACACTCAGAGCACCTCCCAGAAAAAGCTAGAGAACGCGATGAAAGAGCTGCTGAAAGAGCTACCAAACAGTCAGAAGCCGAACTGTCAGCAAAAACTAGACAGACAGAATTAGAGGCCGAGTCTAGAAAAGCAGAAGCAGAACTGTCAGCAGAAACTAAGCAGGCAGAGTTGTATGCTGAGTTGAAAAAAGCCGAGATCGTAGCTCAAAGTAAACGAGAGGAACTCGAACTGCAGCTGAAAATTAAGCAGCTAGAGGATGCGACAGCTGTAGACAAAGAGTCTAGAAAGTCAGAACGACTTGAAAAAGAAAATCAGTACAAAAAGTACCAAGGGATCGTGAGAAATTACACCACGGGTGACTGCATAGCAGCCTTCACCCAGAAATTTGAAACGATAATGCAGCATTATCAGATCCCAGAGACCGAGTGGTACATCATATACATGAGAAGTCTTTCATGGGAACCTCTAAAAGTGATAGAAACCATCCCTACGGATCTTAGGGAAGACTATCGGTACATTAAGTCCAAAATTATGTCACATTTCCTGCTAGATGAAGCAGGCTACAGAGAACAATTCAGTAAAGTAGCTGCAAAACCTACACAAACGTTCTCTGACTACATTTCTGTAGTACAGGATATTTTCAGTAAATGGCTGTCTGCAGTCAAGATTAACAACGACTTTAATCAACTGAAAGATCTCATCCTTAGAGATAAAATCATCTCATCTCTTCCACCACAATTTTCTAAGTTTTTGCAAGAGTGTCAGTGCGAGAGTGTACAACAGATAGAAAAACGAGGTTCGGGTTATTTTACAGCCAACAAACAATGTTTTCTAGTGGGTTGACTGACATAAATTTTGTAGCAGCTGCTACCTATGACAAATCAAGATCAGAGCCCTACAATAGGCAAAGATCATTTAAGCCTACTACTGAGAAATACCACCAATGTAGATTTTGCCAGCTGCCACACAATCAGACTGATATGTGTGATAAAAATCCAGCATACCCAACGTACTTGCAAACCTACATAGATAAGCAAGATAAGGAGCGAAGAAGCTATAAACGGCTAACAAAATGTTTCCTTTGCAAAGCGTATGGCCACTGGCGCCAATCTTGTAGAGGTAGACAGGTGACCAGGAAGGCTAATGCAGCCTTGTTTGATAGCTCTTCCTCAGATGAGGAACAAGTTGAAAATCACCCTGTGAACTCAGCACAGACTATTGATGCATTTAATCTAGAAAAGTGTACCATCTGTGATCAGTTCCATGAAGATGGCCTATTGACATGCGGCCACTCAATACCTATCACCAATGAAGAAGCTAATTTGGTGATAGACTCCAAAGGCAAGATTAACATCCACCAAGGATATGTGAAAGGCAAATCTGCTACAGTCTTACGAGACAGCAGAAGCACTCTTATCGGGTTGAAAAGAGATTTCATATTGCCTACAGATTATACAGGCAAACATGTAACATGCAGAACTTTCTCTGGTAACATCGAGAAATATCCACTTGCATGGGCATATATTGACACCCCATTGCTCACAGGAAAGGTCAAATGTGCAGCATTATCCAATCCATGTTGCGATATTATTGTAGGTAACCTTCCTGAGGTGAATGATATGCCTCATAACACAATAACATCTGTTGCCAAGTGTACTGATGATAATGGAACATCACCTCCATACAATTGCATTGTTGAGAGTGTGCTATCATTGAACGAATGCATGTTTGCGAATTCAGTAATATCATCACATGAATCCATTGATTTAATTGTTTCACCACCATGTCATGGTACTGAAAATGTTAACGCAGTAACTAGATCTGCTGCGAGAGTGCAAGAGCAAATTGATCAAACTGAGGCACTAGAAATGCTAAGCCCAGTGTTACTACCTCATAAAACCATGAAGGAGAACTTTATAACAGCCCAAATGGCTGATCCATCATTGCATAAATATTTTAATCTTATAGGCCAAAAGCCAAGGTTGACTAAGAATGCGAGATGGCATTTTGCTCTAAAAGATTGCATCCTCACAAGGTACTATACCAGAGGTAACAGCACCACAGAGCAAACGGTGTTGCCAGTCGAATACCGTAAACAAGCCTTACATCTTGCACATGATATACCTTTCGCAGGGCATATGGCGTATTCAAAGACTAGATCTAGATTGTTGACACAGTTTTATTGGCCAAAAATTGGTAATGATACTAAACAATATTGCAGAACTTGTGACATCTGCCAAAAACTAGTCAAAAAGGGTAAACACCCACAGGCTGAATTGCAGGTTACAGATTTAGCCAGTAGACCCTTTGAAAAGATCTCTGTCGACATTGTAGGTCCGCTAAATCATGTAACATCTAGAGGAAATAAATTCATAATTACAATAATTGATCTCTGTAGCCGCTGGCCTGAAGCTATTCCACTTAAGAACATAACTGCCAAAGATGTGATGGAAGTTTTCTTCCACATATTTTCGAGAGTAGGGTTTCCTGACACTATCCTCTCAGACCGAGAAAGTCAATTTATAGCGTCAGCAACTCAAGCTTTCACCAAAATGTTAGGGGTGAAGCAATGTTTCAACAGCCCGTACCATCCTCACTCAACGGGAATTATAGAAAAATTTAATGGGGATCTCAAGCATATGCTTTCTAAAGTCACCCAGGAACATCCTGAAGACTGGGATACCTATTTGCCTGCCATATTATTTGCATATCGCGAAGTACCTCATTCCAGCACAGGGTTCTCACCATTTGAACTTGTGTATGGTGCCAAACCACGCGGCCCATTGTGTATATACCATTCCATGTTAACTGAAACTACACCTGTAGATAAACCCATATCATCATATGAACATGTAACATTATTGCGTGAAAGGATAATGAGATCTTGTATCATAGCCAAAGAAGCACTTAAACAATCTGGTGCTATCTACAGACAGTACGCAAACAGAGGAAATAGGACGATAACACTAACACCTGGACAAGACGTTCTACTTCTTCTACCTAGTGACCGACATCTACTGACAGACTCAAGACAAGGACCATTCAAAGTACTAAGACAGATCTCGACTGTTGACTATGAAATTGCAGTCAAAGACAAACATAAAATATTCCACATCAACATGCTAAAACCATACTACAACAGAGACGAAAACAAAGGCGAAACTGCAGCCAGCACAATGATAATTGACCATGAAGACGACGAGGAGACCGACGAAATACGAACACCAGCACTTGACACGACAAACTGTTTGCAATACATTAAAATAAACCATCATCTGACGCAAACAGAGACCGACAGTTGCAGACAACTGATACAAAACTACAGTACCACTTGTCTAAACACCCAGGACAAACAGACTTAGTACAGCATCACATTACTTTGACATCCAACACACCAATAAAATGCAGACCATACTCCATTTCCATACATTACAAAGAAAAACTACAAAAAGAAATTATAGACTTAGAAAAGAACAAAATCATCAGACGATCACAGTCACATTTTTGTTCTCCGATAGTGATTGTGCGTAAAAAGGACAACACAATAAGACTCTGTGTGGACTATAGGAAACTGAACAAGATCACACAGTTGGATTTAGAACCAATGAACAACTGTGAAGACCTACTGACTGAACTGACAGACTCTAGATACTTTACGAAACTGGACATGACAAAAGGTTACTGGCAAATGCCGGTAGACGAACAGAGCAGACACCTGACAGCATTTGCCACACCCTGGGGACTCTACGAATGGTGCAAATTGCCATTCGGGCTTGTGAATGCCCCCGCAACATTCGTACGCATGACAAGACTGCTTCTGACAGACATATCTAATATTATCTCTTATTTGGACGACATTTGTGTACACACAAAGACAATGACAGACCATATAACGACACCACAGCAGACATTTGACCGTATCAGACAGCACGGACTGACAGTTAAACCTGCTAAAGTTGACATAGCCTACCAAGAAATCTCCTTTTTGGGCTATAAAATCTCTAACGGCTTTGTCAAGACTGACGACAACATCGTGTCAAAAATTCTAAAACCCCCGCTTCCGACTACAAAGAAAGAAATCAGAAGTGTCCTACGACTGTTAAATTACTACAGACAGTTCATACCAGATTTTGCAGAACTAACTGAGTGTTTTACTAACTTATTAACAAAGACCACCCCAGTAAAATTGTGAACAGCGAATGCCTAAGAGTGTAAGACCTGCATTTGCACAAGTATTATCTTATTTTTCTGAAAATAGTTTAAAGAATCCCATTCTTAAGTTGCCAAATTTGGATATTATTTTCAGATTACGTACAGATGCGAGCTCCGTGGCGATTGCACAGTGCTTCTACAGGAACATGACGGTATTTTACATCCTGTATATTACCTGAGCCGCAAGCTCACACCGAGGGAACGAAATTGGTCCACACCTCAAAAAGAAGCCCTGGTCCTTGTATATGCAATTACAATATTGTCCAGATTCCTCCTTGGGAGGCACTTTATAGTTGAAACCGACAATAGTCCGTTAACAATCATCACATCAGGTGCGCCTACCAACCACATGATTGCACGCTGGTCGCTGTTGCTCCAAGACTACAGTTTTGAGGTAAAAAATATTCCCGGCAAGCTTAATACATTAGCCGATCTTCTATCCCGTTGTCACGACGACACCCAACAGCCTAACTACGTCTGAGTGCAATGTGTCAGAGCACTCAAATCACACAGCCATTTATGAAAGTGTTTCAGTTAAGCTGTGAAATATGTGATAGGGACGTAGTCCCATTGTAAATATAATTATTATTTGATAATTAGTTTGATAATTGTGGTGTATAAATGGGTAGAATGTGTTAGAAAGTGAACATTATTTATTGTAAATATTATGAACAAACACAGTGCCACATGAGTTCAGAAATTACTTCACGTGAACGATCTAATTTAACCGTGGCACCTGCCAACCGGAGATGTTCCGTTGTATTTTAATCCGTGTGAAAGAAACTGTGACATTTAATCTCTTGCAGAACACTGTAATCCATAGTTTCCAACGAAATATCGAACTTACCAGCTGTTTATAAGAACTGTGCATTCCGATTATTGTTACATCGATGCGGAACAGCACTGTGTTAATAACATCCGATTACATCAGCTGTGTGTGTACTTCCGAACAGTCAGAAATTTATGCAAAAAGTTAGCAGACTACAAACAAATGTTCACAAAGTAGTGACGTATGTAAGACATTTTGTGAACACGAATTTACAATACACAAATTGTGTGTGAGGATTTTTCAGTAGTGTAATCTGAGAATCATATCTTGATTAACTTGTTCACAGTGGCGACATCTAGTTCGCTATTGTAAAGAAGCATCAATTTATGACCTTAGAAATAAAGGAACACATTTAATTTATTGTTTTGAAAATATGTTAAAATTTTCTCCCATAAATTTAAATTGTTTCACAGATTACACCAAAGGGAAACAAATCGTAATAGATGGTAATGTGTAAGATATAAAAACAATCTTCATGTTGCCAAATTGTCACCACTCCAAGATGACATCAGCTGGGTATGGAAGAGATTGCCGAAGTTGTAGACCAACATAAGATGTTCCTACCAAGTCTGGGTAGAACTCAAGGGTTGGAATCGTCTCATATCGGGACGTCTTGCAGTCTAACCTGACGTTTTCGGACGTATTGGAATTTTTTTTTATTGTTTGCGAGGTAGTTGCATGTATTGCTGGTGCTACCGGTCTGACTGTGTCATATTGCAACTGACGTGATTATCCATCGAGAAGATTGTACATGGGAGATGTTACTGTTTGACATCATATGAGAGAGTGTACATATAACTTGCAATGCCTACGTATTTCATTAAAACGTAAGTCAAGTCAGATGATAACTAATGGGAAGATTCTGACTGGGTTAAAATAGTAACCCATATTTACAGAGAGCTCACATGAAAGGTTTCACCTTTCATGAATGGAAGGCGGGAAGAGTGTCATAATCTCCCCTATAGTTGTGCCACGGCGTCGTTGCGGGCGCCAGGCGAATATCATTTACCTATCCACAGATTTGCCGGTGAGCTGGACTAACCCACAGCGGTCAAGCCAGTACAGGCGTGACGCACGCAGTTCCCGCAGGGACTCAATCCCACAGGGCAAGTGCTCAAAGCGGGAAACGGCAGACAGGCTTGGGTTGCCGGACAGTACGGACGGGTTTGAGAGAGGCGTGTATACTTGCTGTGCCTTAATGCCGATTGATAGTAACTCTTGTGAGAGGATAGCAGACTGTGCGGCTGTGGTATAGGTCTGTGAGTGTATCCAGTGTATTAATTCATTGACTGATTGTATTGTTGTATTAACATTGTAATGGCGAGATGCCGGATCTGATTGTGTTGCGCGAGAAGTGTAAATAAAGTGTTGAACTTAGTGTTACCGTGTGTCACGTCAAATCATTCCGTGACTGTGTATGTCTCACATGTGTTAGGTCATACGAGCCATATTCATTCTTAAATGTGAGAACCTGACAATCACACTGATGTTGGACAACAGGATGTCTTCATCCGACATACAGGACTTCACGCTAGAGATCACAGCCAGCGAACACAAGCAAGCAAGCAAGCAAAACTCCTTGTGAAGTTGGAAGTGAACAAGGGCAGGCCGGACAGGCAGCTGCCGGTTTACATTTGGAAATTTAAAATCTATCCACGATTGAAGATGTGTAGCGCTGGTGATTCTGGCATACAATATTTAGAGTTTGTGCACTGCGCAGAGATTTTCCGTGGATACTAACACACTTAAAAGGATATCGGTGTGCAATGACAGTGATCAGTTGCCAAAACCAAAAGATAACCAGAGTTAGGACATGTGACTGACTTAGACAACATGTAGTCCACTGCATGAACAACGGAATACATGCCACATGGGTAGTTTAGACCTCTGCCTACTTACCGAACGTGTACTCCACGGCTTGAACAACGGAGCACATGAAGAGAATCCTCAGAAGATGGAGCATTTCTGGTCAAGCTAGTCGATGGTGGGCTCTGTGTCTGTGGCGATATTTATCGCTGTTCACCTGTTGAAATATTACTGTTCACCTGTTGAAATATCACTGTTCACCTGTTGAAATATCACCGTGAAATTGTGAAAATATTACTCAGTTAGATAATAAGTTAGTTAGTTAGTTTAGTTTAGTTAATTAGTTAATAAGTTAGTTAGTTAGTTAGTTAGATAGTTAGTTAGTTAATTAGTTAGTTAGTTAGTTGGTTAGTTAGTTAGTTAGTTATTTACTTAGTTAGTTAGTTAGTTAGTTAGTTACATTGACGGCCCTCACCAAACACGAAACCCCACATTGTGCCAACGGCTTCGGTCGGTAGAGCGCAATTGGGAGGGTACAAGCCTTACCCTGGTGCGATGACATGCAAGCTACAGACAAAATGTCATTGAAGGGCAGACCAGGACCTAAGCCTTCGTTAGAGCATGGCGGACAGTTAGAGCATTGTTAGAGCATTGCTTGGCTGATCCGGCAGTTTCTACAGCTTGTCTTGTTCCAGATGTAGGGGTGTTACCTTTCCTCTGGAGTAAACTAATCAGGCCGAGAGAGGGATCATGCTGCATGAGCAACACATGATCTCTATATTTTAGCCCAGGCTTTGTGCTATGGAGAGGCAATAACTCCATCCCTGGTCTTAACTGGTCTCGGAATCAAAGCGAGAGGCAACTGTTACAGGTTATAAGTCCCTGTCAATTGGCGTAGACATGGGGACTACGCTATCTCTAGTCTACTCACTTGACTACACTATCTCTAGTCTACTAACTTGACTACGCTATCTCTAGTCTACTAACTTAACTACCCTATCTGTAGTCTACTAACTTGACTGCGCTATCTCTAGTCTACTAACTTGACTACACTATCTCTAGTCTACTACCTTGACTATGCTATCTTTAGTCTACTAACTTGGCTGTGCTATCTCTATTATAGTAACGTGACTACGCTATCTCTAGTCTACTAACTTGACTGCGCTATCTCTATTATAATAACTTGACTACGCTATCTCTAGCCTACTAACTTGACTACACTTTCTCTAGTCTACTAACTTGACTACGCTAGTAACTTGATTACGCTATCTCTAGTCTACTAACTTGACTACGCTATCTCTAGCCTACTAACATGTCTACGCTATCTCTAGACTACTACATTGACTACCCTATCTGTAGTCTACTAACTTGACTCCGCTATCTCTAGTCTACTAACTTGACTACAGTATCTCTAGTCTACTAACTTGACTATGCTATCTCTAGTCTACTAACTTGACTACGCTATCTCTAGTTACTACATTGGCTACGCTATCTCTAGTCTACTAACTTGACTACGCTATCTCTAGTCAACCAACTTGACTACGCTATCTGTAGTCTACTAACTTGACTATGCTATCTCTATTCTACTACATTGACTACGCTATCTCTAGTCTACTAACTTGACTACGCTATCTCTAGTCTACTAAATTGACTAAGCTATCTCTAGTCTACTACATTGACTACGCTATCTCTAGTCTACTAACTTGACTACGCTATCTCTAGTCTACTAACTTGACTACGCTATCTCTAGTCTACTAACTTTACTACGCTATCTCTAGTTACTACATTGGTTACGCTATCTCTAGTCTACTAACTTGACTACGCTATCTCTAGTCAACCAACTTGACTACGCTATCTGTAGTCTACTAACTTGACTACACTATCTCTAGTCAACCAACTTGACTACGCTATCTGTAGTCTACTAACTTGACTATGCTATCTCTATTCTACTACATTGACTACGCAATCTCTAGTCTACTAACTTGACTACGCTATCTCTATTCTACTACATTGACTATGCTATCTCTAGTCTACTACATTGACTACGCTAGCTCTAGTCTACTAACTTGACTACGCTATCTCTAGTCTACTACATTGACTACGCTATCTCTAGTCTACTAACTTGACTACGCCATCTCTAGTCTACTACATTGACTACACTATCTCTAGTCTACTACATTGACTACGCTATCTCTAGTCTACTACATTGACTACACTATCTCTAGTCTACTACATTGACTACACTATTTCTAGTCTACTACATTGACTACACTATCTCTAGTCTACTACATTGACTACACTATCTCTAGTCTACTACATTGACTACGCTATCTCTAGTCTACTACATTGACTACACTATATCTAGTCTACTACATTGACTACACTATCTCTAGTCTACTAACTTGACTACGCTATCTCTAGTCTACTACATTGACTATGCTATCTCTAGTCTACTACATTGACTACGCTATCTCTATTCTACTACATTGACTACGCTATCTCTAGTCTACTAACTTGACTATGCTATCTCTATTCTACTACATTGACTACGCTATCTCTAGTCTACTAACTTGACTACGCTATCTCTAGTCTACTAACTTGACTACGCTATCTCTAGTCTACTACATTGACTACGCTATCTCTAGTCTACTACATTGACTATGCTATCTCTAGTCTACTACATTGACTATGCTATCTCTAGTCTACTATATTGACTACGCTATCTCTAGTCTACTAACTTGACTACGCCATCTCTAGTCTACTACATTGACTATACTATCTCTAGTCTACTACATTGACTACACTATCTCTTGTCTACTACATTGACTACACTATCTCTAGTCTACTACATTGACTACACTATCTCTAGTCTACTACATTGACTACGCTATCTCTTGTCTACTACATTGACTACACTATCTCTAGTCTACTACATTGACTACACTATCTCTAGTCTACTACATTGACTATACTATCTCTAGTCTACTACATTGACTACACTATCTCTTGTCTACTACATTGACTACACTATCTCTAGTCTACTACATTGACTACACTATCTCTAGTCTACTACATTGACTACGCTATCTCTAGTCTACTAACTTGACTACGCTATCTCTAGTCTACTACATTGACTACACTATCTCTTGTCTACTACATTGACTACACTATCTCTAGTCTACTACATTGACTACACTATCTCTAGTCTACTACATTGACTACACTATCTCTAGTCTACTACATTGACTACACTATCTCTATTCTACTACATTGACTATGCTATCTCTAGTCTACTACAATGACTACGCTATCTCTAGTCTACTAACTTGACTACGCTATCTCTAGTCTACTACATTGACTACACTATCTCTTGTCTACTACATTGACTACACTATCTCTAGTCTACTACATTGACTACACTATCTCTAGTCTACTACATTGACTACACTATCTCTAGTCTACTACATTGACTACACTATCTCTAGTCTAATACATTGACTACACTATCTCTAGTCTACTACATTGACTACACTATCTCTAGTCTAATACATTGACTACACTATCTATATTCTACTACATTGACTATGCTATCTCTAGTCTACTACATTGACTACGCTATCTCTAGTCTACTAACTTGACTACGCCATCTCTAGTCTACTACATTGACTACACTATCTCTAGTCTACTTCATTGACTACGCTATCTCTAGTCTACTACATTGACTACACTATCTCTAGTCTACTACATTGACTACACTATTTCTAGTCTACTACATTGACTACACTATCTCTAGTCTACTACATTGACTACACTATCTCTAGTCTACTACATTGACTACGCTATCTCTAGTCTACTACATTGACTACACTATATCTAGTCTACTACATTGACTACACTATCTCTAGTCTAATAACTTGACTACGCCATCTCTAGTCTACTACATTGACTATACTATCTCTAGTCTACTACATTGACTACGCTATCTCTATTCTACTACATTGACTACACTATCTCTAGTCTACTACACTGACTACACTATCTCTAGTCTACTACATTGACTACGCTATCTCTAGTCTACTACATTGACTACACTATCTCTTGTCTACTACATTGACTATACTATCTCTAGTCTACTACATTGACTACGCTATCTCTATTCTACTACATTGACTACACTATCTCTAGTCTACTAACTTGACTACGCTATCTCTAGTCTACTACATTGACTATGCTATCTCTAGTCTACTACATTGACTACGCTATCTCTAGTCTACTAACTTGACTACGCTATCTCTAGTCTACTAACTTGACTACGCTATCTCTAGTTACTACATTGGCTACGCTATCTCTAGTCTACTAACTTGACTACGCTATCTCTAGTCAACCACCTTGACTACGCTATCTGTAGTCTACTAACTTGACTACGCTATCTCTAGTCAACCAACTTGACTACGCTATCTGTAGTCTACTAACTTGACTACGCTATCTCTATTCTACTACATTGACTACGCTATCTCTAGTCTACTATACTTGACTACGCTATCTCTAGTCTACTTCATTGACTATGCTATCTCTAGTCTACTACATTGACTACGCTATCTCTAGTCTACTAACTTGACTACGCTATCTCTAGTCTACTACATTGACTACGCTATCTCTAGTCTACTAACTTGACTACGCCATCTCTAGTCTACTACATTGACTACACTATCTCTAGTCTACTACATTGACTACACTATCTCTAGTCTACTACATTGACTACACTATCTCTAGTCTACTACATTGACTACACTATCTCTAGTCTCTACATTGACTACACTATCTCTAGTCTACTACATTGACTACGCAATCTCTAGTCTACTACATTGACTACACTATATCTAGTCTACTACATTGACTACACTATCTCTAGTCTACTAACTTGACTACGCTATCTCTAGTCTACTAACTTGACTACGCTATCTCTAGTCTATTAACTTGACTACGCTATCTTTAGTCTACTCACTTTACTACGCTATCTCTAGTCAACTACATTGACTATGCTATCTCTAGTCTACTAACTTGACCACGCTATCTCTAGTCCACTAACTTTACTACGCTATCTCTAGTCTACTAAATTGACTACGCTATCTCTAGTCTACTAACTTGACTACGCTATCTCTAGTCTACCAACTTGACTATGCTATCTGTAGTCTACTAACTTGACTACGCTATCTCTATTCTACTACATTGACTATGCAATCTCTAGTCTACTAACTTGACTACGCTATCTCTAGTCTACTACTTTGACTACGCTATCTCTAGTCTACTAACTTGACTACGCTATCTCTAGTCTACTACATTGACTATGCTATCTCTAGTCTACTACATTGACTACACTATATCTAGTCTACTACATTGACTACACTACCTCTAGTCTACTACATTGACTACACTATCTCTAGTCTACTACATTGACTACACTATCTCTAGTCTACTACATTGACTACGCTATCTCTAGTCTACTAACTTGACTACGCTATCTCTAGTCTACTACATTTACTACACTATCTCTAGTCTACTACATTGACTACGCTATCTCTAGTCTACTAACTTGACTATGCTATCTCTAGTCTATTGCATTGACTACGCTATCTCTAGTCTACTAACTTGACTACGCTATCTCTAGTCTACTAACTTGACTACGCTATCTCTAGTCTTACTACTTGACTACGCTATCTCTAGTCTACTAACTTGACTACGCTATCTCTAGTCTACTAACTTGGCTAGCGCTATCTCTAGTCTACTACATTGACTACGCTATCTCTAGTCTACTGACTTGACTACGCTATCTCTAGTCTACTAACTTGACTACGCTATCTCTAGTCTACTACATTGACTACGCTATCTCTAGTCTACTACATTGACTAAGGCTATCTCTAGTCTACTACATTG
Organism: Cepaea nemoralis; assembly: GCA_014155875.1. NCBI lineage: Eukaryota > Metazoa > Mollusca > Gastropoda > Stylommatophora > Helicidae > Cepaea > Cepaea nemoralis. The sequence goes on along the minus strand of JACEFZ010027103.1, from coordinate 156,072 downwards.
ACTACGCTATCTCTAGTCTACTAACTTGACTACGCTATCTCTAGTCTACTAACTTGACTACGCTATCTCTAGTCTACTACATTGACTACGCTATCTCTAGTCACCTAACTTGGACTACGCTATCTCTAGTCTAACTACATTGGACTACGCTATCTCTAGTCTACTAACATTGAACTACGCTATCTCTAGTCTACTAACATTGACTACTGCTATCTCGAGTCCACTACTTACATTGACTATGCCTTCTCTAGTCTACTACATTGACTACAGGCTATCTCTAGTCTAACTAACATGAACTAGCTACTATCTCGTAGTCTACTACATTGGACTACAGCTAATCTCTAGTCTACTAACATGACTACACTATCTCTAGTCTACTACTTGACTACACTATCTCTAGTCTCTACCTTGACTACGCTACTCTAGTCTACACATTGACGACTCCCTATCTCTGGCACTACATTGGCTTACCTATCTCTAGTCTACTAACTTGACTACGCTATCTCTAGTCAACAACTGACTACGCTGCTATCTTAGTCTACTAACTTGACTACGCTATCTCTATTCACTACATTGACTACGCTATCTCTAGTCTACTACTTGACTATGCTGACTCTAGTCTACACTTTGACTACGCTATCTCTAGTCTATCTAACTTGACTACGCTATCTCTAGTCTACTAACTTGACTACGCTATCTCTAGTCTACTGACTACGCTATCTCTAGTCTACTAACTTGACTACGCTATCTCTAGTCTACTAATTGACTACGCTATCTCTAGTCTACTACTTGACTACGCTATCTCTAGTCTACTAACTTGACTACGCTATCTCTAGTCTACTACATTGACTACGCTATCTCTAGTCTACTACTTGACTACGCTATCTCTAGTCTACTACATTGACTACGCTATCTCTAGTCTACTACATTGACTACGCTATCTCTAGTCTACTACATTGACTACGCTATCTCTAGTCTACTACTTGACTACGCTATCTCTAGTCTACTAACTTGACTACGCTATCTCTAGTCTACTAACTTGACTACGCTATCTCTAGTCTACTACATTGACTACGCTATCTCTAGTCTACTACATTGACTATGCTATCTCTAGTCTACTACATTGACTACGCTATCTCTAGTCTACTACATTGACTACGCTATCTCTAGTCTACTAACTTGACTACGCTATCTCTAGTCTACTAACTTGACTACGCTATCTCTAGTCTACTACATTGACTACGCTATCTCTAGTCTACTACATTGACTACCCTATCTCTAGTCTACTACATTGACTACACTATCTCTAGTCTACTACATTGACTACACTATCTCTAGTCTACTACATTGACTACGCTATCTCTAGTCTACTACATTGACTACGCTATCTCTAGTCTACTACATTGACTACGCTATCTCTAGTCTACTAACTTGACTACGCCTATCTCTAGTCTACTACATTGACTACGCTATCTCTAGTCTACTACATTGACTACAGCTATCTCTAGTCTACTAACTTGACTACAGCTATCTCTAGTCTACTACATTGACTACGACTATCTCTAGTCTACTACATTGACTACGCTATCTCTAGTCTACTAACTTGACTACGCTATCTCTAGTCTACTACTTTGACTACGCTATCTCTAGTCTACTACATTGACTACGCTATCTCTAGTCTACTAACTTGACTACGCTATCTCTAGTCTACTAACTTGACTACGCTATCTCTAGTCTACTACATTGACTACGCTATCTCTAGTCTACTAACTTGACTACGCTATCTCTAGTCTACTACCTTGACTACGCTATCTCTAGTCTACTAACTTGACTACGCTATCTCTAGTCTACTAACTTGACTACGCTATCTCTAGTCTACTAACTTGACTACGCTATCTCTAGTCTACTACATTGACTACGCTATCTCTAGTCTACTAACTTGACTACCCCATCTCTAGTCTACTAATTGACTATGCTATCTCTAGTCTACTACATTGACTACGCTATCTCTAGTCTACTAACTTGACTACGCTATCTCTAGTCTACTAATTGACTACGCTATCTCTAGTCTACTAACTTGACTACGCTATCTCTAGTCTACTACATTGACTACGCTATCTCTAGTCTACTACTTGACTACGCTATCTCTAGTCTACTACATTGACTACGCTATCTCTAGTCTACTACATTGACTACGCTATCTCTAGTCTACTAACATTGACTACGCTATCTCTAGTCTACTACATTGACTACAGCTATCTCTAGTCTACTCACATTGACTACGCTATCTCTAGTCTACTACATTGACTACACTATCTCTAGTCTACTACATTGGACTACACTATCTCTAGTCTACTACATTGACTACAGCTATCTCTAGTCTACTACATTGACTACCTATCCTCTAGTCTACTACATTGACTACACTATCTCTAGTCTACTACATTGACTACGCTATCTCGTAGTCTACTACATTTGACTACAGCTATCTCTAGTCTACTACATTGACTACAGCTATCTCTAGTCTACTACATTGACTAAGCTATCTCTAGTCTACTACATTGACTACGCTATCTCTAGTCTACTAACTTGACTACGCTATCTCTAGTCTACTACTTGACTACGCTATCTCTAGTCTACTAACATTGACTACGCTATCTCTAGTCTACTAACTTGACTACGCTATCTCTAGTCTACTAGCTTGACTACGCTATCTCTAGTCTACTAACTTGACTACGCTATCTCTTAGTCTACTAACTTGACTATGCTATCTCTAGTCTACTAACTTGACTACTGCTATCTCTAGTCTACTAACTTGCTACGCTATCTCTAGTCTACTAAACTTGACTTACGCTATCTCTAGTCTACTAACTTGACTAAGCATATCTTAGTCTACTAACTTGACTACGCTATCTCTAGTCTACTAACATTGACTACGCTATCTCTAGTCTACGAACGTGACTACGCTATCTCTAGTCTACTAACTTGACTAAAACGCTATCTCTAGTCTACTAACTTGACTAACGCTATCTCTAGTCTACAAACTTGACTACCTATCTCTAGTCTACTAACTTGACTAACACTATCTCTAGTCTACTAACGTGACTACGCTATCTCTAGTCTACTAACTTGACTACGCTATCTCTAGTCCTACTACTTGACTACGCTATCTCTAGTCTACTACTTGACTACGCTATCTCTTAGTCTACTAATTTGACCATGCTATCTCTAGTCTACTAACTTGACTACGCTATCTCTAGTCTACTAACTTGACTACGCTATCTCTAGTCTACTAACTTGACTACGCTATCTCTAGTCTAACTAACTTGACTATGCTATCTCTATTCTACTACATTGACTACGCTATCTCTAGTCTACTAACTTGACTACGCTATCTCTAGTCTACTAACTTGACTATGCTATCTCTAGTCTACTACATTGACTACGCTATCTCTAGTCTACTAACTTGACTATGCTATCTCTATTCTACTACATTGACTACGCTATCTCTAGTCTACTAACTTGACTACCCCATCTCTAGTCTACTACATTGACTACACTATCTCTAGTCTACTACATTGACTACACTATCTCTAGTCTACTACATTGACTACACTACCTCTAGTCTACTACATTGACTACACTATCTCTAGTCTACTACATTGACTACACTATCTCTAGTCTACTAACTTGACTACGCTATCTCTAGTCTACTACATTGACTACACTATCTCTAGTCTACTACATTGACTACGCTATCTCTAGTCTACTAACTTGACTACGCTATCTCTAGTCAACCAACTTGACTACGCTATCTGTAGTCTACTACTTGACTACGCTATCTCTATTCTACTACATTGACTACGCTATCTCTAGTCTACTAACTTGACTATGCTATCTCTAGTCTACTACTTTGACTACGCTATCTCTAGTCTACTAACTTGACTACGCTATCTCTAGTCTACTAACTTGACTATGCTATCTCTAGTCTATTGCATTGACTACGCTATCTCTAGTCTACTAACTTGACTACGCTATCTCTAGTCTACTAACTGACAACGCTATCTCTAGTCTTGTAGTTGACTACGCTATCTCTAGTCTACTAACTTGACTGCGCTATCTCTAGTCTACTAACTTGGCTGCGCTATCTCTAGTCTACTAACTTGACTACGCTATCTCTAGTCTACTGACGTGACTACGCTATCTCTAGTCTACTAACTTGACTACGCTATCTCTAGTCTACTGACGAGACTACGCTATCTCTAGTCTACTAACTTTACTACGCTATCTCTAGTCCACTAACTTGACTAAGGTATCTCTAGTCTAGTAGCTTGACTACGCTATCTCTAGTCTACTAACTTGACTACGCTATCTCTAGTCTACTAACTTGACTACGCTATCTCTAGTCTACTAACTTGATTATGCTATATCTAGTCTACTAACTTGACTACGCTATCTCTAGTCTACTAACTTGGCTACGCTATCTCTTGTCTACTAATTTGACCATGCTATCTCTAGTCTACTAACTTGACTACGCTATCTCTAGTCTACTAATTTGACTACGCTATCTCTAGTCTACTAACTTGACTACGCTATCTCTAGTCAACTAACTTGACTATGCTATCTCTATTCTACTACATTGACTACGCTATCTCTAGTCTACTAACATGACTACGCTATCTCTAGTCTACTTCATTGACTATGCTATCTCTAGTCTACTACATTGACTACGCTATCTCTAGTCTACTAACTTGACTACGCTATCTCTAGTCTACTACATTGACTACGCTATCTCTAGTCTACTAACTTGACTACCCCATCTCTAGTCTACTACATTGACTACACTATCTCTAGTCTACTACATTGACTACACTATCTCTAGTCTACTACATTGACTACACTACCTCTAGTCTACTACATTGACTATACTATCTCTAGTCTACTACATTGACTACACTATCTCTAGTCTACTAACTTGACTATGCTATCTCTAGTCTACTACTTTGACTACGCTATCTCTAGTCTACTACATTGACTACGCTATCTCTAGTCTACTAACTTGACTATGCTATCTCTAGTCTATTGCATTGACTACGCTATCTCTAGTCTACTAACTTGACTACGCTATCTCTAGTCTACTAACTTAACAACGCTATCTCTAGTCTTGTAGTTTGACTACGCTATCTCTAGTCTACTAACTTGACTGCGCTATCTCTAGTCTACTAACTTGGCTGCGCTATCTCTAGTCTACTAACTTGACTACGCTATCTCTAGTCTACTGACGTGACTACGCTATCTCTAGTCTACTAACTTGACTACGCTATCTCTAGTCTACTGACGTGACTACGCTATCTCTAGTCTACTAACTTGACTACGCTATCTCTAGTCCACTAACTTGACTAAGGTATCTCTAGTCTAGTAGCTTGACTACGCTATCTCTAGTCTACTAACTTGACTACGCTATCTCTAGTCTACTAACTTGACTACGCTATCTCTAGTCTACTAACTTGATTATGCTATATCTAGTCTACTAACTTGACTACGCTATCTCTAGTCTACTAACTTGACTACGATATCTCTTGTCTACTAATTTGACCATGCTATCTCTAGTCTACTAACTTGACTACGCTATCTCTAGTCTACTAATTTGACTACGCTATCTCTAGTCTACTAACTTGACTACGCTATCTCTAGTCAACTAACTTGACTATGCTATCTCTATTCTACTACATTGACTACGCTATCTCTAGTCTACTAACTTGACTACGCTATCTCTAGTCTACTTCATTGACTATGCTATCTCTAGTCTACTACATTGACTACGCTATCTCTAGTCTACTAACTTGACTACGCTATCTCTAGTCTACTACATTGACTACGCTATCTCTAGTCTACTAACTTGACTACCCCATCTCTAGTCTACTACATTGACTACACTATCTCTAGTCTACTACATTGACTACACTATCTCTAGTCTACTACATTGACTACACTACCTCTAGTCTACTACATTGACTATACTATCTCTAGTCTACTACATTGACTACACTATCTCTAGTCTACTAACTTGACTATGCTATCTCTAGTCTACTACTTTGACTACGCTATCTCTAGTCTACTACATTGACTACGCTATCTCTAGTCTACTAACTTGACTATGCTATCTCTAGTCTATTGCATTGACTACGCTATCTCTAGTCTACTAACTTGACTACGCTATCTCTAGTCTACTAACTTAACAACGCTATCTCTAGTCTTGTAGTTTGACTACGCTATCTCTAGTCTACTAACTTGACTGCGCTATCTCTAGTCTACTAACTTGGCTGCGCTATCTCTAGTCTACTAACTTGACTACGCTATCTTTAGTCTACTGACGTGACTACGCTATCTCTAGTCTACTAACTTGACTACGCTATCTCTAGTCTACTGACGTGACTACGCTATCTCTAGTCTACTAACTTGACTACGCTATCTCTAGTCCACTAACTTGACTAAGGTATCTCTAGTCTAGTAGCTTGACTACGCTATCTCTAGTCTACTAATTTGACTACGCTATCTCTAGTCTACTAACTTGACTACGCTATCTCTAGTCAACTAACTTGACTATGCTATCTCTATTCTACTACATTGACTACGCTATCTCTAGTCTACTAACTTGACTACGCTATCTCTAGTCTACTTCATTGACTATGCTATCTCTAGTCTACTACATTGACTACGCTATCTCTAGTCTACTAACTTGACTACGCTATCTCTAGTCTACTACATTGACTACGCTATCTCTAGTCTACTAACTTGACTACCCCATCTCTAGTCTACTACATTGACTACACTATCTCTAGTCTACTACATTGACTACACTATCTCTAGTCTACTACATTGACTACACTACCTCTAGTCTACTACATTGACTACACTATCTCTAGTCTACTACATTGACTACACTATCTCTAGTCTACTAACTTGACTACGCTATCTCTAGTCTACTACATTGACTACACTATCTCTAGTCTACTACATTGACTACGCTATCTCTAGTCTACTAACTTGACTACGCTATCTCTAGTCAACCAACTTGACTACGCTATCTGTAGTCTACTAACTTGACTACGCTATCTCTATTCTACTACATTGACTACGCTATCTCTAGTCTACTAACTTGACTATGCTATCTCTAGTCTACTACTTTGACTACGCTATCTCTAGTCTACTAACTTGACTACGCTATCTCTAGTCTACTAACTTGACTATGCTATCTCTAGTCTATTGCATTGACTACGCTATCTCTAGTCTACTAACTTGACTACGCTATCTCTAGTCTACTAACTTGACAACGCTATCTCTAGTCTTGTAGTTTGACTACGCTATCTCTAGTCTACTAACTTGACTGCGCTATCTCTAGTCTACTAACTTGGCTGCGCTATCTCTAGTCTACTAACTTGACTACGCTATCTCTAGTCTACTGACGTGACTACGCTATCTCTAGTCTACTAACTTGACTACGCTATCTCTAGTCTACTGACGAGACTACGCTATCTCTAGTCTACTAACTTTACTACGCTATCTCTAGTCCACTAACTTGACTAAGGTATCTCTAGTCTAGTAGCTTGACTACGCTATCTCTAGTCTACTAACTTGACTACGCTATCTCTAGTCTACTAACTTGACTACGCTATCTCTAGTCTACTAACTTGATTATGCTATATCTAGTCTACTAACTTGACTACGCTATCTCTAGTCTACTAACTTGGCTACGCTATCTCTTGTCTACTAATTTGACCATGCTATCTCTAGTCTACTAACTTGACTACGCTATCTCTAGTCTACTAATTTGACTACGCTATCTCTAGTCTACTAACTTGACTACGCTATCTCTAGTCAACTAACTTGACTATGCTATCTCTATTCTACTACATTGACTACGCTATCTCTAGTCTACTAACATGACTACGCTATCTCTAGTCTACTTCATTGACTATGCTATCTCTAGTCTACTACATTGACTACGCTATCTCTAGTCTACTAACTTGACTACGCTATCTCTAGTCTACTACATTGACTACGCTATCTCTAGTCTACTAACTTGACTACCCCATCTCTAGTCTACTACATTGACTACACTATCTCTAGTCTACTACATTGACTACACTATCTCTAGTCTACTACATTGACTACACTACCTCTAGTCTACTACATTGACTATACTATCTCTAGTCTACTACATTGACTACACTATCTCTAGTCTACTAACTTGACTATGCTATCTCTAGTCTACTACTTTGACTACGCTATCTCTAGTCTACTACATTGACTACGCTATCTCTAGTCTACTAACTTGACTATGCTATCTCTAGTCTATTGCATTGACTACGCTATCTCTAGTCTACTAACTTGACTACGCTATCTCTAGTCTACTAACTTAACAACGCTATCTCTAGTCTTGTAGTTTGACTACGCTATCTCTAGTCTACTAACTTGACTGCGCTATCTCTAGTCTACTGACTTGGCTGCGCTATCTCTAGTCTACTAACTTGACTACGCTATCTCTAGTCTACTGACGTGACTACGCTATCTCTAGTCTACTAACTTGACTACGCTATCTCTAGTCTACTGACGTGACTACGCTATCTCTAGTCTACTAACTTGACTACGCTATCTCTAGTCCACTAACTTGACTAAGGTATCTCTAGTCTAGTAGCTTGACTACGCTATCTCTAGTCTACTAACTTGACTACGCTATCTCTAGTCTACTAACTTGACTACGCTATCTCTAGTCTACTAACTTGATTATGCTATATCTAGTCTACTAACTTGACTACGCTATCTCTAGTCTACTAACTTGACTACGATATCTCTTGTCTACTAATTTGACCATGCTATCTCTAGTCTACTAACTTGACTACGCTATCTCTAGTCTACTAATTTGACTACGCTATCTCTAGTCTACTAACTTGACTACGCTATCTCTAGTCAACTAACTTGACTATGCTATCTCTATTCTACTACATTGACTACGCTATCTCTAGTCTACTAACTTGACTACGCTATCTCTAGTCTACTTCATTGACTATGCTATCTCTAGTCTACTACATTGACTACGCTATCTCTAGTCTACTAACTTGACTACGCTATCTCTAGTCTACTACATTGACTACGCTATCTCTAGTCTACTAACTTGACTACCCCATCTCTAGTCTACTACATTGACTACACTATCTCTAGTCTACTACATTGACTACACTATCTCTAGTCTACTACATTGACTACACTACCTCTAGTCTACTACATTGACTATACTATCTCTAGTCTACTACATTGACTACACTATCTCTAGTCTACTAACTTGACTATGCTATCTCTAGTCTACTACTTTGACTACGCTATCTCTAGTCTACTACATTGACTACGCTATCTCTAGTCTACTAACTTGACTATGCTATCTCTAGTCTATTGCATTGACTACGCTATCTCTAGTCTACTAACTTGACTACGCTATCTCTAGTCTACTAACTTAACAACGCTATCTCTAGTCTTGTAGTTTGACTACGCTATCTCTAGTCTACTAACTTGACTGCGCTATCTCTAGTCTACTAACTTGGCTGCGCTATCTCTAGTCTACTAACTTGACTACGCTATCTTTAGTCTACTGACGTGACTACGCTATCTCTAGTCTACTAACTTGACTACGCTATCTCTAGTCTACTGACGTGACTACGCTATCTCTAGTCTACTAACTTGACTACGCTATCTCTAGTCCACTAACTTGACTAAGGTATCTCTAGTCTAGTAGCTTGACTACGCTATCTCTAGTCTACTAACTTGACTACGCTATCTCTAGTCTACTAACTTGACTACGCTATCTCTAGTCTACTAACTTGATTATGCTATATCTAGTCTACTAACTTGACTACGCTATCTCTAGTCTACTAACTTGACTACGATATCTCTTGTCTACTAATTTGACCATGCTATCTCTAGTCTACTAACTTGACTACGCTATCTCTAGTCTACTAATTTGACTACGCTATCTCTAGTCTACTAACTTGACTACGCTATCTCTAGTCAACTAACTTGACTATGCTATCTCTATTCTACTACATTGACTACGCTATCTCTAGTCTACTAACTTGACTACGCTATCTCTAGTCTACTTCATTGACTATGCTATCTCTAGTCTACTACATTGACTACGCTATCTCTAGTCTACTAACTTGACTACGCTATCTCTAGTCTACTACATTGACTACGCTATCTCTAGTCTACTAACTTGACTACCCCATCTCTAGTCTACTACATTGACTACACTATCTCTAGTCTACTACATTGACTACACTATCTCTAGTCTACTACATTGACTACACTACCTCTAGTCTACTACATTGACTATACTATCTCTAGTCTACTACATTGACTACACTATCTCTAGTCTACTAACTTGACTACGCTATCTCTAGTCTACTACATTGACTACACTATCTTTAGTCTACTACATTGACTACGCTATCTCTAGTCTACTAACTTGACTACGCTATCTCTAGTCAACCAACTTGACTACGCTATCTGTAGTCTACTAACTTGACTACGCTATCTCTATTCTATTACATTGACTACGCTATCTCTAGTCTACTAACTTGACTACGCTATCTCTAGTCTACTACTTTGACTACGCTATCTCTAGTCTACTAACTTGACTACGCTATCTCTAGTCTACTACATTGACTATGCTATCTCTAGTCTACTACATTGACTACACTACCTCTAGTCTACTACATTGACTACACTATCTCTAGTCTCCTACATTGACTACACTATCTCTAGTCTACTACATTGACTACGCTATCTCTAGTCTACTAACTTGACTACGCTATCTCTAGTCTACTACATTGACTACACTATCTCTAGTCTACTACATTGACTACGCTATCTCTAGTCTACTAACTTGACTACGCTATCTCTAGTCTACTAACTTGACAACGCTATCTCTAGTCTTGTAGCTTGACTACGCTATCTCTAGTCTACTAACTTGACTGCGCTATCTCTAGTCTACTAACTTGGCTGCGCTATCTCTAGTCTACTAACTTGACTACGCTATCTCTAGTCTACTGACGTGACTACGCTATCTCTAGTCTACTAACTTGACTACGCTATCTCTAGTCTACTGACGTGACTACGCTATCTCTAGTCTACTAACTTGACTACGCTATCTCTAGTCCACTAACTTGACTACGCTATCTCTAGTCTACTAACTTGACTACGCTATCTCTAGTCTACTAACTTGACTACGCTATCTCTAGTCTACTAACTTGATTATGCTATATCTAGTCTACTAACTTGACTACGCTATCTCTAGTCTACTAACTTGACTACGCTATCTCTTGTCTACTAATTTGACCATGCTATCTCTAGTCTACTAACTTGACTACGCTATCTCTAGTCTACTAATTTGACTACGCTATCTCTAGTCTACTAACTTGACTACGCTATCTCTAGTCAACTAACTTGACTATGCTATCTCTATTCTACTACATTGACTACGCTATCTCTAGTCTACTAACTTGACTACGCTATCTCTAGTCTACTTCATTGACTATGCTATCTCTAGTCTACTACATTGACTACGCTATCTTTAGTCTACTAACTTGACAACGCTATCTCTAGTCTACTACATTGACTACGCTATCTCTAGTCTACTAACTTGACTACGCCATCTCTAGTCTACTACATTGACTACACTATCTCTAGTCTACTACATTGACTACACTATCTCTAGTCTACTACATTGACTACACTATCTCTAGTCTACTACATTGACTACACTATCTCTAGTCTCTACATTGACTACACTATCTCTAGTCTACTACATTGACTACGCAATCTCTAGTCTACTACATTGACTACACTATATCTAGTCTACTACATTGACTACACTATCTCTAGTCTACTAACTTGACTACGCTATCTCTAGTCTACTAACTTGACTACGCTATCTCTAGTCTATTAACTTGACTACGCTATCTTTAGTCTACTCACTTTACTAGGCTATCTCTAGTCAACTACATTGATTATGCTATCTCTAGTCTACAAACTTGTCCACGCTATCTCTAGTCCACTAACTTTACTACGCTATCTCTAGTCTACTAACTTGACTACGCTATCTCTAGTCAACTAACTTGACTACGCTATCTCTAGTCTACCAACTTGACTACGCTATCACTAGTTACTACATTGGCTATGCTATCTCTAGTCTACTAACTTGACTACGCTATCTCTAGTCTACTACATTGACTATGCTATCTCTAGTCTACTACATTGACTACGCTATCTCTAGTCTACTACATTGACTACGCTATCTCTATTCTACTACATTGACTACGCTATCTCTAGTCTACTAACTTGACTACGCTATCTCTAGTCTACTACATTGACTATGCTATCTCTAGTCTACTAACTTGACTACGCTATCTCTAGTCTACTACATTGACTATGCTATCTCTAGTCTACTACATTGACTACGCTATCTCTAGTCTACTAACTTGACTACGCTATCTCTAGTCTACTACATTGACTACGCTATCTCTAGTCTACTAACTTGACTACGCTATCTCTAGTCTACTACATTGACTACACTATCTCTAGTCTACTACATTGACTACGCTATCTCTAGTCTACTACATTGACTACACTATCTCTAGTCTACTACATTGACTACGCTATCTTTAGTCTACTACATTGACTACACTATTTCTAGTCTACTACATTGACTACACTATCTCTTGTCTACTACATTGACTACACTATCTCTAGTCTACTTCATTGACTACACTATCTCTAGTCTACTACATTGACTATGCTATCTTTAGTCTACTACATTGACTACACTATATCTAGTCTACTACATTGACTACACTATCTCTAGTCTACTACATTGACTACACTATCTCTAGTCTACTACATTGACTACACTATCTCTAGTCTACTACATTGACTACGCTATCTCTAGTCTACTAACTTGACTACGCTATCTCTAGTCTACTACATTGACTACACTATCTCTAGTCTACTACATTGACTACGCTATCTCTAGTCTACTAACTTGACTACGCTATCTCTAGTCTACTACATTGACTACACTATCTCTAGTCTACTACATTGACTACACTATCTCTAGTCTACTACATTGACTACACTATCTCTAGTCTACTACATTGACTACACTATCTCTAGTCTACTACATTGACTACACTATCTCTAGCCTACTACATTGACTACGCTATCTCTAGTCTACTAACTTGACTACGCTATCTCTAGTCTATTGCATTGACTACGCTATCTCTAGTCTACTAACTTGAATACGCTATCTCTAGTCTACTACCTTGACTACGCTATCTCTAGTCTACTACATTGACTACACTATCTCTAGTCTACTAACTTGACTACGCTATCTCTAGTCTACTACATTGACTACTCTATCTCTAGTCTACTACATTGACTACGCTATCTCTAGTCTACTAACTTGACTACGCTATCTCTAGTCTACTACATTGACTACACTATCTCTAGTCTACTACATTGACTACACTATCTCTAGTCTACTACATTGACTACACTATCTCTAGTCTACTACATTGACTACACTATCTCTAGTCTACTACATTGACTACACTATCTCTAGTCTACTACATTGACTACACTATCTCTAGTCTACTACATTGACTACGCTATCTCTAGTCTACTAACTTGACTACGCTATCTCTAGTCTATTGCATTGACTATGCTATCTCTAGTCTACTAACTTGAATACGCTATCTCTAGTCTACTACCTTGACTACGCTATCTCTAGTCTTCTAACTTGACTACGCTATCTCTAGTCTACTAACTTGACTACGCTATCTCTAGTCTACTACATTGACTACACTATCTCTAGTCTACTACATTGACTACACTATCTCTAGTCTACTACATTGACTACACTATCTCTAGTCTACTACATTGACTACACTATCTCTAGTCTACTACATTGACTACACTATCTCTAGTCTACTACATTGACTACACTATCTCTAGTCTACTACATTGACTACGCTATCTCTAGTCTACTAACTTGACTACGCTATCTCTAGTCTATTGCATTGACTACGCTATCTCTAGTCTACTAACTTGAATACGCTATCTCTAGTCTACTACCTTGACTACGCTATCTCTAGTCTATTGCATTGACTACGCTATCTCTAGTCTACTAACTTGATTATGCTATATCTAGTCCACTAACTTGATTATGCTATATCTAGTCTGCTAACTTGATTATGCTATATCTAGTGCACTAATTTGATTATGCTATTTTGGTCAGAGACCATAACTTTATGAAGGGAAAATCCCAACTGCACCTCCCCGCGGTAGAGGATGGAAACACACCACGTTGTGGCTAACACAGCTCTGGGGACCGAGTATCCACCGGAATAAGTGGACAACTCTGCAGCTGAGCAGAGCAGGGCACTCATTTGTCCTTGCAGTCGGAAATGGCTGTCAAAGGCAGAGGTAAAAGACCACCATGTGGATGTGGAAGGCAAGGGGAAACCACCACATTATCTTCCCAAGACTTCATGGCAAAACATATATCAAAGTTAGTGAAGGACGTTAATGGCTGTCTTAGGGCATCCTCGTCCGGTAGGGACAGTCATGAGCCACAGGTGACCGTCATCCAGCTACTGATGGCAAAATCATAACTAAAATAAATAAATTTAGAGTAGGAACATGGAATGTTAGGACATTAAATGAGCTAGGAAAGTTGACCAATGTTCTAAGAGAGATGGATAGCATGAAAATGAATATACTAGGCGTTAGTGAGATGAGATGGAAGGGATCGGGCAAAATTATAGCTGACAATCACACAATAATTTATTCTGGAGGGGATACACATGAAAAAGGTGTAGGAATAATATTAGACGAAAAAACAGCCAAGTCAATTAATGGATACTGGTGTATTTCAGATAGAGTTATTATGGTAAAAATCAAAAGCAAACCAATAGACATAAATATTATACAAGTATATGCACCAACAGCAAGCAGTAGTGATGAAGAAATACAACACTTTTGCGACGAAATAGAAATGGCGATGGCTCAAATTGGATCACAAGAAATAAAAATAATACTTGGTGATTTTAATGCAAAAGTAGGAAAGGGAAAAATGGAGGATGTAGTGGGGAATTATGGTTTAGGTACAAGAAATGAAAGAGGGGAAAAGCTAATAGAATGGGCAAATATCAATGAGATGATAATTGGAAACACATGGTTTAAACACCATAAAATACGACTGTACACATGGATAAGCCCTGATAAGAAAATACGCAACCAAATTGACTACATACTAATTAATAAAAGATTAGAAATGCTTTAATTAATGTAAAGACAATGCCTGGTGCTGACTGTAATAGTGATTATGTACCACTATGTGGACAAATAAAAGTAAGATTAAAGAGAGGGAAAAAATGGTTAAGAACATGAGACTTAATAAAGAGGTTCTGAAAATAGATAAAGAAATGCAAGAACAATACAGAGTGACTGTGAAAAATAGGTACAATGCAATAACTAAAATACAGAGTATAGATGAACAATGGGAAATGTTAAGGGACTCCAA
This sequence comes from Cepaea nemoralis, assembly GCA_014155875.1. Classification (NCBI taxonomy): domain Eukaryota; kingdom Metazoa; phylum Mollusca; class Gastropoda; order Stylommatophora; family Helicidae; genus Cepaea; species Cepaea nemoralis. The sequence goes on along the minus strand of JACEFZ010027103.1, from coordinate 140,438 downwards.
TCATCAAACTAGCAAAGAAGTATTACCGGAGAGAGGCAAAATAGCTAAGAAAAAATGGATGAATGAAGATATCTTAAAACTGATGGACAAAAGAAAACAGAGTAAAAATGACAAACAAGAATACGCTAAGATAAATAAAGAAATAAAAGATAAATGTGGGAAGGCTAAAGAAAGTTGGTTAAACGAGCAATGCAAAAACAATTGAATTAAATTCCATTAAAGATACAAAAAATATGCACAGACAAATCAGTGAGCTTACAGGAAGAAAAATAAGAATAAATACAGGGTGTTTGAAATCAAAAACAGGAAAGATAATATTAGAGGAAGATGCTATAATGAAGAGGTGGAATGAGTATATAAGAGAATTATATGAAGGAGAAAGGGGAGAATTAACAGAAGATAGTAACTTAGAAGGTCCACCTATTCTGAAAGAAGAAGTCGCTGACGCTATGAAACGTATGAAGAAAGGAAAAACAGCTGGGTCAGATGAAATCACAATAGAAGAATTAGAAGTATTGGGAGAATTTGGAGTAGATATATTAACCAAAATGTTGAATGATATTTACAGCAGTGGATATTTACCCAGTAATATGCTGAAATCTTTATTTATAGCTATACCAAAAAGACCAGGAGCAATTGATTGTGAAGATTTTCGTACAATTAACCTTATAAACCATATCACTACGCTTCTACTCGGAATCATAATGAGAAGAATCAAAAAGAAAATAAAAATGGAAATTAATGAAGAACAGTATGGATGTGTGGAAGGAAAGGGCACAAACAATGCAATTTATACATTACGGACACTAATAGAAAGGTCAATAGAGAAACAGAGAGACATATATTTGTGCTTCATAGATTATACTAAGGCATTTGATAAAGTAAAACATGATGAACTGATTAAAATGTTGGAAGATATCAACATTGATGGAAAAGATTTAAGAATAATAAAGAATGTTTACTGGAACCAAGTAGCAGCAATTAACATGGGAAATAAAGAGGGTAGTTACGAACAGATAAAGCTAGGAGTACGACAAGGGTGTGTCTTGTCACCAGATCTTTTCTCCCTGTATAGCGAAGTAATAATGAGAGAGATCAAAGAGATGCCAGGAATACTAGTTGGAGGTTATAATATAAATAATATACGCTATGCAGATGACACAGTATTGGTGGCGGATAATTCAACAGACCTACAACAATTATTAGACGTTGTAGTAACAGAGAGTGCAAGAAAGGACTCTCCTTGAATATCAAGAAAACAGTAACAATGGTAATGTCAAAGAAAATGGTGACACCAAAATGTGACATAGAAATAGAAGGGAAAATCCTTAACCAAGTTGATAATTTTAGATACCTAGGGGCATTTATAACATCAGATGGAAGATGTACAACAGAGATTAGGAGTAGAATAGGGCAGGCAAAAGCCGCTTTTCAGAAAATGAAGAGTATCTTATGCAATAAGTCACTATCACTGAATGTAAGAAAGAGAGTGCTGAAATGCTATGTAGAACCAGTTTTGCTGTATGGCAGTGAATCTTGGAACGTAAATGAACAAATTAAGAAGAAATTAGAAGCAACAGTAGATGTGGTTCCTGAGACGAATGTTGCGAATTCCTTGGACTGCCAGAGTAACTAACGACGACTGCCTGAAACAGGCTAATGAAACTAGAACATTATATACAACAATAAGACAGAGACAAACATCTTTCTTCGGTCACGTGATGAGAAGAGAGGCATTGGAGAACATCGTAACAACTGGAAAGATCGAGGGGAAGAGAGGCAGAGGTAGACCAAGAGAAGTGATGCTGGATGGATTGAGACGGTGGCATGGAGGAATATCAGCACCAGAGTTGATCCAGAAAACCAAAGACCGAGATCTATGGAGAGCCATGAACGCCTACGCCAGCCGGCACGACACTTGATGATGATGATGATGATGATGATGATATCTAGTCCACTAACTTGATTATGCTATATCTAGTCCACTAACTTGATTATGCTATATCTAGTCTACTAACTTGATTATGCTATATCTAGTCTAGTAACTTGAGTATGCTATACCTAGCCTACTAACTTGATTATGCTATATCTAGTCCACTAACTTGATTATGCTATATCTAGTCCACTAACTTGATTATGCTATATCTAGTCCACTAACTTGATTATGCTATATCTAGTCCACTAACTTGATTATGCTATATCTAGTCCACTAACTTGATTATGCTATATCTAGTCCACTAACTTGATTATGCTATATCTAGTCCACTAACTTGATTATGCTATATCTAGTCCACTAACTTGATTATGCTATATCTAGTCTACTAACTTGATTATGCTATATCTAGTCTACTAACTTGATTATGCTATACCTAGCCTACTAACTTGATTATGCTATATCTAGTCTAGTAACTTGAGTATGCTATACCTAGCCTACTAACTTGATTATGCTATACCTAGTCTACTAATTCGATTATACTATATATAGTCTACTAACTTGATTATGCTATATCTAGTCTACTAACTTGATTATGCTATATCTAGTCTTCTAACTTGATTATGCTATATCTATTCTATTAAATTTATTATGCTATATCTAGTCTACTAACTTGATTATGTTTTACCTAGCCTACTAACTTGATTATGCTATATCTAGTATACTAATTTGATTATGCTATATCTAGTATACTAACTTGATTATGCTATACCTAGCCTACTAACTTGATTATGCTATATCATGGCGATAGTTTGGTACATTGTGCTTCAAAAAGGCTTAATAACTACGACCCATGGCGTTGGCGAGTGTGGCTGGTAAGGTCAATTCTTGCTGAAAATGTTTGCCCACAGTAGATGCATGTGAAAACATGGTCATTTCCACCATCGTGCACCATCTTACGTCTCCCGCGCTCTGAGTGTGCTTTATCTGCAATCATTTTCTCCTTTCTCTTTATTCCATTTCTGATGTTTGCCATCCATGCAACACGTTCAGCGGCGACTTGCTCCCAATGTCCATTATCTATGCCTGTATCAATCATGTCCCGCTTACACACATCTTTGTATCGTAGTAGAGGCCGACCCCGAAATCTCCTACCCGTCTGTAATTCACCAAAAAAGATGTCCTTTGGTATTCTACCATCATCCATCCTCCTAACATGTCCTATCCATCTAGGTCTACGAAGACTGAGTATGGAATAAACCGTTACACAACCTGATTTTTCCAATACTTCAGTATTTGTGATTTTGTCTTGCCACTTAATACCAAGTATTCTTCGTAGACACCGCATATAAAAGTTGTTTAAACGTTTCTCTTGGCGTGAGTAAGTTGTTTCACTGCCATAAAGAAGAGTACTAATGACACAGGCTTGGTAGACGAGGACTTTTGTTTTGGCAGTAAGCTTCCTGTTCTCCCAGAGTCTTTTTGCTAACATGTTCATTGTTGTTGCTGCCTTGCCAATCCTGATGTTGATTTCCTGATCGAGGGATAATTTGCTATTTACCTCTGATCCTAGATATGTAAAATGGTCTACTATCTCCAATTCGGCGTCGTCAATAAAGATTGATGGTACACCATGTGCACCTTGTTGACATAATCTGTATCTTCTTTTTGTTAATTGTTAAACCAAATTCAGAACAAGCATTGGAGAATGCAGATAGTAGATGTTATAATTCTTCCTCAGAGTGGGTCGTAATCGCAGCATCATCCGCAAAAAGCAACTCTCTGATTAGTACCCTCCTAATTTTGGTCTTGGCCTTCAATCTCTGAGCATTATAGAGCCCACCATCTGAGCGTGAGTGAATGTATATACCGTCATTCTGATCACGAAAGGCATATTTCAGTAGAAGTGAAAAGTATATCCCAAAGAGGGTTGGGGCTAGTACACAACCTTGGATAACTCCACTCTTGATTTCAAACCTAGCCTACTAACTTGATTATGCTATATCTAGTCTACTAACTTGATTCTGCTATATCTAGTCTACTAACTTGATTATGCTATATCTAGTCCACTAACTTGATTATGCAATATCTAGTCTACTAACTTGATTATGCTATATCTAGTCCATTAACTTGATTCAGTCTGCCTTAGGAAGCTACTGAAGATTAAATGGCAAGACAAGATCCCAGACACTGAAGTCCTAGAAAGAGCGTCCATGGCCATTATCCACACTCTACTAATGAAGAATCAGATTCGCTGGGCTGGTCACTTGACTCGCATGCCTGATCACAGGCTCCCTAAACAAATGTTTTACGGCGAGCTGCGTTGTGGTAAACGCTCCGAAGGCGGCCAGAGGAAACGTTTTAAAGACACTCTGAAAATTTCACTGAATGCTTTTGGAATTCATCATGACACCTGGGAGGCTGCAGCCAGAGACCGAAATTCGTGGCGTACATCATTACATAAGGGTGCAGTCACTTGTGAAGCAAACAGGACTACAAGACCTGTGAAGAAAAGACTGGACAGAAAAACCACTGCAGGAGATCCTCCTCCTTAAACGTCAAGCATTCTTTGCCCACATTGTCAAAGAACATTTCGAGCCAAAATAAGCCTTATCAGCCATCTTAGAACTCACGGCTCCATACTTTTAACCCCACTGGATGAGATGAATGGACAAACAACAGGCAAGACTACGCTCAGTAGTTTGCCATTGCATTCTGAGCGAATCGCTCACATAACCCGTAAGTTGACAACGAGGCGACATCCGCCACCGAGTCTCGTACAGGTTAAGTTATTCACGAGAATATACGGGATTACAGAGTAAGACGGTAACCCCTAGGCCAGGGATCAACATGAAAGAATTGGTGAGGGTGTGGTTTAACATGACTTTCTGAAATATGGTACACCCGGGTGTACCTGCCAAAATTTAAAAAGAAAGGCAGCTAGGGATAGAGGCATAGGCAGATAATTGTTGGGTCTTATCACTTGTCATGTAAAGTAATATGATGTAATATATTAGACAATTTTAAATGTCATGTTTGAATTAGTACAAGTCAGTAGAATAAGCAATGAAAGGATGTTTCCATAAATAAGACAGATAATCTTCTAAGAAAAAGGCGAGCAAAATATAACTATCTTTTTATTTTGTTTTTACATAATAAGCGTTGTTATTATTATATTGATACATTGCTAGCGTTATCTCCCGTGCTTGCTTTAATATGGATGTAGTTTATAGTTGTTTCCCCTTACATACATTGGCACTTTGCCGTCTTGACAGACGATAGTTTGTGCTTTAAAAAGGCATAATAACTTTTACCTATGGCGTTAACGAATGTGACTGATAAGGCAAATTCGCGCTGTAAATGTTCGTTCACAGTGGGTGCATGTGAACACATGGTCATTTCCACCATCACGCACCATATATGTCTCACACGCTAGGTGTGTGACTTATCTGCAACAATTTTCTCCTTTGTCTTTATTCCATTTCTGATGTTTGCACGCCATACAACACGTTCAGCGGCGACTTGCTCCCAATGTGCATTATCAATGCCTGTATCAATCATGTCCCGCTTACACACATCTTTGTATCGTAGTAGAGGCCGACCCTGAGATCTCTTACCCATCTGTAATTCACCACATAAAGATGTCCTTTGGTATTCTACCATCATCCATCCTCCTAAGATGTCCTATCCATCTAAGTCTACGAAGACTGAGCATGGAATAAACTGTCACACAACCTGATCTTTCCAATACTTCAGTATTTGTGATTTTGTCTTGCCACTTAATGCCAAGTATTCTTCGCAGACACGGCATATGAAAGCTGTTTAAGTTGTTCTCTTGGTGTGAGTAAGTTGTCCAGGTTTCACTGCCATAGAGAAGAGTACTAAGGACACAGGCTTGATAGACGAGGACTTTTGTTTTGACAGTAAGCTTCCTGTTCTCCCATACCCTTTTTCTTAACCTTTTCATTGTTGTTGCTGCCTTACCAATCCGGATGTTGATCTCCTGATCTAGGGATAATTTGCTGTTTACCACTGATCCTAGATATGTAAAATGGTCTACCATCTCTAGTTCGGCGTCGTCAATAAAGATTGATGGTACCCCATGTGCACCTTGTGACATAATCTGTGTCTTCTTTTTGCTAATTGTTAAACCACATTCAGAACAAGCATTGGAGAATGCAGACAGTAGACATTGCAATTCTTCCTCAGAGTGGGTCGTAACTGCAGCATCATCTGCAAAAAGCAAGTCTCTGATCAGTTACCTCCTAATTTTGGTCTTGGCCTTCAATCTCTAAGTATTGCAGAGGCCGCCATCTGAGCGTGAGTGAATGTATATACCACCATCCTGATCACGAAAGGCATATTTCAGTAGAAGTTAAAAGTATATTCCAAAGAGGGTGGGAGCTAGTACACAACCTTGCTTAACTCCACTCTAGATTTCAAACTCTTCAGACGTTGCACCATCAAACTTGATTATACCCTTGATACCTGTGTGGAACGATTCTACAATGGACAGAAAAGTTGGTGGGCAACCAATCTTCTTTAGTGCCTTGAACAGACCCTCACGACTGACCAAATCAAATGCCTTTGTGAGGTCGATGAAGGCAATAAACAGTGGTTGATTCTGTTCACGGCATTTTTCTTGCATTTGTCGCAATGAGAATATCATATCAATGGCCGACCGGTTCTGTCGAAAGTCACACTGTGATTCGGGGTAGACTTGATCTCCTCGGACTTGAAGTCTACGCAGAACAATTCTGGCAAATACTTTCCCAACAATACACTGAAGTGACATACCCCTATAATTGTTGCAGTCGCCTCAATCGCCCTTGTTCTTGTACAGTGTTATTATGCTTGAATCTTTGAAATCCTGTGGGACTTGTCCTTCTCGCCAGCATAGCTCTATTAGCTGGTGTATCTGTATAGTGAGTGTGTCTTGCCCACTCTTGATAACCTCTATTGGAATCCCATCCTTACCTGGAGCCTTGCCAGATGCAAGTTGATTTACAGCACACTTAACTTCTGTTATGGTGGTAAGTGTGTCCAGGTGGTCAAGAGTTGGTAGAGCCTCTATGGCGTTGAGGGCATCATCAGCTATCTCAGAATACCCAGTCGACAAGGAGGATCTCAAGCGCGAGGAATTCAGAAGACGCTGGGAAGAAAAAGAAAAGAAGAAGCCTAAGAAACTCCGGGGGAAACCGATGGTATACCCAGTCTTACACTACGACTGTGAGAACGACTTCGAGTACTATATAGATGACGGTAAAATCGTCCCATGGCTGACCACGGAGGAAGCAAACTTTAGGCAGTAGTTTCACAAACGCAACAGTGAAAACAGGCACAAGGAGGAAAATGAAAACGTCGATAAGCTCCTACAGAAAATACACAATAAAGGAGACAAAAAGACCAAATAAAAAGTCCTTTTCAGGACTGCAACCAATCAAGCCAGGAGCCTGCACCAACAAAGAAAACAAGTGGAAACATGCACAAAGGACAGCCGCCGACCGATCCCCCAACTGGAACGGGATAACGAAAAGTCCTTATAAGGACTGCAGCCAGTCAAGCCAGACGAGCCAGGAGCCTACACAAACAAAGAAAGCCACAATCACAGACGAGCACAAAGGATAGCCGCCGACTGACCCCCTGCTGACGTCACAGACACAAACGATACATAACCAGTCCGAGATAGGACTCACAAGACAAGAATTAGGGCTAATAAACCCACAAAAACCACGTACCTCAACAATAACCACAGCTGATGAAGCAGGTTAGACGAGGTCGAATTTGGAATTTTTGTTTTTGAAAACTGGAACTGGAACTGCCTTGATTACGGAGTCTAACTCCTCACAGAACGAATCCTTTACATCATCAGAGGAATCGAGTGTCGGCGCATATGCAGTAATAATGGTGACAAAACCACAAGAGGTTGCCAAACGCAGGGATAATAGTCTTTCATTTCCTCCTACTGGAATTTCAATCATTCCCAATAGCGAATTCTTCACTGCAAAGCCCACATCATGTTGCCTTTTTTTTCTGCCTGCCCTCTACCCTTCCAAAAAAAGGTGTAATTGTTTTCCCTGAGTGACCTTTCCTCAGCGAGGCGAGTCTCCTGCAGGCCAGCAATATCAATGTTAAGACGATTGAGTTCGGCATCAATCACAGCAGTTTTGCTCGCATCGTCAATATTTGTCAAGTCAGTGGAAAATCCTGGACACATGGTTCTCACGTTCCAGGTTGCAGCCGTAGCTTGGGGTTTCTTTTTTTCTTTTTTTTATTAGTACCTTGTGCATTGGTTTAGCAGCCTGCGAATCAGATTTTGTCCTAGCCCCAAGCACCCATTGAAGCAGGCAGGCTGTGGCGGATCAGCACCCAACTGGCCGGGAGCTGCCCAGTTTGAGGCGGGCGGTAGCTGATCAGTGACACCTGTAGGTGTCTCCCACACTACGCCAATTGACAAGGACTTATAACCAGTAACAGTTGCCTCTCGCTTTGATTCCGAGACCGGTTAAAACCAGGGATGGAATTATTGCTTCTCCATAGCACAAAGCCTGGGCTAAAATATAGAGATCATGTGTTGCCCATGCAGCATGATCCCTCTCTAGGCCTGCCTAGTTCACTCCAGAGGAAAGGTAACACCACTACATCTGGAACAAGACAAGCTGCAGAAGCTGCCGGATCAGCAAAGCACTGCTCTAACTTTCCGCCTGTCGGAGCTTCGATCATAGACCAGCCGCCAACCAAGGCTTAGGGCCTGGTCTGCCCTGCCATGACATTTTGTCTTTAGGTTGCATTTCGTCACACCAGGGTAAGGCTTTTACCCTCCCAATTGCTCTCTTCCGCCCGAAGCCGTTGGTACAATGTGGGGTGTCGGGTTTGGTAAGCGCCGCCTAACGTTCGTCGCTAACAGAAAGCAGGTAGTACCGTCTACTGTTATACGGTAGCTCAGTCAAGTTGATTCCCTTTATTGCCTAATTTTCTGTAGTACAGTGTTTTGTTTCACATTTTATTTTAATTGTATCTGCTAAGTACATGCAACATTTACATGTACCTGAAGAGATAGAGCGAAACATTCCAGGCAATACATCGTGCAATCTATTGTTCGTTTCTTCGCTAGTCTACTAACTTGACTACACTATCTCTAGTCTACTAATTTGACAATGCCATATCTAGTCTACTAATTTGGCTCTGCTATATCTAATCTACTAACTTGATAATGCCAAATTTAGCCTACTAACTTGATAATGCCAAATTTAGCCTACTAACTTGATTATGCCATATTTAGTCTACTAACTTGATTATGCCATATTTAGTCTACTAACTTGATTATGCCATATTTAGTCTACTAACTTTATTATGCCATATTTAGTCTACTAACTTGATTATGCCATATCTTGTCTACTAGCTTGACTACACTATCTCGTCTACTAACTAAATCAAGCTATATCTAGTCTAGAAACGTGACACAATTAACACTAAACACAAGACATAAATGGAGAGAACCGTTGAGGCCACTAAGACGATTACATAAATAGACACACATAGTATTATTTGGCGCTCACAGAAGAAGAAGAAGAAGAAGAAGAAGGAAATAGAGATTAGAAGACTCACTAGACAACATAAAATTTGAAAGCTATAATAGTTACCAACCGGGATCGAACCTGTCACCTCCAAATGACGACGGCGCCTCGTTGCAGGAACAAGTGAGCGCCAAATAATACTATGTGTGTCTATTTATGTAATCGTCACAATTAACCCTACCCCGATTGCTACTTCAGTAATTAGATCAAGTTTTTAGTTACCTGAATGAACGCGGGACGGTGAATTCAAACAACAATCAAATTCTCTTCTGCCGAATCAACAAACAATGCGGCCTGACCTCCTAGTGTGTCACACAGTTCTCGCTTCACTGACTACACCGCATTGCCGCCAATCAGTATATATCATCGTCTTAAGTATACATGGGTATTTATGATTCCTAACCTCCCCATTATGACATTCTTGTGCTAGAGGCGTTGCTATTCAGAGCTAGTAACATCATAAGAGAAAGATCTGTCATAACAAAGGTAGCCTTTTACAAGGAGGGAAACACACTAACCTACGAAATGCTGCCACTTACAGTGAGAAAAGAGTGCCGAAGTGCTGTATAGAATTAATAATTACAGTGGCAAAAGAGTGCTGAAGTAGTGCTGTATAGAATTAACAACTACAGTGACAAAGAGTGCCGAAGTGCTGTATAGAATTAATGATTACAGTGGCAAAAGAGTGCTGAAGTGCTGTATAGATCTAACAACTACAGTGACAAAGAGAGCTGAAGTGCTGTATAGAACTAATAATTACAGTGACAAAATGGTTCTGAAGTATTGAACAGAACTAACAATCACAGTAACAAAGAGTGCTGAAGTGCTGTATAGAACTAACACAAATAGTGAAACTAAATAACGAAGACGCGAACAATATATTGCACAATGTATTGCCTGGAATGTTTCTCTCTATCTCCTCAGGTACATGTAAATGTTGCATGTACTTAGCAGATACAATTAAAATAAAATGTGAAAAGACACTGTGCTACAGAAAATTAGGCAATAGGGGGAATCAACTTGACTGAGCTACCGTATAAGAGCATGCGGTACTACCTGATTTCTGTTAGCGCCGAACGTAGGGCGGCGCTTACCAAACCCGACACCCCACATTGTGCCAACGGCTTGGGGCGGAAGAGCGCAATTGGGAGGTTACAAGCCTTACTTTGGTGCGAAGAAATGCAAGCTAAAGACAAAATGTCATGGCAAGGCAGACCAGACCCTAAGCCTTGGTTGGCGACTGGTCTAGGATCGAAGCTCCGACAGGCGGACAGTTAGAACATTGCTTTGCTGATCCGGCAGTTTCTGCAGCTTGTCTTGTTCCAGATGTAGAGGTGTTTGTTACCTTTCCTCTGGAGTAAACTAGGCAGGCCGAGAGAGGGATCATGCTGCATGGGCAACACATGATCTCTATATTTTAGTCAAGGCTTTGTGCTATGGAGAGGCAATAACTCCATCCCTGGTCTTAACCGGTCTGGGAATCAAAGCGAGAGGCAACTGTTAAGGGTTATAAGTCCCTGTCAATTGGAGTAGACATGGGGCGCCACGCGTTGCCTCTGACGGTGGGCGACACCTACAGGTGTCACTGATCAGTTACCGCCTGCCTCAAGCGGGGCAGCCCCCGGCCAATTGAGTGCTGATCCGCAACAGCCTGCCTGCTTCAATGGGTGCTTGGGGTTAGGGCAAAATGTGATTCGTAGGCTGTAAAACCAATGCACCAGGTACTAATAAAAAGTAAAATAGAAACCTCAAGCTACGGCTTGCTACTTGCAACGTGAGAACCATGTGTCCAGGATTTTCCCCTGACTTGAACAATATTGACGATGTGAGAAAAACAGCTGTGATTGGTCCGAACTCAATCGTCTTAACATTGATATTGCTGACCTGCAGGAGACTCGCCTCGCTGAGGAAGGTTCACTCAGGGAAAACAATTGCACCCTTTTTTTGCGGGGGAGGGGGGGGGGGGGGGGAGAGGGCAAGCAGAAAAATGCAACAAGGTGTGGTCTTTGCAGTGAAGAATTCGCTACCGGGAATGATTAAATCCCAGCAGGAGGAAATGAAAGACTATTATCCCTGAGCTTGGCAACCTCTTGTGTTTTGTCACCATTATTACTGCATATGCACCGACACTCGATTACTCTGATGATGTGAAGGATTCGTTCTATGAGGAGTTCCGTGATCAAGGCAGTTCCAAAATCTGACTACATTTATATGCTCGGTGATTTCAATGCTCGTGTGGGCAAGGACTAGAGTTCATGGCCACTGTGCCTTGGAAAATGCAACATCGGTTGCATGAATGAAAATGGGCAAAGGCTGCTGGAGCATTGCACCAGAAATGATTTTTGTATTTTAAACTCCTTTTTTAAAACAAAATAGCTGCATAAGGTCACATGGAAACATCCAAGATCCGGCCATTGGCACCAGCTGGACTTCATCATCACACGGAGACAACATCTGAATCATATATCATTGACTCGAAGTTACCACAGTGCTGACTGCGATACGGATCATTCTTTGGTTGTTGCAAGGGTTAGACTGAGACCAAAGAAAATCTACACAGCTAAACACAAATCTAGCCCCAGGAGTAATATTATTAACACTTACGATCCTGAAAAGTGCTTTCAGTTTCAACAGCAACTTGAAGACGCTTTCACTGATACACCAGAAAATTGTACAGTAAATGAAAAGTGGGGTCAACTTAAGGAAACTCTTTATAAAACTGACGTAGGCGTTTACGGCACTGTGGATAATAAGAGGCAGGGCTGGTTTGCGGCAAACAGCCAGACTCTGCAGCTCTTGATTGATAAGAAGAAGATAGCTCTCTTAAAAAACAAAGAAAGACCAACGCGTAACACTCTGAGTGAGCTACAGCAAGCTAGGAAGGATGTGCTAAAGGCTGCCAGGCAGTGTGCAAATGACTATTGGATCAAGTTATGTGAGTCCATTCAAATCACAAGTGATAAGGGAAACATCAGAAGCATGTATGAAGGAATAAAGAAAGCTTGTGGTCCAATGATCAAAATAAGTGCCCATTGAAAACCTTGACTGGAGAAATCATTACTGATAAGAAATAGTAGATGGACAGATGGGTTGAGCACTATTTGGAGCTTTACTCAAGTGAGACCAACCTAGCAGATATTGCCCTCAACGCCATGGAGGCTCTACCAACTCTTGACAACCTGGACACACTTCCCACCATAACAGAAGTTAAGTGTGGTATACATGAACTTGCATCTGGCAAGGCTCCAGGTAAGGATGGGATTCCAATAGAGGTTATCAGGAGTGGGTAAGACGCACTCACTCTACAGATCCACCTGCTAATAGAGCTATGCTGGCGAGAAGGACAAGTCCCACAGGATTTCAAAGATTCAAGCATCATAACACTGTACAAGAACAAGGGCGATTGAGGCGACTGCAACAATTATAGGGGTATCTCACTTCAGTGTATTGTTGGGAAAGTATTTGCCAGAATTGTTCTGCGCAGAAGTCTAACCCGAATCACAGTGTGGCTTTCGACAACACCGGTCGGGCATTGAAATTATATTCTCATTGCGACAAATGCAAGAAAAATGCCGTGAACAGAATCAGCCACTGTTTATTGCCTTCATCGACCCCACAAAGGCATTTGATTTGGTCATACGTGAGGGTCTGTTCAAGGCACTAAAGACGATTGGCTGCCCACCAACTCTTCTGTCCGTTGTGGAATCATTCCACATAGGCATGAAGGGTATAATCAAGTTTGATGGTGCAACTTCTGAAGAGTTTGAAGTCAAGAGTGGAGTTAAGCAAGGTTGTGTACTAGCTCCCGCCATCTTTAGAATATAGTTTTCATTTCTACTAAAATAAGCCTTTCGTGATCAGGATGGTGGTATATACAAATCTCACGCTCAGATGGCGGCCTCTACAATGCTCAGAGATTGAAGGCCAAGACCAAAATTAGGAAGGTACTGATCAGAGAGTTGCTTTTTTCAGATGATGCTGCAGTTACGACCCACTCTGAGGAAGAATTGCAATGTCTACTATCTGCATTCTCCAATGCTTGTTCTGAATGTGGTTTAACAATTAGCAAAAAGAAGACACAGATTATGTCACAAGGTGCACATGGGGTACCATCAATCTTTATTGACGACGCCGAACAGGAGATAGTAGACCATTTTACATATCTAGGATCAGTGGTAAATAGCAAATTATCCCTAGATCAGGAAATCAACATCCGGATTGGTAAGGCAGCAACAACAATGAACAGGTTAAGAAAAAGAGTCTGGGAGAACAGGAAGCTTACTGTCAAAACAAAAGTCCTTGTCTATCAAGCCTGTGTCCTTAGTACTCTTCTTTATGGCAGTGAAACCTGGACAACTTACTCAGTTCAAGAGAAACGTTTAAACAGCTTTCATATGCGGTGGACATCTCAAAGGACATCTTTTTTGGTGAATTACAGATGGGTAAGAGATCTCAGGGTCGGCCTCTACTACGATACAAAGATGTGTGTAAGCAGGACATGATTGATGCAGGCATTGATAATGCACATTGGGAGCAAGTCGCCGCTGAACGTGTTGCACGGAGGGCAAACATCAGAAATGGAATAAAGACAAAGGAGAAAATTATTGCAGATAAGTCACACACCTAGAGTGTGAGACGTAAAATGGTGCATGATGGTGGAAATGACCACTTGTTCACATGCACCCACTGTGAACGGACATTTACAGCGCAAATTGGCCTTATCAGTCACATTCGCAACCGCCATAGGTAAAAGTTATTATGCCTTTTTAAAGCATAAACTATCGTCTGTCAAGACGGCAAGGTGTCAATATATGTAAGGGGAAACAACTATAATCTACTTCCAAATTAAAGCAGGCACGGGAGATAACGCTAGCAATTTATCAATATAATAATAACAACGCTTATTATGTAAACAAAATAAAAAAATTGTTATATTTTGCTTGCTTTTTTCTTCTAAGATTATCTGTCTTATTCATGGCAACATCCTTTCATTTCTTTTTTATTGTATTGTACTAATTCAAACATAACTTTCAAAACTGTTTAATATATTACACCATATTAGGTTACATGACAAGTGATAAGACCCAACAATTATCTGCCGTGCTGTTGCTGCTTTTCAGCTTTGCTCGTTGCTGCTTTTCCTTTTGAATTTTGGCAGGTACACCCGGGTGTACCATATTTCAGAAAGTCATGTTAAACCACACCCTCACCAATTCTTTCATGTGGATCCCTGGCCTAGGGGTTAACGTCTTACTCCGTAATCCCGTATATTCTCGTGAGTAACGTAGCCTGCGCGAGACTCGGTGGCGGTTCTCGCCGCGTTGGTAACTTACGGGTTATGTGAGCCGGTCGCTCAGAAAGCAATGACAAACTACTGAGCGTAATCTTGTCTGTTGTTTGTCCATCAAGAATGATGATGACCATTCATTTCATCCAGTGGGATTGAAAGTATGGTGCCGTGAGTTCTAAGATGGCTGATAAGGCCTATTTTGGCTCGAAATGTTCTTTGACAATGTGGACAAAGAATACTTGACGTTCCAGGGGGAGGATCTCCTGCAGTGTTTTTTCTGTCCCGTTTTTTCTTCACAGCTCTTGCAGTCATGGTTGCTTCACAAGTGACTGCACCCTTATGTAATGATGTACGCCACGAATTACGGTCTTTAGCAGCAGTCTACCAGGTGTCAAGATGAATTCCAAAAGCTTTCAGTGAGATATTCAGTGTCTTTAAAGCGTCTCCTCTGGCCGCCTTGGGAATGTTTACCACAACGCAGTCCACTGTAAAAACAATTGTTTAGGGAGCCTGTGATCTGGCATGCGAGTCAAGTGACCAGCCCAGCAAATCTTATTCTTCATTAGTATAGTGTGGATACTGGGCATGGACGCTCTTTCTAGAACTTCAGAGTGTGGGATCTTGTCTTGCCATTTAATCTTCAGTAACTTCCTAAGGCAGACTGTGTGGAAGTAGTTTAATTTTCTTGCATGTCGCTGGTAAACAGTCCAGGTTTCACAAGCATATAGCAGTGTGGATAATACAATTGCTTTGTAAACTTTCACCTTTGTTTGCAGGCTTATTCCAGTTCTGTCCCATACATTCTTGTACAGTCTGCCAAAGGTCGCGCTAACCTTGGAGATTCTTGCATTCACTTTGTCATCAATTGTGGCAGCTTGTGACACAGTGCTGCCAAGATAGGTGAACTTTTCCACAACACTTAGTCTATGACCGTTCACCTTGATTGTCAGAGTCTAGAATAGTACAGTGATGCAGTGACATCGTTACGCCCGCCAGGCGACTTAGTCCCCAGCAGGGAGGCCGTAACTTCGTTACGCCGCCAGGCGAGTAGTAGTTACCTGCCTGCAAGATTGCTGGCTGACGAGACGGCCAGCGGTCAGGCAAGGACGACGCAAGACGCACGCATGCCTCGTGAAGCCACTTCAGGTGGGAGGCAAGTTGCGAGCTATAGGCAGACAGCTCTGGG
The DNA here is from genome assembly GCA_014155875.1 of Cepaea nemoralis. Classification (NCBI taxonomy): domain Eukaryota; kingdom Metazoa; phylum Mollusca; class Gastropoda; order Stylommatophora; family Helicidae; genus Cepaea; species Cepaea nemoralis. The sequence goes on along the minus strand of JACEFZ010027103.1, from coordinate 124,452 downwards.
ACGTCGACTCGACTGGACGCATGATGAGAGAAAGGCGTTGTGTGGTTTCTGTACCTTGAAAGTCGAGTGTCTGGACATCTTGAGAGAAAGACTGTGAGCTGTATTGTGTATGTAAGTGTATTGAAGTGTCAAGTATATCTTGTAGTGATCATCGTACTGTATACGATCTGTAAATAAATCCATTGAACGTTGTGTCGTTGAGTCGTAAGTCGAATCACGTTGTACTTGTACTGTCTCACATGTGTTAGGTTAGCGAGCCAAGTTTAAGACATTGACATGCGTGGACGTGGTGGCATTCGTCCGGCTTTGAAATGAACGTGTTTATGTGATTAACATTTAAAACTAGAGTTTGTTAACTTAGAATTTTTGTCAAACTTTATAGTACATATAAATGTGATCGTGGAAGGCTCATTTTGATATATTACTACATTGTTTAAACATGGAGACTATTTGTAAACGTACAGTGCATACATATTGTTTGATCTTGTAAACGTGTAAAACATTTGTGATTGTTAGACTTGTCACCGTTTTGACCTTGTCGACATTGTGATCTTGTCGCCATTGTGACCTTGTCGCCATCTTGTAAACTTGATGTCTATGTCCTTACTGAATGTCATCTTGATGTAAGTGATGTGTCATCAATGTTGTAAAGTGTTGAGATATATGTAGATTGTCTTTGTGAATTGAGTTGTGGAACGCAGAAAGTTTTGGGAAAGAAAGTGACTTGTGTTTTGAAAAAAAAAAATTGTTGACGGACAAACTTACGACCTACAATTACACTCAACGCCATACACATCTACGCAATACTTAATGACAAGCAGGCACACCACATCAAATAGACGCTAATTTATTTCCTCCAAAAACAAAGCAGGTTTTCCGTACCATCTGAAACCGTGCGCGTAGAGGTCATTTGTGTATCGAAGTAGCGACCCTACAGTTCCTAGCCCGATTTCCAACCGTTCTTCACCGCATCCAGGGCACTTGAGTATATTTTTCTTTTCTTATACTTTAAGGATGCAAATTTAGGCACGTATTGTCAATAGAAAAAAATTGTAAATTGTTTACTTTACTAACCACTTATAACATATTGTGTGGCTGGTATTTCATTTGCATTTTCCATCATGTCTTCATTAAATGATTTCATCGATATGGTGTTAAAGTAACAGTTAACAGGTGATGAGTTAACAAGGTGGAGTGAGAAGAAATACTCTGAATACTTACTAGTACAGGAAAAAGCTAATGAGTGCGATGAAAGAGCAGCTGAAAGAGCTGCCAAGCAAGCAGAAGCAGAATTGTCTGCTAAGACAAAACAAGCAGAATTAGAACTGGCTGCAAAGACAAAGCAAGCCGAATTAGAGAGTGAACTTAAGAAAGCAGAGATGGAAAAAGAAACAGAATTAAAGAAGGCAGAAATAGCAGCTCAGAGTAAGAGAGAAGAACTGGAGTTACAGTTAAAGATGAAACAACTTGATACTGAGACTGCAATTAACAAAGAGTCCGAGAAATCTGAGAGACTGGAGAAAGAAAACCAGTACAAGAAATATCAAGGTATTGTACGTAATTATACCTCGGGTGACTGCATCGCAGCCTTTACCCAAAATTTTGAAACTTTAATGGAACATTACCAGGTTCCACTGTCTGAATGGAATATTGTTTATATGAGGAGTTTATCAGGGGAGCCTCTTAAAGTCATTGAGACCATCCCCAAAGACCTCAGAAAAGACTACCATTATCTGAAATCAAAGATTATGGCACATTTTATGTTAGATGAGGCAGGTTACAGAGAACAATTCAGCAAGTTGAGCCCAAAACCGACTCAAACGTTCTCTGATTACCTCTGCTTAGTCCGAGATATATTTACCAAATGGACTTCAGCAGCTAAAATTGACAAAAATTATCAAAGATTAGAAGATCTGATCATTAGAGATAAAGTCATTTCATCCATTCCATCAGCATTTTCAAAATTTTTGCAGGAGAATGAATGCATTAGTGTAGATGAGATTGAGAGACGTGGTTCGGCGCATTACACAGCCAACAAACATTGTTTTGCCAGTGAAGCTACTGACATAAATTTTGTAGCATCGGCTAACTATGACAAACCCTATAGTAGGCAGAAACCTCAGAGGCCTACATCTGAGAAGTATAATCACTGTAAATATTGTAAAATTTAACATCATCAAGGTGAGATGTGCGACAAGAACCCCGCATATAATACTTACCTACAAAACATGGTAAACAGACAAGATAAGGAGCGTAGATCCTTCAGGAATTTGCGTAAATGTTTCCTCTGTAAGGCGTACGGACATTATCGCCATGATTGTAAAGGCAGGCAAATGACCAACAAAGCAAATGCCGCCTTGTTTGACAGTTCATCGTCAGATGAAGAACAATCAGAGAAACATCCTGTGAACTCAGCACAGGCTTTTGACATGTTTAACGCAAATAAATGTACTGTTTGTAACACCTTTTATGAAGATGGCGTTTTAACATGCGGCCACGCCATTCCTATTGCCAATGAAGAAGCTAATTTGGTAGTAGATTCTAAAGGCAGGATAAACGTCCATCACGGATACGTGAATGGCAAGTCTGCTACAGTCCTTCGGGACACGGGCAGCTCACTTATTGGTCTGAAGAGAACGTACATACTGCCTACAGACTATACAGGCAGGCACGTAACATGCAGAACATTCTCAGGCAATATTGAGAAATACCCACTAGCATGGGCATATATTGAAACACCTTTCCTCACTGGGAAAGTAAAGTGCGCTGCATTAACAAACCCAGTGTGTGATGTAATAATTGGAAATTTACCAGAGGTGAATGATAAACCTCATGACATAACATCTCTGTGTATTGATGATAGCATAACATCACCATCCAATGTCATCATTGATAATGTTACACCATCTGATGAATGTATGGTAGCTAATGCAGCACTAAGATCTCATGACATCATTGATAACATTGTTTCATCACCATCTGATATCATGGAATGTGTGAACGCAGTAACTAGATCCACTGCTAGAGTGCAAGATGAAAGTAATCAAACTGAGGCTATACAAATGCTTAGCCCAGTATCACTACCTACTAACACCATGAAGGAAACGTTTGTAACAGCTCAAAAGGCTGACCCTTCATTGTTAAAATATTTTAATCTGATCGGCCAAAAGCCAAAGGTAACCAAGAATGCAAAATGGCATTTTGCTGTGAAAAATGATATCCTCACCAGGTATTATACCAGAGGTGACAACACCACAGAGCAAACTGTTTTGCCAACTAATTATCGTAAGCAAGCCTTACATCTTGCCCATGATATACCTCTTGCAGGGCATATGGCATACGCTAAGACCAGATCACGATTATTAACACAGGTTCATTGGCCCAAATTTTGCAATGACATTAAACAATATTGCAGAAGTTGTGACATCTGCCAAAAACTGGTAAAAAAAGGTAAACACCCACAGGCAAAGTTACAAGTCACTGACTTAGCCAGTCGACCTTTTGAAAAATTATCTGTCGACATAGTGGGCCCTCTCAGTCATACAACAACTAGAGGGAATAAATATATTCTAACGGTCATTGATCAATGTAGCCGCTGGCCGGAAGCTATTCCGCTAAAGAACATAACTGCCAATGATATAATGGAAGTTTTCTTCCATATTTTTTCTCGGATAGGATTTCCAGACACTATCCAATCTGATAGGGGTACTCAGTTTATCGCCGCATCTACCCAAGCTTTCACCAAAATGTTGGGAGTGAAGCAATGTTTCAATTCCCCGTACCATCCTCACTCGAGTGGAATAATAGAAAAGTTTAACGGCGATTTAAAGCACATGCTTGCAAAAGTAACGCAAGAGCACCCCAATAACTGGGATGTATATCTACCAGCTATTCTTTTTGCTTATCGCGAGGTACCACATTCTAGTACCGGTTTCTCTCCTTTTGAACTTATCTATGGTGCCAAACCACGGGGCCCATTAACCATTTATCATCAAATGTTAACTGACTCCACTCCAGTACTTAAACCCATATCATCATACGTATATGTTACATCATTGCGTGAAAGAATCATCAAATCTTGTATAATTGCAAAGAATGCACTAAAATTATCTGGTGCTACTTATAGACAGTATGCTGACAAAGGTAACAGGACAATAACGTTGACACCTGGACAGGACGTTCTTCTTCTATTACCTAGTGACAGACACTTATTGACTGATTCTTGGCAGGGACCTTTCAAAGTGACGAGACAGATTTCACCTGTAGACTATGAGATCCAAATAAAAGACAAACATAAAATATTCCACATAAATATGCTAAGACCATACTACAACAGAGACAACGAACAAGACGATACAACAGCTTGTACAGTGATAATAGATCATGAAGACGACGAGGCTAGTTACGAGATTCCAACACCTGAATTAGACACGACAAACTGCTTGAAGGAGATCAAAATCAACCCAAAGTTAACTCAAGTAGAAACAGACAGTTGCAAACAGCTAATACAACAGTACAACACCATCTTCTCCAACAACCCAGGACAAACAGAATTAGTACAGCATCACATCACACTCACATCAAACACACCCATAAGATGCAGACCATACACCATTCCATTACATTATAAAGAACACTTACACCAGGAGATCATCAACTTAGAGAAAAACAACATCATAAGACGATCCCAATCAGACTTCTCATCTCCAATGGTCATTGTACGCAAAAAGTACAACACGATAAGACTGTGTGTCGACTATAGGAAGCTCAATAAAATAACTCTTCTAGATCTTGAGCCAATGGCTAGCTCTGACGATCTACTGACAGAACTGACAGACGCTAGGTTCTTTACGAAGGTAGACATGACTAAAGGATATTGGCAAATAGCGGTAGACGAACAGAGCAGACACCTGACAGCATTTGCCACACCTTGGGGACTGTACGAATGGTGCAAACTTCCATTTGGGCTAGTCAATGCCCCAGCCACATTCGTACGTATGACACGACTTCTACTAGTAGACATACCTAACATAATCTGCTATATCGACGACATCTGTGTTCACACAGAGACGATGACAGACCACATAAAGACATTAGAACAGACGTTTGAACGCATTAGACAGCACGGACTGACGGTAAAGCCTGCGAAAGTAGACATAGCCTACCAGGAAATATCCTTCTTGGGGTACAAAATATCCAATGGCTTTGTCACGTCAGACGATAACATTGTGTCCAAGATACTAAAACTCTCACTTCCGACTACTAAAAAACAAGTCAGAAGTTTGTTGGGACTGATAAATTATTACCGGCAGTTCATTCCTGATTTTTCAGAACTGACCGAAGTATTTACTAACTTACTAACAAAAGATAAACCAGAGAAAATTGTAAGCGATGAATGCCTAAAATTTGCATTCCGTAAAGTATTATCTTGTTTTTCTGATAATAGCTTACATAATCCCATCCTGAAATTGCCCAATCTCCATTTACCTTTCAGATTGCATACAGAATCGAGCTCCGTGGCGATTGGAGCAGTCTTGTTGCAAGAGCACAATAACATCCTCCATCCCGTGTACTTCGTATCCAGGAAACTGAAACCCAGAGAACGGGCTTGGTCAATACATCAGTTGGAAGCCCTAGCATTAGTGGTGGGTATAACTAAATTGTCCAGATTCCTTCTAGGACGCCATTTCATCGTGGAATCTGACAGCAGCCCGTTGAGATTTATAAATTCAGGTGTACCTTCAAACCAGATGGTAGCGCTCTGGTCTCTTACACTTCAAGATTACAGCTTCGAGGTTCGACATATTCCAGGCAGAACCAACACGATCGCCGATCTGTTGTCCCGTTGTCCGACCGACCCAGTAAGCACCAATGTCTGAGTGCAGTGTGTAAATACGCTCAGATCAACACAGCCATCCATCAGTGAATATTTTTTTTTTCCATTCACAAAAAGCTGTGTAAAGTCTACGATGTGATGTGATAGGGGTTACTCCCAATATATATAGTGTTCTTATTTTACTAATTCATGTAGTGATTGTCGTGTATAATTGTGTAGTGTGTGGTAGGAAGCGAACTTTATTAATTGTATATATTACGAAACAAGAACAGTGCCACATTCGCTCAAAAACTTACCGTAAGCGAACTATCCAATTTGACAGTGGCATCTCCGTGTGGAACATTCCAGGGATATTTTAAATCCGTGTGTGAAAGTGTGACCTAAACATTGACAACTACATCACTACAGTCAATCGTAATCCAGAAGGTTTTCCAGTGAAACATCCAACACATGAACGTTTAAGAACATTGCACATTCTTCAACATCAGCTGGTTAGTGTTCGTGTGTACTTCCGGAGTAGTTAGAATTTAGCTCAAAATTAGCAGACGACATACAAAAGTTTAAAAAGCTATGACGATTCTAAAATCTTTAGGAATCAACAAGTTTGAATACACGAATTGTGTGTTTATATATTTATGTAGTGTAATCTTAGAATCATATCTTGATTAATGTATTCATACTACCGACTTTTTCTCGTTAGTATGAAGAAACGTCAAGCGATGACGCTAAGAAATAGGATAATTATTGTAAATTATTATATTTCATAAATTTGGAAATTATTCCCCTTTCATTTATTTGTTACTACATCATTACACAAAGGGCCATAATTTGAAATGTATACGGTAATGTGTTGTATATAAGTAGCCATGTTGTTGCCAGATTGTTAACACACCAGGTAGCCATCTACTGGGCATGGCAGAGTGTTGCCGACATTGCAGACCAACACAAGAGCTCCTGGCCAAATTAGGTCAGGGTTTGAGCGTTTAATGCGACTTATGTAAAAGCCGTATTTCGGTCTAGCCAGATGGTTTTTGTTTCAAGAACCATATTATTACGTTTTTTTTGGGAGGCTGCGAGGTAGATGCGTGAAGCTGGTACTACCGATCTGACTGGGTCATAAATGCAATTGAGGTAATCAGCCATCGAGAAGATGAAACCTGACCAGTGTTAAAGGTTGAACACCACATGTCGTTGAACACAACTTTCATTTCTTATATGTTTCTATGGCAAATGTGTATTTCGACATATTCTAATACCAATGTATATAACAACAGAAGGGTTGACTCTGACAAGGTTAAAATATTAACCCAGTTTGTACATATATTATGCATGAAAGATGACATCTTTCATGGAGCTGCCCGGGGGAGCGTGTCAGAGTCTAGAATAGTACAGTGATGCAGTGACATCGTTACGCCCGCCAGGCGACTTAGTCCCCAGCAGGGAGGCCGTAACTTCGTTACGCCGCCAGGCGAGTAGTAGTTACCTGCCTGCAAGATTGCTGGCTGACGAGACGGCCAGCGGTCAGGCAAGGACGACGCAAGACGCACGCATGCCTCGTGAAGCCACTTCAGGTGGGAGGCAAGTTGCGAGCTATAGGCAGACAGCTCTGGGACGTCGACTCGACTGGACGCATGATGAGAGAAAGGCGGTGTGTGGTTTCTGTACCTTGAAAGTCGAGTGTCTGGACATCTTGAGAGAAAGACTGTGAGCTGTATTGTGTATGTAAGTGTATTGAAGTGTCAAGTATATCTTGTAGTGATCATCGTACTGTATACGATCTGTAAATAAATCCATTGAACGTTGTGTCGTTGAGTCGTAAGTCGAATCACGTTGTACTTGTACTGTCTCACATGTGTTAGGTTAGCGAGCCAAGTTTAAGACCGTGCTGCCAAGATACGTGAACTTTTCCACAACACTTAGTCTATGACCGTTCACCTTGATATTCGGCACGGTGTGATATCGTTCCCTGGAGCTGGCTGGTACATAACTACAGTCTTCTCCAAGTTGATATTGAGCCCAAAGTTGGCACAGGCATATGAGAAAGCTGAAACATTGTGTTGGATGTCTGCCTCCGAATTTGCATATAGAGCACAATCATCAGGAAACAGCAGTTCTCTGACGGTGTCGCTGTTAGTTTTGGTTTTGGATTTCAGCCTTCTGAGATTGAACAACTTTTCATCCATGCGGTAGTTGTTGTCTATTCCAATGTCATTGTTCTCGAAGGCATTCGTCAACATAGCTGAAAACATGAGGCTGAACAGTGTTGGTGCCAAGACACATCCTTGCTTCACTCCATTGGTGACAGGACAGGGCTCAGACAGTTCACCATTTTCCTGTACTCTTGCCTGCATACCATCATGAAATAGCCGCACTATTTGGACAATATTTTGTGGACAGTCATATTTCGCCATAATCTTCCACAGTCCTTCTCTGCTGACTGTATCAAAAGCCTTGGTAATGTCAATGAAAGTGGAGAACATTTCACAGTTCTGTTCCTGACATTTCTCTTGCAGCTGCCTTGCAGCGAAAATCATGTCAACTTTCCTCGTTCTTTTCTGAAACCACATTGACTCTCAAGAAGAAGACCTTGATCGAGACGGGCCGTGAAGCGATTGAGAAAAATTCTGGCGAGTATCTTCCCTGCAATTGAAAGCAAGGAGATGCCTCGGTGGTTGTCACAGGACTGGCGGTTTCCTTTACGGTTGTAAAGGTAGTCTTGCCCAGTACACCAACAGCAGCTGAAAAATGCTTGTGTTGACAGCAACGTCCTGTAGGGGATATGCAAAAACAAAAACAAAAAAACTTAGCAGGAAGTTGGATCAATCCCAGGTTGAATTGTCCAGGCAATTTTACGCTCCGTGGTTTGCCATTGCTGTCTGACCGAGAAGTTAAAATTGATGTCCTGCTTAATGCCGGTGTAGGGGTTGAACCGCCTATCTCACCATCAGCGCACCGGAAGTTTCAGAGCGAGAGGTCTTATCGTTTCCACCACATCGAAGTCTGGACAGAAACAAGTTGCAGATATAATGAAGTAGCCTCATGAGATCTTTCAACCGACAAGTACAACGGGAAGAGTAATTGGTCAGCTCGACACGAGAACAATCACAAGTGGCAATTTTGTCATTACGACTATAGCCTTCGTCAGATCACAAACAGCAAACATAAAGTGACACAACTATATACACAGTCTTCATTATTATTTAAATATATATATATGTACATAGTGTTGGTCATATAGTTGTATCGGCTTATTATGTTATCATGTCGAGTTTTTCATGTTGTTGTATTAGATTATTATTTTTTCCTGTAGAGTTGTTCATGTAGTTAGTTAGTTAGTTAGTTAGTTGGTTAGTTAGTTAGTTAGTTAGTTAGTTATTTAGTTAGTTAGGTAGTTAGTTAGTTAGTTAGTTAGGTAGTTAGTTAGGTAGTTAGTTAGTTAGTTAGTTAGTTAGTTAGTTAGTTAGGTAGTTAGATGGTTGGTTGGTTCGTTGGTAGGTTGGTTGGTTGGTTGGTTAGTTGGTTGGGTGGTTGGTTGGTTGGTTGGTAAGTTAGTTATTTAGTTAGTTAGTTAGTTAGTTAGTGAGTTAGTTAGTTAGTTAGTTAGATAGTTAATTAGTTGGTTGGTTGGTTGGTTGGTTAGTTAGTTAGTTAGTTAGTTAGTTAGTTAGATGGTTGGTTGGTTCGTTGGTCGGTTGGTTGGTTGGTTGGTTAGTTGGTTGGATGGTTGGTTGGTTAGTTAGTTAGTTATTTAGTTAGATAGTTAGTTAGTTTGTTTGTAAGTTAGTTAGATAGTTAATTAGTTGGTTGGTTGGTTGGTTGGTTGGTTGGTTAGCTAGCTAGTTAGTTAGTTAGTTAATTAGTTAGTTAGTTAGTTAGTTAGTTAGTTAGTTAGTTAGGTAGTTAGTTAGTTAGTTAGATGGTTGGTTGGTTCGTTTGTCAGTTGGTTGGTTAGTTGGTTAGTTGGTTGATTGGTTGGTTGGTTGGTTGGTTAGATAGTTAATTAGTTGGTTGGTTGGTTGGTTGGTTGGTTGGTTAGCTAGTTAGTTAGTTAGTTAGTTAGTTAGTTAGTTAGTTAGTTAGTTAGTTAGTTAGTTAGTTAGTTAGTTAGTTAGTTAGTTAGTTAGTTAGTTAGTTAGTTAGTTAGTTAGTTAGTTAGTTAGTTAGTTAGTTAGTTAGTTAGTTAGTTAGTTAGTTAGTTAGTTAGTCGCAATTCCAACATCACAGCAATGGATCGTCCCCATTATGCTCCTTTCCTGTGCCAGTGAATATCACACAAAACGTTCCTCCCTGCCCCATGTAGTTTTTCATGTAGTTTTTTTTCTTCAGATTATTATGTTTTCATGTACAGTTTTTCATGTAGTTGTATTGGTGTGCATTTGTTGTATGTGTACTGACGAGGGCTTTGTCCACAACGTCCATTTTGTTGCATGTAAAGCTTACCGTATACTTCTCGTTAGTTGGTGATTCATTCATCGGATTATGAAGTACATTGTTGGATTAGATGTGGAGCTGAGTTGAGTTGAGTTGAGCTGAGTTAAGAACCAACATCCGTGCACTCAGGACATTACCATACGTGCTCGTCCCCTCGTTCAACAGCCAGCGAAAAGTCATACTACTAATAGTTTCCACTTCTATCTGATTAAAATTTCTTCTGGTCTTCCCTCTCAGTTTTGAGATTCTTCCAGAACCCCTGCGGATCCCCCGCAATCTCATTCTTTCCACATGTTGGTTCTCAATCTGTTCCTCCGCCTTCTCCACCTGGTCCCACAAGCGCACGACCACCTCCCCCTTGCCCATAGGCAAACTACCACCAAGAGGTGCATTCCCTGCTAGCCTATCAGCTGGTCATTCTCCCACACCCCCGCATCCCCAGGGCAAAATATCCATACAATTCTCACAATCTGTGACCTCTGAAGCGACGAAACATTCCTTTCTCCACCTTACTAAGCATACTCTTTGAATCCGTAATGAATACAATGTATGTTGCAGTAGTCTCCTCCAGCCAAAGGAATGCCGCTGTTACTGCCTCCACCTCCATTCTCATGCTGGAGGTCGTAGTATCATATGCCAGGCTCTCCTTTTTCAAGACTCGCCCATTAGTCTTTGCAATAAAGCCCCAACCACCATGTCTGTTTCTCACCACTGACCCATCGGTGTAGATGACTATGTCACCTTGATGTGTGTTACTATGGGTCAGCTGTTGCACTTCAAACTCATTGCGGCCCGCTGCCCATTCTCTGCACTCACGACCCAGTGTTATTATTACATTGTGCCAGTCCGTCACGTCTTACGGAACTTCAACCCACTCTCTTTCACGATTGTTGGTCTCTAGATCACACACCTGACGTATAGAAAGTTCTGCCTGTGCCATCCAGGACCTGCCTCGTCTTAGTCTATGACCCTTGACCATATCCATTGCTGCATGTAGCGGGTGATCCCTATCTGCAGCAACTCTCAGGTACCATTTGGCCTGAAGGACCTTGTGCCTATCCGTCATTGTTGGTAGCGCAAGGATATGCCTCATGCAGATAATTGGTATGTCCCTTGTGCACCCCAGGATTAACAGCATGGCGGCATTCTGTATGCGCTCCATCCTTTCAAGCTGGCTCTTTGATTCTGTCAGCAGCCCCAAACCATACTCAATGACAGAAATTATTAACTGCTGAAAGAGCCTGTACAACATCCTCTGATCTACGCCGGTTGCTGCCATAGCTCTCAATGCATTAAGTCCCCTACCAGCCTTCACCACTAAAGCTGCCACATGATCCTTAAAAGACAAACACCTGTCAAAGGTGATACACTTGACATTTTGTAGGCCTGAGTCCACATGGGAATAGGTGGTCAGTCTCTCCCTCTCATAGCGAACATTGAAAGCTGTCATCAAACCCTTGTGCAGTCGTGCTCATGCCCTGTCAGGAAAACACCATAACCGTTACACCAAATCGTCTACTGAAACCTTTTTTTTAAATGTTAGTTTCATATCCTTTACAGGAGGTCACAACCAACCCTAACGTTGTTTACCCCTTGGTCATATAGCACGTAATTTTTACTCGCTATAGTTTGCCATTGATTTCTGAACGATCGTTGCCTTCCAAATCAACGCAAAGAGGTCTGCT